>CM064510.1:42413168-42970253 GCA_032716605.1 Paralithodes platypus
ATAATATTATTATGTTTTATACACCAACCAACTTCACATCTAAACTCAATTCATGAAATCAACAAATACATGTGGCACTCCGAGGACTCGAACCTAGGATACTCACATCGAAATTCCGCGCACTATGCATTACGCTATCAAGACAGTTATATATATGCTGGCTCACTACCGCTCGCCAGGAAAATATTGACACCTGGATGGGGGTAAACGACTTAAAATGGTAGGCTGAATGGGGCCGAATGGATGCAACCCAGAGAAAGTGTGAGAAAGAGATAAAAAAGCGAGGTGGGCCCCCTACATTAATGCCTGGTGATGCCACGCCTGATAGCAGTGGCATCAGAATATTTATAATGGTGGGTGATGCAATGGGTTTGTTGTTGTTGTTGTTGTTGTTGTTCCCCAAGCTGCCTGGCCAAACAGCCCCAAGGCCCCGAGCAAGGCCAAGGCCATAACCGAGCGCCCCCACAGAACCCTCCTTGCCGGCAATGGGTTTGTTGATGTACACGGTGAAACTAACTCTAACTATCTCTCGCGCGCGCTCTCTCTCTCTCTCTCTCTCTCTCTCTCTCTCTCTCTCTCTCTCTCTCTCTCTCTCTCTCTCTCTCTCTCTCTCTCTCTCGCTCGCTCGCTCGCTCTCTCATATATATATATATATATATATATATATATATATATATATATATATATATATATATAAAATGTGTGTGTGTGTTTATTTTGTTCTCTCTTATTTTCTTTCTTTTGCAATTGGTATATGTATTTACGTATTGTGTCTACGTGTAAATCTCTGCATACATGCTGTATTTACAGTACATCGTTGTGTATGTACTGCATATGTTTGTTTACCTACATAAATAGCTGTCTTTGTTCCGCACCGTACAGACTGTGGGCTATTATTGTATTAAACCATGGTAAGAGCTTTCCCTATGGTCATATATTCTGTTGACTTGCGGTTACCCACTTTGGTTTACGGGTTCATTCCTCTTATTCTGGCTATCAGTAGACGATTTTATTCGGAAATTTGGGGATTTGTTGAGAGGACTTTTACTTGTTTGGTTCCTAAGGATCCTTTCTAAACTGATTAAAATCGCCTAAGAATAACCAGAATAAACTATTGTAGCAGTTGCATATGTTTTTATATCGAGAAATCACCTGCTAAGAATATATATTTCCGATTAGTGA
This sequence comes from Paralithodes platypus, assembly GCA_032716605.1. Taxonomy (NCBI): domain Eukaryota; kingdom Metazoa; phylum Arthropoda; class Malacostraca; order Decapoda; family Lithodidae; genus Paralithodes; species Paralithodes platypus. Next base: position 42,414,351 of record CM064510.1, read on the forward strand.
CATAAAAGATTAATGATTATAGATATTCGGTTACTTCGACATTATTTAATTGCTGTTCATCCAACCATTAACTTCCATGTACTATATCATCCTATCATATAGATTAAATCTCATATATGACTTTACACTAGCTATAAAATAAAAGCATCGTCAACAACAACAACAACAACAACATGTTTCTCTAGACACATTTTGTACAGTAGCCTATAATGGTCTTACGTTTTCTATGATTAGACCTTACACCATATTGCTTTTAAAATAACCTCGTGGAGTAAATTTAACTCCATTTTATATATATAGTAACTATGGTATACTATTCAGAAATGTTACTAACAGTATTCCAAAATATAGCTTTTAAGGGAGCCCACCTCGCTTTTTTTTCTCCTTCTCTCCCTCTCTCTTTGGCTTGTATCCATTCGGCCCCATTCACCCTATTGTTTTAAGTCGTTTAACCTCATCCAGGTGTCAATTTTTTTCTGGCGAGCGGTAGCGAGCCAGCATATATATATTTTTGTTTTTACAGCAAGCTAAATTTGTACATTTTTCGATAGAAAAATTTCCGGCGAAGCCGGTTTTCTCCACACAATGCTGGCTCGCTATCGCTCGCCAGGAAGAAATCGACAACTGCATGGGGATAAACGTCTTAAAACAGTTGGCTGAATGGGGCCGAATGGATACAAGCCAGGGAAAGAGAGAAAAGGAGAGAAATATTAAAAAGGCCGGTGACCCCCCCCTTAACAGTACTTCTACAACTCACAGTGAAATGAAATCCGGGAAGCCCAAGTTGCTGTCTATAACTACAAGGGGTTTTCAGTGGCCTTGATAATGTTTAGAAAGTATTGATGAAACTGTACAACTCTACATAGTCAAAATTGAACGAAGATTGTAACAATCACACAATCAGTGTTTCAATAGTTTGTGTGTTCAAATTGTACAGTGTAGAACTGTGTATGACCATATAGTTTCTAGGGGGGGGGGGGGGGGGTACTGCAAGATATATTTGTATAATGATACGGTATAATGTATAAGTTTTGCCGAATGAATATTATGGGTATATATACAGTATATGTAGGCTATATATATATATACGGTATATATATATACCGGTATATATATATTGTAGTACAAAATTAGACTACTGACAATAGTGGCTACAATAAGACGGAAGTTAGACAATGTCTGTTATATACACATATACTGTATACATACACACATACATGCATACATACATTAATTAAAATGTAAAACTTGCAAACTAAACAAACCAAAATTGGGACAAGGACAATATAAAGTCAAATTAAATGATCAAAATCGCTATGTACATACACAAATATTAACACACACACACACACACACACACACACACACCTGTTGTACACACACACACACCTGTTGTACACACACACACACAAACACACACACACACACCTGTTGTACACACACACACACACACACACACACACCTGTTGTACACAAACACAAACACACAAAAACACACACACACACACACACCTGTTGTACACACACACACACACACACACACACACCTGTTGTACACACAGACACACACATACACACAGACACACACACACACACACACCTGTTGTACACACACACACACCTGTTGTACACACAGACACACACATACACACACACACACACCTGTTGTACACTCAGTAAACAGCCACCACCACTAGGCTACTGTATATTCCCACACCGGATATTCTTGTCATATTTCCCGGCCGAGCTCTGTGTGTGTGTGTGTTTGTGTATGTGTGTATATGTGTATATGTGTGTGTGTGTGTGTGTGTGTGTGTTTTAGAGAGAGAAAGAGAGAGTAGTGAGTGTATGAGCATTCAAGTACACTCGGATACCATAGTATCTAGCCCACTCATAAATATTCCTGTACTTCACATATTTCTAATTATGGAAGTATATCTCTGGAAACGAATTTATGAAAATAAATTTCTATAAATCAACTACAAAATATACTGTTTCTTGATAAGCACTTTAAAGAAAGACCACAGATGGATATTGTAGAAAACTGTTAATTCTTTTGAAAATGAATTAATGTGATTGAGTCTCCAAATAGCGCCACTCTATAAAGGTGAGCTCTATTGGAAATAAGACCATCCTGTATTGATAGGGTGTATCTCTATGTACGGTCGCGCTAATAAGTCATGGCTCAGCTGTCATTACGTTTGGCTCGCTCTGTGCTGTATTAATGTCTGTCAGATGTTGAATAGGGTGGGTAAGTGTAGGGAGATGTTTGTATATTACACTGGATATGAAGAAATGAAGCTTAGATATTACTGATACCAATTATTGATCAAAACTACTAGGTGCCGAGACATCACTTATTAGCGCGACTGTACCAATATCTATCTATATGCAGAAACAGTTGGTATAATAAGACCCCGCGTGGACCACAACCAAGGACAATATATTGTGGTCCTTGCCACAACCTATGTTAAATTAGAAAAACAGAAAACACGACAAAAGGGAGGCGCCGTTGCAAAGGCATAGCTTCCCGACCAGCAACTGAACTGAACTATACTTTGTTTCTTTCCAACTGGCGATTAATCCCTTCTTTACCGACGATGTTTTAAAATTTTATTTCAGCTATATTTGGACGATTGTGTGCAGTTTAAGAAGGATCTGTGGTAGTAAAAATGGTTAAGTGAGAGAGTTCGAAGCCTGTTAATTGCTGGAGGCCCTTTTTAAGCTGAATAAAATCGTCTAATAGTAGCCAGAATAAAGTTAAAAGACGTCGCCGGTACAGAAGGGGTAAATTGAATCCCTTCGCAGCTAATGCCTCGATGCTTAATGACAAAATATGAAACTATTACACAGTATGTCTCTGCATCATATCAACTATTATACACTATGTCTCTGCATCATATCAACTATTATACACTATGTCTCTGCATCATATCAACTATTATACACTATGTCTCTGCATCATATCAACTATTATACACTATGTCTCTGCATCATATCAACTATTATACACTATGTCTCTGCATCATATCAACTATTATACACTATGTCTCTGCATCATATCAACTATTATACACTATGTCTCTGCATCATATCAACTATTATACACTATGTCTCTGCATCATATCAACTATTATACAGTATGTCTCTGCATCATATCAACTATTATACACTATGTCTCTGCATCATATCAACTATTATACACTATGTCTCTGCATCATATCAACTATTATACACTATGTCTCTGCATCATATCAACTATTATACACTATGTCTCTGCATCATATCAACTATTATACACTATGTCTCTGCATCATATCAACTATTATACACTATGTCTCTGCATCATATCAACTATTATACAGTATGTCTCTGCATCATATCAACACCAAGTTTATATAATTACCACCATTGTTCACTACACAATCATCAAAATAACTGATAAATCTTGATGGGAACTTTGCAATTAACCGCCAGTTGAAAAGAAACAGGGTATAGTGTTATCATTCCTGTTCGTGTGTGTGTGTGTGTGTGTGTGTGTGTGTGTGTATGTGTCTGTTCGTAACATACCGTTTATCGAAAACGGACGAATGAACCTTGACAAATCGTGGCCAGTACCTTTCAGTTGGAAGTAAATCAATCTTTCTCTCTCTCTCTTTTCTTTGCTATCCTTTCCTTCCACTGTCCCTTACTCACGGGTTAGCTATCTCTACTAGAATTAAGTCCTGACCACCTCGCTGGGATCGTAAGGTCTGTGTGGTCAGTGTATCTATGTAAGTCTCTTCCCCCCTCCCCCCCCTTTTTTCCTGTACCTCCTTGGAAACCCATAAATATGCACTGACAACAAGTTAGTACAAGTTTTGGAGATAATTATTAATATTAGTAGTATTATTAGTACTATTATTATTAGTAGTAGTAGTAGTAGTAGTAGTAGTAGTAGTAGTAGTATTGATGGTTAGATATGCTTGTGACCGTAAATATTATGGTATTATGTTGGCAATACGTCTACCTGTCCTGTTACAATACGTCTACCTGTCCTGTTACAATACGTCTACCTGTCCTGTTACAATACGTCTACCTGTCCTGTTACAATACGTCTACCTGTCCTGTTACAATAAATACAGCGACATATTTCAACCTTGTACACGATAAGAGGATATTTAAAGTGACCATAATAATCTGACCATTTAAGGGGGTAGTGCTTGGTTTTTGGTCTATATATTTATATATAGAGGGGAGGTGTGGTGGAGTGGTCTTGCCACTGGCCTGGTAATCCAAAGGTCCCGGGTTCAAATCCCGATGTATCAATGGGAAGATATTATTGGGATGGAATTTGTGCTGTACCTAGTATCAGTGCATTACCACAAGCCCACCGAAACGTCAATAAAATACCCTCATTGTTCCCTGATTAAATAGCACTGTATGAATATTCCCATATTCAAAATATGCTATAGGGGTGCAATGCCTGGTGAGTTATCTGCTCAACAGGTGGCGTTGTGTGTGTGTAAGTGTGAGAGTCCGAGTGTAGGGGGTGAGACAGTGAAGCACGGGAACGAGGTGGCTTCAGAGATGGGGTCGTTTCGGGCCATGAGTGAGCACCGTGCCTCATGTGAAGGCAAGATGGCAGGTGCTCGTTGTACTCTACGTGCTTCACATGTCTCACTCCCTAGACTGGAACAAGACCTCACGGGCTTCACTGTTCATTGTAAAGCGGTGAATGTTAAGGCTTTCAGCCTATGCCCGAGAGGAAGTAAGTTGGAATATAGAAAAAAAAAGAAAACAAAAACAAAAAATTCCTCCCTAGACCTACATCAACATCAAGCTTAGAAAAACACCTCCTAGACCCCCTTTCATGATCAATGTTTACATTTTTCGGTAGAAAAATTTCCCTGCCGAAGGCCGATTCCTCCTAAGATTAGTTGTTGATGCCATAATTTACTCCGAGAACAGTTTAAGGGGGGTCACCTGCTATTTTTATCTTTCTCTCCCTTTTTCTCGCTTTCTGTGGCTTGTATCCATTCGGCCCCATTCAGCCAACTGTCGATTTCTTCCTAGCGAGCGATAGCGAGCCAGCATTGTATGGAGAAACCCGGCTTCGCCGGAAACATTTTTCTATCGAAAAATGTACAAATTTAGCTTGCTGTCAAAAAAATATATATAAGCTGGCTCGCCACCGCTCGCCAGGAAAATATTGACACCTGGATGGGGGTAAACATCTTAAAACAGTAAGCTGTATGGGGTCGAATAGATACAAGCCAAAGAACGAGAGAAAATGAGAGAAAATAAGCCTGTGAGAGTGAGGGAGAGATAGATGATATGAGATAGTCAGAATGAAGGCATACAGGAAGAGAAACAGGTGTGGTGTGAGTGAGGTGGTGGGTGAGTGTGTAAAATAAGGGCACAGGTGTTCTCGCCACGTGTTCCTCACCAGCCACAGGTGTTGTTGTTCCTCTCTTAGGTCTAACCTCCACTCTTCATCTCAACACCTTTTAGGATTCATAGATTTAGTTATACGTATAGTAACCGCACTTAAGGGATTTTTTTCTTTACCCCCTTCTCCCTCATGTTTAGCCCCATTGCTTTTGAGATTTTAAGACGTTTGCCCCATTAGTTTGGCGATTTTAAGAACTTTCACCCAATTTATGTAACTTTTAAGACCTTTCGTCCCATTTAGGTGTCGATTTTTCCTGGCGAGCGATAGCGAGCCTGCAATTTAAGAGGAATCGGCCTTCGGCCGGGACATTTTTCTACCGAAAAATGTACAAATTTATCTTGAAAGGAGGTCAAGGGGGTGTAATTTCAAGCTTGATGGAAGTCTAGGAAACACACTAAATACCTCCCCTTAACCCCATTGCCACGTATAATGTATTGTAACTGTGATATATAACTGTCCAATGTTGGGGGGGGGGGGGGGGGGGAGGGATTGGAAGATTATGGGGGTCTATTGGGTGGGTTGTTGGGATTGGTTTCTGGATGTAGGTAAAGATAGAAACGGAAATAAAGTCACCTGCTTTTTTTTTTCTCTTTATCTCCTTTTCTCTCTTTCTCTGGCTTTTTATCCATTCGGCCCCATTCAGCCAACTGTTTTAAGACGTTTCTCCCCATCCAAGTGTCGATTTCTTTCTGGCGAGCGATAGCGAGCCATCATTGTATGGAGAAATCAGGCTTCGCCGGAGACATTTTTCTATCGAAAAATGTACCAATTTAGCTTGCTGTAAAAAAAATATACATAGGCCTATATATGCTGGCTCGCTACCGCTTGCCAGGAAAATATTGACACCTGAATGGGAGTAAACGTCTTAAAACAGTAGGCTGAATGGAGCCAAATTAATACAAGCCAAAGAGAGAGGGAGAAAGGGAAAAAAAGTGAGGTGGGCCCCCTTAAGAGTAAGAAGGATTTCTGGGATCAACCAGAATACTCCATCGTTATATTTATTGATTACGTAGAGACTAGAACGCTTGTTTATATAGAGATGTCCCCCTCGGTTGCAGCTTGCCTAGAGGGCTCTCCAATCTCCAGGGTCGGCGCTAGTCAAATCCCAGCCAATCTAAACACACCTGCACCGAAACTTTGTCCTTTGGTGTTATCGCCCCACATCTGTTGTCCCACATGTGTTACCTATCAGTCAATGTATTCCTACGTGTACCGCATTTTTCATCCCACAGTCTTTTTTCGTATTCCACACCTGTTTTTCGTATTCCACACCTGTTTTTCGTATTCCACACCTGTTTTTCGTATTCCACACCTGTTTTTCGTATTCCACACCTGTTTTTCGTATTCCACACCTGTTTTTCGTATTCCACACCTGTTTTTCGTATTCCACACCTGTTTTTCCATATCTAGCATTCCATTTATCACACTGTTGCATTCCATTTATACAGTATGTAATGTAGATAGATCAAGCATAATTATTATACTGTATGCGTTAAGAGATGTACTCACTCACTCCCAATCCCTATCTCTCTCTCTCTCTCTCTCTCTCTCTCTCTCTCTCACACTCTCTCTCACTCACTCACTCACTCACTCACTCACTCACTCACTCACTCACTCACTCACTCACTCACTCTCTCTCTCTCACTCACTCACACTCTCTCTCTCTCACTCACTCACTCACTCACTCACTCACTCACTCACTCACTCACTCACACTCTCTCTCTCTCTCACTCACTCACTCACTCACTCACTCACTCACTCACTCACTCTCACTCTCACTCTCTCTCTCTCTCTCTCTCTCATTTATATTTCTCCTAATATTTCCACTCGTTATTCCGTATCTAGCATACCATTAATCATACTGCCTAATGCTATTTACATTTATATTTTTCCTAATGTAATTCCACTCCTGTCATTTCCTATCTAGCATACCACTTATCATACTGCCTCATTCCATTTATATGTATTTATCCTCCTTAACCCCTTCAGTACCTGGGACGTCCCTCTTATCATATTGTGGCAACTATTAGATTATTTTATTCAAATGCCACACCTGTCATTCCACCAAGCTCTTCACTCTTTCTCCAACTGTGTTGCAATATTTAAGGGGCCCCCGATGGGCCGGTTTTCTGGACCATTTTCTCCCTCATGTTTAAACCAATTAGTTTTCAGATGTTAAGATGTTTTCCCCATTAGCTAGTCGATTTTAAGACCTTTCGCCCCATTTCTTCGTCATTATTTAGGCCTTTCGTGCTATTTAGGTGTCGATTTTTTCCCTGGCGAACGATATTGAGCCTGTAATGTAATGTTGGAAGAACCGGCCTTTGGCCGGGACATTTTTCTAGCGAAAAATTTACAAATTAATCTAGAAGGGGGATCTAATGGATGTTTTCTTTAAATTTGATGGAGGTCTAGGGAAGAAACTAGAAAAATAATGAATACATGCAAAAATCGCCCAAAAAGTGAACCATCTCCCCTTAAATTCACTATTCCTTGACTGATGTATTCACCTCGTTGGGTAGCATTGGACTCTACACCATATACCCTTCATGTCAAATTCGTATCCGCATCCGCATTCACTGAGCCTCCGCTAAACTTTGACATCCGCATCCGCTAGTGTCAGATATTGGCATTCTCCTTCCATCATTAGGAATTATCTTGTCTTGCGATTCAACTATTAAGGGTAGATGAGCTTATTAAGGGTAGATGAGCTTATTAAGGGTAGATGAGCATGTTTATTAAGGGTAGATGAGCATGTTTATTAAGGGTAGATGAGCATGTTTATTTGTTTATATTGTATTTATCTTTTTATTATCATTTTTAGTTGTCTCCCTAGACCTCCATCAAACATAAAAAAACATCCATTAGATCCCCCTTCTAGATTAATGTGCATGTCCCGGCCGAAGGCCAATTCTTCCAAAATTAATCGTTTGCCAGGAAAAAAATCGAAACCTTATAAAACTGAATAAAGTGGTCAAATACTAGCCAGAATATAATGAACCGGACGTCACCAGTCCTAAATGGTTAAACATGATGCTAATGATACCGGTAATATAATGAACCGGACGTCACCAGTCCTAAATGGTTCAACATGATGCTAATGATACCGGTAATATATGGTAATATAATGAACCGGACGTCACCAGTCCTAAATGGTTCAACATGATGCTAATGATACCGGTAATATATGGTAATATAATGAACCGGACGTCACCAGTCCTAAATGGTTCAACATGATGCTAATGATACCGGTAATATAATGAACCGGACGTCACCAGTCCTAAATGGTTAAACATGATGCTAATGATACCGGTAATATATGGTAATATAATGAACCGGACGTCACCAGTCCTAAATGGTTAAACATGATGCTAATGATACCGGTAATATATGGTAATATAATGAACCGGACGTCACCAGTCCTAAATGGTTCAACATGATGCTAATGATACCGGTAATATATGGTAATATAATGAACCGGACGTCACCAGTCCTAAATGGTTAAACATGATGCTAATGATACCGGTAATATATGGTAATATAATGAACCGGACGTCACCAGTCCTAAATGGTTCAACATGATGCTAATGATACCGGTAATATATGGTAATATAATGAACCGGACGTCACCAGTCCTAAATGGTTCAACATGATGCTAATGATACCGGTAATATATGGTAATATAATGAACCGGACGTCACCAGTCCTAAATGGTTCAACATGATGCTAATGATACCGGTAATATATGGTAATATAATGAACCGGACGTCACCAGTCCTAAATGGTTCAACATGATGCTAATGATACCGGTAATATATGGTAATATAATGAACCGGACGTCACCAGTCCTAAATGGTTAAACATGATGCTAATGATACCGGTAATATAATGAACCGGACGTCACCAGTCCTAAATGGTTCAACATGATGCTAATGATACCGGTAATATATGGTAATATAATGAACCGGACGTCACCAGTCCTAAATGGTTCAACATGATGCTAATGATACCGGTAATATATGGTAATATAATGAACCGGACGTCACCAGTCCTAAATGGTTCAACATGATGCTAATGATACCGGTAATATATGGTAATATAATGAACCGGACGTCACCAGTCCTAAATGGTTAAACATGATGCTAATGATACCGGTAATATAATGAACCGGACGTCACCAGTCCTAAATGGTTCAACATGATGCTAATGATACCGGTAATATATGGTAATATAATGAACCGGACGTCACCAGTCCTAAATGGTTAAACATGATGCTAATGATACCGGTAATATAATGAACCGGACGTCACCAGTCCTAAATGGTTCAACATGATGCTAATGATACCGGTAATATATGGTAATATAATGAACCGGACGTCACCAGTCCTAAATGGTTCAACATGATGCTAATGATACCGGTAATATATGGTAATATAATGAACCGGACGTCACCAGTCCTAAATGGTTCAACATGATGCTAATGATACCGGTAATATATGGTAATATAATGAACCGGACGTCACCAGTCCTAAATGGTTAAACATGATGCTAATGATACCGGTAATATATGGTAATATAATGAACCGGACGTCACCAGTCCTAAATGGTTAAACATGATGCTACTGATACCGGTAATATATGGTAATATAATGAACCGGACGTCACCAGTCCTAAATGGTTAAACATGATGCTAATGATACCGGTAATATATGGTAATATAATGAACCGGACGTCACCAGTCCTAAATGGTTAAACATGATGCTAATGATACCGGTAATATATGGTAATATAATGAACCGGACGTCACCAGTCCTAAATGGTTTAACATGATGCTAATGATACCGGTAATATATGGTAATATAATGAACCGGACGTCACCAGTCCTAAATGGTTAAACATGATGCTAATGATACCGGTAATATATGGTAATATAATGAACCGGACGTCACCAGTCCTAAATGGTTAAACATGATGCTAATGATACCGGTAATATATGGTAATATAATGAACCGGACGTCACCAGTCCTAAATGGTTAAACATGATGCTAATGATACCGGTAATATATGGTAATATCGACGGTTAGTTAACCCTCTCGGTACGGGTGACAATTATTTATTTTACTCTTGTTTAGTAGGAAGGATCTGTGGTAGTCAAGGAGTATATTAAGATTTATGATACCTCTTGGATTTCTACACATCCTTCCTAAGCAGCACAACATCTTTTAAGGAATGATAGCCATACTAAAAGGAAGAATGGCATCACACATACTAAAATGGTTAAATTAGCTCAAACAGTAGACCTTAACCCAATCAGTGCGGGGAATTTTCATCTATATTAGAGCTCATTCAGGCACTCCTCATTGCTGAAGGGGGTTTGGTTCACTTTTTGGGCGATTTTTGCATGTATTCATTATTTTTCTAGTTTCTTCCACAGACCTCCATCAAATTAAAAAAAACATCCATTAGACCCCCCCCCCCCCCTTCTAGATCAATTTGTACATGTTTCGGTAGAAAAATTTCCCGGCCGAAGGCCGGTTCTTCCATCATTACAGGCTCACTATCGTTCGCCAGGGAAAAAATTGACACCTAAATCGCACGATAGGTCTAAATATTGACGTAGAAATGGGGCGAATGGTCTTAAAATCGACTAACTAATGGGGCAAACATCTTAACATCCGAAATCTAATGGGGCTAAACATGAGGGAGAAAGTGGTCCAGAAAACTGGCCCATGTCCCCTTAAGCAAGTGCCTGAATGAAGTGAAATGTTTGCAACACTGAATATATCTCGCAAGACCCAACCACAGACCCTCAGTGCTGCGGCAAACGTGCCGGAGAGCAGATGGGGGAATGCTGCGCTCCTGATCACTCGCACTCGTCTCCGCAGGCATTAATGGGCTTTAAGGGGAGGCAGACCGTTTTTCTGGACCCAAATCTCCCTAATGATTAGCCCCACTAGTTTTGAGATTATAAGACGTTCGGCCCATTAGTTTGGCGATTTTAACACCTTTTGCCCCATTTCGTTGTCAATTTTAAGACCTTTCGTGCCATTTAGGTGTCGATTATTTCCTGGCGAGCGATAGCGAGCCTGCAATTTTAAGAAGAACCGGCCTTCGGCCGGTTAATTTTTCTACCGAAAAATGTACAAATTTATCTTGAAGGGGGGTCTAGGGGTTGTTTTTCTAAGCTTGATGGAAGTCTAGGGAGGAAACTGAAAAAATATATGAATAAATTAATTAATAGACCAAACAAACGGTCAGTCTCCCCCTAAATTCCAGGATGCACCCAGGACGTACTTGTACGACAACTGCATTGAAGGGGTTAACCAGTGTCAAGGTAACCGAGCCAAATTAAAACCTTGTCAACTTAGCTATACCCAACTAAGCCTGTGACAATCATAAGCTAATATAATCTAACTTGTGTAACAGGTGTGGCATGACAGGTGTGGAATGACAGGTGTTTTATGTTAGGTTTGGAATGACAGGTGTGTATGGTAGGAGTGGAATGACAGACGTGGTATGGTAGGTGTGGTATAACAGGTGTAGGATGGCAGGGATGGAATGACAGATGTGGTATGACAGGTGTGGTATAACAGATGTAGGATGGCAGGTGTGGAATGACAGATGTGGCATGACAGGTGTGGAGTGTCACCAGTATTAATAACTAACCGTCAGTATTGCTAGATGTATACAATCTCGATGTTGTAATTTAAGGGGGGGGAGGGGGGTTCACATGTTGTAATTTAAGGCGGGGAGGGGGGTTCACATGTTGTAATTTAAGGGGGGGGGGAGGGGTTCACATGTTGTAATTTAAGGGGAGAGGGGGGTTCACATGTTGTAATTTAAGGGGGGGAGGGGGGTTCACATGTAATTTAAGGGGGGGAGGGGGGTTCACATGTTGTAATTTAAGGGGGGGAGGGGGGTTCACATGTTGTAATTTAAGGGGGGGAGGGGGGTTCACATGTAATTTAAGGGGGGAGGGGGGTTCACATGTAATTTAAGGGGGGGAGGGGGGTTCACATGTAATTTAAGGGGGGAGGGGGGTTCACATGTTGTAATTTAAGGGGGGAGGGGGGTTCACATGTAATTTAAGGGGGGGAAGGGGGGTTCACATGTAATTTAAGGGGGGGAGGGGGTTCACATTTGTAATTTAAGGGGGGGAGGGGGTTCACATGTTGTAATTTAAGGGGGGAGGGGGGTTCACATGGTGTAATTTAAGGGGGGGAAGGGGGGTTCACATGTTGTAATTTAAGGGGGGGAGGGGGTTCACATGTTGTAATTTAAGGAGGGGAAGGGGGTTCACATGTAATTTAAGGGGGGGGGGGTTCACATGTTGTAATTTAAGGGGGGGAAGGGGGGTTCACATGTTGTAATTTAAAGGGGGGGAGGGGGTTCACATGTTGTAATTTAAGGGGGGGAGGGGGGTTTACATGTTGTAATTTAAGGGGGGGAAGGGGGGTTCACATGTTGTAATTTAAGGGGGGGGAGGGGGGTTCACATGTTGTAATTTAAGGGGGGGAGGGGGTTCACATGTTGTAATTTAAGGGGGGAAGGGGGGTTCACATGTTGTAATTTAAGGGGGGAGGGGGGTTCACATGTTGTAATTTACGGGGGGGGTGAGGGGGGTTCACATGTTGTAATTTAAGGGGGGGGAGGGGGATTCACATGTTGTAATTTAAGGGAGGGGAGGGGGGTTCACATGTTGTAATTTAAGGGGGGGAGGGGGGTTCACATATTGTAATTTAAGGGGGGGAGGGGGGTTCACATATTGTAATTTAAAAGGGGGGAGGGGGGTTCACATGTTGTAATTTAAGAGGGGGGGAGGGGGGTTCACATGTTGTAATTTAAGGGGGGGAGGGGGCTTCACATGTTTTAATTTAAGGGGGGGAGGGGGGTTCACATGTTTTTGTCGTTTCTTTCATTTATTTAATATTGTTTTTAGTTTCCTCCCTAGACCTCCATCAAACTTTAAAAAAAAAAAAACATGATCCCTCTTCAAGATATATTTGTACATTTTTCGATAGAAAAATTTCCTGGCCGAAGGCCAGTTCTTCCTAAATTAAACCCGCTATCGCTCGCCAGGAAATAATAGACACCTAAATGACACGAAAGGTCCTAATGCTGACAAAGAAAATGGGCGAAAGGTCTTAAAATCGCCAAACTAATGTGCTAAACGTCTCTGAAAACTAATGGAGCTAAACATGAGGAAGAAGGGGGACCAGAAAACCGGCCCCTCTCCCCTTAACGATAAATTACGGGTAAAATAACGGTAATAACTAAACAGCTATATAATGTTCAGCAGTGGTGGTATTACGGGTAAAATAACGGTAATAACTAAACAGCTATATAATGTTCAGCAGCGGTGGTATTACGGGTAAAATAACGGTAATAACTAAACAGCTATAGAATGTTCAGCAGCGGTGGTATTACGGGTAAAATAACGGTAATAACTAAACAGCTATAGAATGTTCAGCAGCGGTGGTATTACGGGTAAAATAACGGTAATAACTAAACAGCTATATAATGTTCAGCAGCGGTGGTATTACGGGTAAAATAACGGTAATAACTAAACAGCTATAGAATGTTCAGCAGCGGTGGTATTACGGGTAAAATAACGGTAATAACTAAACAGCTATAGAATGTTCAGCAGCGGTGGTATTACGGGTAAAATAACGGTAATAACTAAACAGCTATAGAATGTTCAGCAGCGGTGGTATTACGGGTAAAATAACGGTAATAACTAAACAGCTATAGAATGTTCAGCAGCGGTGGTATTACGGGTAAAATAACGGTAATAACTAAACAGCTATAGAATGTTCAGCAGCGGTGGTATTACGGGTAAAATAACGGTAATAACTAAACAGCTATAGAATGTTCAGCAGTGGTGGTATTTGGTGGTATGCCGTTATTAGCTCTCATCATTGTTAACCCTTTGAGGATTATGACGCGTTTTAGTCGTTCATTCTGGCTATCATTAGACGATTTTATACAGTTTAGGAAGGATCTGTGGGAGCTAAAAGGGTCAAGACTATCTCAATTAGCCTTCTGACTTCCATATACCCTTCGTAAGCTGAAAAAAATCGTCTAATAATAACCGGAAACTAGAAAAGCAATGCGTCCTGGAATACTAAAAGGGTTAAGGCATTCCTTCTAAAATTAGAGGCTCGCTTTCGGTCGCCAGGAAAAAATCGACACCTAAAGGGTACGAAAGGTTTTCATATTGACAAAAAATTTGAGGCGAAAGATCTTAAAATCACCAAACTAACGGAGCGAGTTGAGACCATAATATTATAGATTTATTAATTTCACTCCAACACCAAACACCTCCCAAAGAAATTAATGGAAGCAAGCATGTGAGCCACCGGGATTCGAACCTGGGTTACCACATACAGATTCGAACCTGGGTTACCACATACAGATATGAAACACACTAACCATTACACCATCAAGGCAGAAAGCACGTCCGAGCCATCACTAATCTATATCATTTCCTGTAGATTGTAAAAAAAAAAAAAAAAAAAAAAAAAAAAAAAAATTATATATATATATATATATATATATATATATATATATATATATATTATTAGCATATATTATTGTATATGCAAAGATAAAAATATGGTTTTACTTTATAGGTCAAATTATGTCTTGGAAGTGATAAAATGGTCATAACAGGGCTATTTCTTATTGATTTCCTTTATTTATATAACTTTATTTATAACTGTCTTGATAGCGTAATGCATAAGTGCGCGGAATTTCGATGTGAGAGTCCTAGGTTCGAGTCCTTGGAGTACCGCATGTATTTGTTGATTTCATTAATTGAGTTTAGAGGTGATGTTGGTTGGTGGCAATAAACCATAATAATTCACATATTCATTATAGTCTTCAAACAAAATGGCTCCGGTTTAACACCCTAATTTCCTGTCTGTGATAAGTCATTGATAGACACCTTTAGGCGGTTGGAAGAAACATTCCACAAATTCACCTCGATTGAAATATTTAGTTTGTGAAAGTAGCAAGTATTGTATATAGTTGCTCAGGCCCATTCCCCACTTTTCCTTTCTTTCTGGGGGTGGCCGACTCAAGACAGAGCCCGAATAGGGACAACACAACAGAAATCAATGAATATATTTATATAGCTACATATTATAACGAAACTATCAAACTGTAGGTAAAGCTTTTTTCATCTGTACCATTGTTTTCATGGTTATTTGATATTTTTGTGATATATTTTTGATAATATTTTTGTGATACAGAAAATTCACAGCAATATTATATTTCTTTACTATTAAGGGGAGGCAGACCGTTTGTTTGGTCTATTAATTCATGTATTCATATATTTGTTTTAGTTTCCTCCCTAGACCTCCATCAAGCTTAGAAAAACACCCCCTAGACAAGATAAATTTGTACATTTTTCGGTAGAAAAATTTCCCGGCCGAAGACCGGTTCCTCTTAAAATTGCAGGCTTGCTATCGCTCGCCAGGAAAACATTGACATCTAAATGGCACGAAAGGTCTTAAAATCGACAACGAAATGGGGCGAAAGGTGTTAAAATCGCCAAACTTATAATCTCAAAACTAGTGGGGCTAAACATTAGGGAGAAGGGGGTCCAGAAAAACGGTCTTCCTCCCCTTAAAACAAATTATTTATGAATATTGGAAGATCAAAGTTATATATGAACGTCTCAAAATAAATATAATGCATCAAATAAATAAATCGATCTCTTGCTTTTTAACTTGCTCTGTTTTGTTAACCCCTTCTGTATCGGCGACGTCTTTTCATTATATGCTGGCTACTACTCATCGATTTTATTTAGTTTAGGAAGGATCTCTAGCAATTATAAGGCTTCGAACTATCTCAATCAACCATTTTAACTACCACAGATCCTTCCTAAGCTGCATAATATCGTTCATATATTATAGCTAGAATTAGATACAACAAACGTCGCCGGTACAGAAGGGGTTAAATAATAAGTAAGCAGAGTAAAAGCCGAAGTTGTGTACAATAACATATTCAGTGAAACTCGTGTACTATAGCCCGTTCATTCCAGGTGGGGCAGAAATCGTAACCCCCATAACCTCTCATAACTCAAAAAGGGCTAGAGTAATCGAGCTAATATTTCTACCAAATAGGAAGACTTGGCTAGGGAATAGGTGTGGAAATTGACCGCTTATTTGCTCTATCCCTTGTTTGAGTTACAGAGGTTAGAGGTTACGAGTTCTGCCCTACCTAGAATGAACAATTGGTGTGGAAATTGACAGCTTATTTGCTCTAGCCCTTGTTTGAGTTACAGAGGTTAGAGGTTGCGAGTTCTGCCCTACCTAGAATGAACAGACTATAGTCATTAGATCTGTTGACAGTCAGCTGGGAACGAGTTAAGTTGGGTTAAGGGGAGATATGTCGTTTTTCTGGTCCCCCTTCTTCCTCATGTTTGGCCCCATTAGTTTTGTTTTCACTTTTCAGACGTGCGGCCCATTAGTTTGGCGATTGTATGACCTTTTGCCCCATTTCTTTGTCAATGTTTTAAACTTTTCGTGTCATTTAGTTGTCAATTGTTTACTGCTGTTTTACTGGCCTTTGGCCGGGGCATTTTTCTATCGAAAAATGTATTTTTTTTTTTTTTGAAGGACCTACTACCGTATAGTCTGTTTTGAAGGACCTACTACCGTATAGTCTGTTTTGAAGGACCTACTA
Source organism: Paralithodes platypus (assembly GCA_032716605.1). Classification (NCBI taxonomy): domain Eukaryota; kingdom Metazoa; phylum Arthropoda; class Malacostraca; order Decapoda; family Lithodidae; genus Paralithodes; species Paralithodes platypus. Next base: position 42,431,476 of record CM064510.1, read on the forward strand.
CCGTATAGTCTGTTTTGAAGGACCTACTACCGTATAGTCTGTTTTGAAGGACCTACTACCGTATAGTCTGTTTTGAAGGACCTACTACCGTATAGTCTGTTTTGAAGGACCTACTACTACCGTATAGTCTGTTTTGAAGGACCTACTACCGTATAGTCTGTTTTGAAGGACCTACTACCGTATAGTCTGTTTTGAAGGACCTACTACCGTATAGTCTGTTTTGAAGGACCTACTACCGTATAGTCTGTTTTGAAGGACCTACTACCGTATAGTCTGTTTTGAAGGACCTACTACCGTATAGTCTGTTTTGAAGGACCTACTACCGTATAGTCTGTTTTGAAGGACCTACTACCGTATAGTCTGTTTTGAAGGACCTACTACCGTATAGTCTGTTTTGAAGGACCTACTACCGTATAGTCTGTTTTGAAGGACCTACTACCGTATAGTCTGTTTTGTTTCCAGCTGATGGTAAATTATTTATCTTTATCTTAATTACTCAGCTATTATTTAGCCTTTGTACCGACATATGTTGCTGATTATGAAAACGTGTCTGTCTGTCTCTGTCTGTTTACTGGCCTATCTCTCTGTTTACCTGTCTGTCTGTCTGTCTGTGTCTCTCCTGTTTACTGGTCTATCTCTCTGTTTACCTGTCTGTCTGTCTGTCTGTGTCTCTTGTCTGTTTACTGGTCTATCTCTCTGTTTACCTGTCTGTCTGTCTATCTGTCTGTTTACTGGTCTATCTCTCTGTTTACCTGTCTGTCTGTCTGTATATCTGTATGTTTACTGGTCTATCTCTCTGTTTACCTGTCTGTCTGTATATCTGTCTGTTTACTGGCCTGTCTCTCTGTTTACCTGTCTGTCTGTCTGTATATCTGTCTGTTTACTGGTATATCTCTCTGTTTACCTGTCTGTCTGTATATCTGTCTGTTTACTGGTCTATCTCTCTGTTTACCTGTGTCTGTTTACTTGACTATCTCTCTGTTTACCTGTCTGTCTGTCTGTATATCTGTCTGTTTACTTGACTATCTCTCTGTTTACCTGTCTGTCTGTCTGTCTGTTTACTTGACTATCTCTCTGTTTACCTGTCTCTCTGTCTGTCTGTTTACTTGACTATCTCTCTATTTACCTGTCTCTCTGTCTGTCTGTTTACTTGACTATCTCTCTGTTTACCTGTCTGTCTGTCTGTGTGTCTCTGCCTATAGCCCCGGTGAGACAGGTGTTAAGTATAAAGAACCCACACAAGACATCCTGTACTCGGGATTACTAAAGAATAACAAAGGAAATCAAACAGCAACAGATCTCTCTACCCCCTCACTACACAGTTAGAAACATTCCAAACTATGCACGGTTAAGGGGAGGTAGACCGTTTTTCTGGACCCCTTCCCGCTAATGTTTAGCCCCACTAGTTTTGACATTTTAAGACGTTCGTTCCATTAGTTTGGGGATTTTATGACCTTTCGCCCCATTTCGTTGTCAATTTTAAGACCTTTCGTGCCATTTAGGTGTCTATTATTTCCTGGTGAGCGATAGCGAGCCTGCAATTTTAAGAGGAATCGGCCTTCGGCCGGGACATTTTTCTACCGAAAAATGTACATATTTATCTTGAAGGGGGGTCTAGGGGGTGTTTTTCTAAGCTTGATGGAGGTCTAGGGAGGAAACTAAAAAAAATATATGAATAAATTAATTAATAGACCAAACAAACGGCCAGTCTACCCTTAAATAGCGGGCAGCCGCCTTAACCCTTTCAGTACCGGTGCCGTCCTTTTAACTCTATTCTGGAACACGTCACCGGAATAGAGGTTAAAATCTATAATTATACGGTACCGTATTTATTGTTCATGAGGGCAAACAGTGTCCCCCCCCCCCCCCCTCCCAGTGTTAAGGGGGGGGGGGGATCGTTGCTTTTTCTGGACTCTCATGTTTATATAGTCCCATTATTTTTGAGATTTTAAGACGTTCATTCCATTAGTTTGGCGATTTTGAGACTTTTCACCCCATTGCACTGTCAATATCAAGCCCTTTCGTGTCATTTAGGTGTCAATTATTTCCTGGCGTGCCATTTAGGTGTCGAGTATTTCCTGGCGAGCAATGGCAAGCCTGTACTTTTAAGAGGACCCGGCCAGGACATTGTTTCTACCGAAATACGTACAAATGTATTTTAAAGTGGGGGCCTTGTTTTTTTTGTTTTTTTTTTTTTTGGGGGGGGGGGTTTCTAAACTTAATGGAGGTCTAGCGAAGAAACTAAATAATGCTTACAAATATAAGTAAAGCACAAACTAAAGCGTACCCCGTTAACACAGCCTCACCTGTGTTGTCTGTCATCCGGTGAGTGGCTTCCGGTGGTCAGTGGTGGTGGTGGTACAGGTGAGTGAGTGAGGACGACGGGACCCAGACTCATCACTCCAACCTGTCCTATAGCTACACCGGTACAGTCACGAGCCATAATACCCCACACCCATTGGAATATTGGAATCTTTAAAGCCAAGTTGTGAAGCCTTGGTGTAATGTAATGGCGTAATGGTTTAGATGGGGCTAAACATGAGAAGGAAGGGGGACCATAAATACGACCCATCTCCCCTTAAGTACATTTACCCGTAGCCGTTTCTGTAAAACATAGGCTTTCCATAATACAGTTGGGTCTGAGTACATGATTAGATTGATATCCAAAATTCGAAAATTAATATTAATCGTGATCGTGTACTCAAAATCTTGAACTGTGTTGGTGGTGTAATGGCTTAGATGCATATGTTCTGGGTGTGGTGTCCCAAGTTCGAATCCCGGGAGGACCATATGCTTTCATTAGCTGCAATTGGGTTTATTATTTTGTTTTGATAGTATGTAGCTGCATTTGGGGTTATTATTTAGTGTTGATAGTATTTAGCTGCATTTAGGGTATTCTGTTGTTTTGATAGTATTTAGCTGGTCTGTTGTTTTGATAGTATTTACCTGCATTTGGGTTATTGTCAAATTTGGTGATACGCTTACCTGGTCGAGGTGGGCGGGACTATGACTGACTCCGGGGGGTAAGGTAGCCACACTCCTAGTTAGTATTATCAGTACCAATAGGACAGCCACGCAGGGAGGAGGTTGCTTTTCATCACCTACTGGGTCTGGTCGCTAGTAGGTTCACTTTGTTTTCTGTTCTCTGTTCTTTTCCTATAAAACAGTGTGTATATCTGTGTCTAAATAACAGTGGGTATATCTGTGTCTAAATAACAGTGGGTATATCTGTGTCTAAATAACAGTCGGTATATCTGTGTCTACATTACAGTGTGTATATCTGTGTCTACATTACAGTGGGTATATCTGTGTCTAAATAACAGTGGGTATATCTGTGTCTAAATAACAGTGGGTATATCTGTGTCTACATTACAGTGGGTATATCTGTGTCTACATTACAGTGGGTATATCTGTGTCTACATTACAGTGTGTATATCTGTGTCTACATTACAGTGGGTATATCTGTGTCTAAATGTGGGTATATCTGTGTCTAAATAACAGTGGGTATATCTGTGTCTACATTACAGTGGGTATATCTGTGTCTACATTACAGTGTGTATATCTGTGTCTACATTACAGTGGGTATATCTGTGTCTAAATAACAGTGGGTATATCTGTGTCTAAATAACAGTGGGTATATCTGTGTCTACATTACAGTGGGTATATCTGTGTCTACATTACAGTGGGTATATCTGTGTCTACATTACAGTGTGTATATCTGTGTCTACATTACAGTGGGTATATCTGTGTCTACATTACAGTGGGTATATCTGTGTCTACATTACAGTGGGTATATCTGTGTCTACATTACAGTGGGTATATCTGTGTCTACATTACAGTGGGTATATCTGTGTCTACATTACAGTGGGTATATCTGTGTCTACATTACAGTGGGTATATCTGTGTCTACATTACAGTGGGTATATCTGTGTCTACATTACAGTGGGTATATCTGTGTCTACATTACAGTGGGTATATCTGTGTCTACATTACAGTGGGTATATCTGTGTCTACATTACAGTGGGTATATCTGTGTCTACATTACAGTGGGTATATCTGTGTCTACATTACAGTGGGTATATCTGTGTCTACATTACAGTGGGTATATCTGTGTCTACATTACAGTGGGTATATCTGTGTCTACATTACAGTGGTATATCTGTGTCTACATTACAGTGGGTATATCTGTGTCTACATTACAGTGTGTATATCTGTGTCTACATTACAGTGGGTATATCTGTGTCTACATTACAGTGGGTATATCTGTGTCTACATTACAGTGGGTATATCTGCATGTGGATACTTTTCTTTTTTTCTATGTGGATGAGGGAAACAAAAGGCAAAACTTCCTGTGACGAGTGCCTCCCCCAGAGTTGAAAGAATGACAGGGCCGAAATCAAGGAATGTTCGAGCCAAAATAATAATAGCCATTAGTTAAGCTCTTTGGTACCTGCGATATCTGTTTAATGTTATTCTTAAGCCGGTATCACACGAGAGCTTTTTTAGTCAGCATTCGGTAATCAACATTTTCCTGGCAATATTTCTTGAGTATTTTGCACTGGTATCGGAAACTAGACTATTGATAGATGAATGTACCTAACCGAAATATTCTAAATGTTGACCTCATAAGCTGCCAGACCAGTGTTGAGGATAAATGTTGAAGGAAAAAGCGCTCGTGTGATACCGGCTTTAGACGATTGTGTGCAGTTAACGAAGGATATGTAGTAGTAAAAAATATGAATTGTTGGAGGCTCTGTTTAAGTTTTTCTTTTATCTTTCTCTCCTTTTCTCTCTTTCTCTGGCTTGTATCTATTCGGCCCCATTCAGCCTACTGTTTTAAGACGTTTCCCATCCAGGTGTCGATTTTTTCCTGGCGAGCGGTAGCGAGCCAGCATATTTGTTTTTTAAGTTTTTGACAGCAGGCTAAATTTGTATATTTTTCGATAGAAAAATTTCTCCGGCGAGGCCGGATTTCTTCGGCTATCGCTCACCAGGAAGAAATTGACACCTCGATGGGGATAAACGTCTTACAACAGTTGGCTGAATGAGGCCGAATGGATACAAGCCAGAGAAAAAGAGAATACAAAGCCTGTCACCCCCCCTTAACAAAAACGTGTTATGGTAGCCACAATAAAGTTAAAAAGACGGCACCGGTACTGGACCGGTAAATACGTGATAAGAGTTGATGTTGACGGTTTTCTGGAGTTGATGTTGACGGTTTTCTGGAGTTGATGTTGACGGTTCTCTGGAGTTGATTTTGACGGTTCTCTGGAGTTGATGTTGACGGTTTTCTGGAGTTGATGTTGACGGTTCTCTGGAGTTGATGTTGACGGTTTTCTGGAGTTGATGTTGACGGTTTTCTGGAGTTGATGTTGACGGTTCTCTGGAGTTGATGTTGACGGTTTTCTAGAGTTGATGTTGACGGTTCTCTGGAGTTGATGTTGACGGTTTTCTGGAGTTGATGTTGACGGTTTTCTGGAGTTGATGTTGACGGTTTTCTGGAGTTGATGTTGACGGTTCTCTGGAGTTGATGTTGACGGTTTTCTGGAGTTGATGTTGACGGTTCTCTGGAGTTAATGTTGACGGTTTTCTGGAGTTGATGTTGACGGTTTTCTGGAGTTGATGTTAAAAGTTTTCTGGAGTTGATGTTGACGGTTTTCTGTGGTAGAGTTGCACGCTGGGATCCCAACCGAGAGGACCAGCACCTTTCACACCAGGTAGGTCGAGACGTTTGTGGGCAGGCTTTTCACACCCGATGCCACTGTTCACCTCTCTCTCCAGTTCTCTCTTTCCCTGGCTTGTATCCATTCGGACCCATTCAGCCTACTGTTTTAAGACGTTTACCCCCATCCAGGTGTCAATATTTTCCTACGATATATTATGCATTCTCGAATGCTGCATGTTAATCTTAGCCTGTACATACTCCCAACTGCACTCTGATAACCTAATGTTTAAACGAATGGAAGGGGTAATTAATGGGGCACTTAACCAGAAAGGAAGGCCTCGCTATAAATTACTCCTGAACCTGGATAAATTCATATCTATTTTCACCAACCCACCAATTAATTTACAAATAAACCTAACTAATTAAATTGGTAAAAATTGAATATCTAGCCATAAATAAATACCCTAGGCTGACTACTTTATTTGACCCGCAAGCCCTGTGCTAAAGGTTAATTAAAGCACAGGTATAATAGGAAACACCTGTGCGGAGCCATGGTGCAGTGGTGCACACACCACCGCTCACAGCCTTTACCTCGTTTATCATTAAGGGGGGTGACCTGTTTTGTTCTCTCCTTTTCTCTCTTTCTCTGACTTGTATCCATTTTGGCCCCATTCAACCTACTGTTTTAAGACGTTTATCCCCATCCAGGTGTCAATTTTTTACTGGTGAGCGGCAACGAGCCAGCATATTTTGTAGTTGTGTTTGACAGCAGGCTAAATTTGTAAATTTTTCGATAGAAAAATTTCTCCGGCGAAGCCGGATTTCTTCATATAATGCTGGCTCGCTATCGCTCGCCAGGAAGAAATCGACACCTAGATGGGGATAAACGTCTTAAAATAGTTGGCTGAATGGGGCCGAATGGATACAAGCCAGGGAAAGAGAGAAAGGAGATAAATACAAAAAAGCAGGTCACCCCCCTGGGTCAATTTTTGGTCGGTGTTTTCATATATTAAATATTTTTTCTAGTTTTTTCCCTAGACCTCCATCAAGCTTAAAACAAATAAAACTATGAATTCATTTATTCGTGCATTGTTTTAGTTTCCTCTCTAGACCTTAATCAAGCTTAAAAAACAAGATATATATGTACATTTTTAGATTGAAAAATGTCCTGGCCGAAGGCCGGTTTCTCTTAACATTACGGTATCGCTTTCGCTCGCCAGGAAAATATCGACACCTAAACGGCACGAACAATCCTAAACGGCACGAACAATCCTAAAATTGATAACGAAATGGGGCGAAAGGTGTTAAAATCGTCAAACTAATAGGCTGAACGTCTTAAAATGTCATAACTAATGGGGCTAAACTCGGGGTATAAGGGGATCCAGAAAACGAACCTTCCTCCCTTAATCTTTGTGTTAATGAACACATGTCCAACTCTTTACAAACTGCCTAGAGCAATAACAACCGCCTTGAAATTAGTTTTTTTTTGTTTAATTGTATGTATTTATGTACAGTACTCAGGCACATACCCCATTGCTGGGGGTGGCCGACACGAGACAGAGCCCGAACAGAAACAACATTCCAAGTTCCTATTCTCAGGGTCTGGGACCGCGTTCGCGTTCTCTCGCCTGTTTCTCCGTCTCGTCGAGTAGGAGAATTATACAAGGGGAGGAGGATTCCTAGCCCCCTGCCCCCAGAAGGTAAAGTAGGACAGTAAAAGAAACAGACAGAAACAGCTAAGGTTGGGTAGAGGATGCCAAACCTCACTCTGGATAGGACCAGCCCTCACCCAGTGCGGACATATTTAAACCCTTCAGAATTTGGGGATATATTATATGACTAACATTAAGCAATTATATTGAGTTTAGGAAGAGCCTATAGGAGTCAACAGGGTAATAATTTATGTCCTTTAAGGGGGGGTAGTGCTGGGTTTAAGGGGGGGTAGTGCTGGGTTTAAGGGGGGGTAGTGCTGGGTTTAAGGGGGGGTAGTGCTGGGTTTAAGGGGGGGGTAGTGCTGGGTTTAAGGGGGGGTAGTGCTGGGTTTAAGGGGGGTAGTGCTTGGTTTTTGGTCTATATATTTATTTATTTATTTATTTTTTAATTTTCTTCGCTAGACCTCCATCAAGCTTAGAAAAACACCCCCTAGACCCCCTTTCAAAATAAATGTATACATTTTTCGGTAGAAAAATTTCCCGGCCAAAGGCCGGTTCCTTCTAAAAATTAGAGGCTCGTTATCGCTTGCCAGGAGAAAATCGACACTTAAAGGACACGAAAAGTCGTAATATTGACAAAAAAAATGAGGCGAAAGGTCTCAAAATCGCCAAACTAACGGAACGAACGTCTTAAAACCTCAAAAACTAATATGCTAAACATGAAGGAGAAGGGGGTCCAGAGAAAGCGAGTACTACCCTCTTAACCCTCTGACTTCCAAAATTTCTTCCTAAACTAAATAAACCCGTCTAATTAATAAAAGGAAGAAATACGTCCTGGTGCTGAAAGGGTTAACTAAATGAGCCACTATACAGTAATTGGCCACTTGCGAGTTTCAGGCTATAAAGAAGTTGGAGCCGTGAACATCGATATAAAACAGAAATGCAAGAATAATGTACGTTTCTGATGGATAAATCGTATGTTGAATTGGGTGTTATGTATTTATAAATGTACGACGACTGTATTTTAGCTGTAAATTATGTTAAATAGCGATGTCTACAGCTCCAACTTCCTTATAGAACGAAACTCGCAATTCCGGTGACTTTTGGACTATAGGTAGCGCCAACGAACTTGACAATAATCCTGACCCCTTAACCCCTTGAAGCTCTGACGCGTTTCAGCAGTTTATTTGGGCTGTCATTAGACGATTTTATGCAGCTTAATAAGGATCTGTGGGTATTAGGCTATAAGGGTAAAGACTATCTCAATCAACCCTCTGACTTCCATATACCCTTCCTAATCTGAATAAAATCGTCTAATATCTACCAGAAAACAGAAAAGAAATGCGTCTTGGATCTTGAAAGGGTTAAGGTGAGGCTGGTCGTGGACTGTTGAGGTTAAGGGAAGATGGGTAGTTTTTCTGGTCCCCTTTCTCCCTCGTGTTAAGCCCCATTTGTTTTGAAATTATAACACGTTCGGCGATTTTAACACCTTTGGCCCCATTTCGTTGTCAATTTTAAGACCTTTCGTGCCATTTACGTGTCGATTATTTCCTGGGCCTCCAACAAATTATTAACACCTTACGAGCGGGCCCGTCAGTTTTTTTCCACTACGCGCCCAGCAGGTTTTTTTTACCCTAAATGGCCTTGTTTCTGTGCTCTTTTTCATGCATAAACAAGAGCCAGAGCGTAATACAATTATGTATCCCTGAAAGTGCGTAAATTGAGCTTTCCAATGACACCAGAACCATCCTTCTACGACCACGCGTTCTCTTGCAACGATCGTGCAACACGAGTGCAAAAACCTAAAATACGGTAATTTCCTTATATAATTCCCTGTGTAGCGAGGTAGGGAGGGTGGAGTAGTGTGGAGTAGATGTCAGTAGGCGCGCGGGATCCGTGCCGAGCGGTCATGAGGCAACCTACGCTCCTCCCGTCGCTCGTCTCTCTCTCACAGCCATTCTTGCTCAAAAATTGCACACGGACTTAAGTCAGTCCCCGCCACAGAGTCCAGGTTTTTAGATACGGACTTAAGTCGGGCCCCGCTAATTAGGGGTTAACAGGCTTCGAACTAACTCACTTAATCCTTTTTACTACCTCCGATCCTTCTTAAACTGCACAAAATCTTCTAAATATAGCTAGAACAAAATAGCACATACGTCGATGTTATCATGTATTTATTATTTTTTCTAGTTTCCTCCCTAGACCTCCATCAAAACTTTAAAATCAACCCCAGGAAGCTCCTTCAAGATATATTTGTACATTTTTCGGTAGAAAAATTTCCTGGCCAAGGCCGATTCCTCCCAAATTACAGGCTCGCTACCGCTCGCCAGGAAAAAAAATCGACACATAAAATTATATGACACAAATGACAAAGGGAAGGGGCGAAAGGTCTTAAAATCGCCAAACTAATGGGCTGAACGTCTTGAAATCTGGAAACTAATGGGGCTAAAAACATGAGGAAGAAAGATGTCCCGCAAAACGACCCATTTCCCCTTAAGGATATTGGTGGAACAACAACAGAGACCTCATAAAATGGAGGGGTTGCCATGGAAACACATCTGATATGATGATGGGGGAGGAGAGAGGTGCAGCAGATTGTAAACAAGTCGATGATCCACACTTACAGTCGGCATACATAATCTGGAGTCATTTCTTTAGTTCTCTAGTTCTCTCTCTCTCTCTCTCTCTCTCTCTCTCTCTCTCTCTCTCTCTCTCTCTCTCTCTCTCTCTCTCTCTCTCTCTCTCTCTCTCTCTCTCTCTCTCTCTCTCTCTCGCACGCGCGTGTTGCAGACAGATGTTTCTCCTTTACACACCTAAAATAAAGATTTTTTAAGTCTACGTTTTGCTCAATTGCGTCAAAATCATATATGCTTAACCCGTACAGTACCGGTTACATCTATTAACCCGTACAGTACCGGTTACATCTATTAACCCGTACAGTACCGGTTACATCTATTAACCCGTACAGTACCGGTTACATCTATTAACCCGTACAGTACCGGTTACATCTATTAACCCGTACAGTACCGGTTACATCTATTAACCCGTACAGTACCGGTTACATCTATTAACCCGTACAGTACCGGTTACATCTATTAACCCGTACAGTACCGGTTACATCTATTAACCCGTACAGTACCGGTTACATCTATAACCCGTACAGTACCGGTTACATCTATTAACCCGTACAGTACCGGTTACATCTATTAACCCGTACAGTACCGGTTACATCTATTAACCCGTACAGTACCGGTTACATCTATTAACCCGTACAGTACCGGTTACATCTATTTCAATATATTTTGGAAATTATCAGACGATTGTATTCAGCTTAGGAAGGACGTATACCCATTAAAAGACTACAGATTACCTCAATTATTCCTCTTAGCCCATTTATCCTTCCCAAGCTTCCATAAATCGTTCAAATGTAGATAAAATCAAATAAATAGAGTTGCAGAGATGGAACAGGATATTTATTGTCGACTGTACTCCAGCCGCTCCCGCCTCTCACAGCCGGGCAACGTGCAGCAGGGCGTAACACTCCGGATCATGTCGAGAGTTAACGAACCTTGTCAGGCTCAGTGAGTAGGGCTCCTTGACATTTTCCCCCAGTTCGCCGACTCAAAACATACCATAGCCACTCCAACAGCTTTCTCTCTCTCTCCAACACCCCTTCTCCCATCTCTACACTCTTCAGAAAATAGGCTCAGTGAGTAGGGCTCCTTGACATTTGTTCCCAGTGCGCCGACTCAAAACATACCAAAGCCACTCCAACAGCTTCCTCTCTCTCTCTCCAACACCCCTTCTCCCATCTCTACACTCTTCAGAAAATAGGAAAAGTAGAATGTAGCTACGAAGTGCGGCCGTTGTAAAGGCGTATCCCTCAATACCTTCACCTGACTAAAGGACCAGACTGCGAATTCGGATTCATAAAAATCCAGCGCACATCCGGTCAACCCAAGCACGAGTGTCATATCTTTTAAGGGGGGGATGGGCCGGTTTTCTGGACCACTTTCTCCCTCAAGTTTAGCCCCATTAGTTTTCAGATGTAAAGATGTTTGCCCCATTAGTTAGTCGATTTTAAGACCTCTCGCCCCATTTATTCGTCAATATTTAGAACTTTCGTGCTATTTAGGTGTTGATTTTTTTTTCCTGGCGAACGATAGTGCGCCTATATTGGAAGAATTGGCCTTTGGCCGGGACATTTTTCTATCGAAAAATTTACAATTATTCTAGAAGCGGGATATAATAGATTTTTTGTTTTTTTTTAATTTGATGGAGGTCTAGGAAGGAAACTAGAAAACGAATTAATACATGCAAAAATCGACCAAAAGGTTACCATCTCCCCTTAACCCCTTCTGTACCTCAACGTCTTTTTAGTTTTATTCTAGCTATTTTTAGACGATTTTGTGCAGTTTAAGAAGGATCTGTGGTAGCTAAAAGGATTAATTGAGATAGTCTGTAGTCTTTTAATGGGTAGAGATCCTTCCTAAGCTGAATAAAATCGTCTCATAGTTGCCAGAATATAATGACAAGGACGTCACCGGTAAAGAAGCAGTGCCTTGGAGACACGAAAATGGCAACTAGATGAATAGGTGTACGGTCGCGTTAATAAATCATGTCCTACCTGGCATTACGTTTGGCTGGTTCTGTACTGTATTAATGTCTGTCAGATGTTGAATAGGGTGGTTAAGTGTGGGAACATGGTTATATATTTCACTCGATATGAAGAAATAAAGCTTAGATATTGCCGATACCATTTAAGGGGATGTGGGCCGCTTTTCTAGATCCCCTTCTCCCTCATGCTTAGCCCCATTAGTTTTCAGATTTTAAGATATTTGCTCCATTAGTTTGTCAATGTTAAGACCTTCCAGCCTATTTCCTTGTCAATATTAAGACCTTTTGTGCCATTTATGTGTTGATTTTTTTTTTTCTGGCGCACGATAGTGAGCCTGTAATTGGCCGGGAAATGTTTCTACAGAAAAATTTACAAATTAATCTAGAAGGGGGATCTAATGGATGTTTTTTTTTAGTTTGATGGAGGTCTAGGGAGGAAACTAGAAAAATAATTAATACATGAACAAAATCGATCAAAAAGTGAACCATCCCCCCTTAATGATCACAACATACTTGGTGCCCAGACATGACTTATTAGCGCGACTGCACGATCTCCAGTACGGGGGGTGCCACTGCCAGTCGGTGCTGAACCTCGGCACGGGACGGTTATCACTCTCGCCGTGTTACCAACCAGGCAGGAGGCACCACTCTCGCCATACCCTGGACCCGGGAGTAAACACAAGGATACGGGAGAGCGGGGAATCAGACTGAGTACGGATTGACCCTAGCCTGGACCCGGGAGTAAACAAAAGGATACGGGAGAACTGGGAATCAGACTGAGCACGGATTTAGCTTCAGCGGGATCTGCCTCAAGTGCTTTGTGTCGCTCGCTCAAATTTACAAGAGATGAGAATTTTGGTGGAAACGTATCTCGATTATTGTGCGTGTCTTTACTTTGGTTTCATACATTTATAAACCGAATATATACATAGGTTGTGCCAGAGAATCGCCTATAGTGTTTAACCCCTTGATCCCTTGAAGCTCTGATGCGTTTTACCAGTTTTATTTTGGCTATCATTAGACGATTGTATGCAGCTTAGGAAGGATCTGTGGGTATTAAAAGGGTATAGACTATCTCAATCAACCCTCTGACTTCCATAAACCCTTCCTAATCTGAATAAAATCGTCTAATAATAGCCAGAAAACAAAAAAGAAGTGTGTCATCGATCCTCAGAGGATTAAGGGGAGACTGGCCGTTTCTTTGGTCTATTGATTCATTTGTTCATGTATTTTTTAGTTTCCTCACTAGACCTCCATCAAGCTTAGAAAAACACCCCCTAGATTTGTATATTTGTATATATATTTGTATATATATTTGTATATATTTGTATATATATTTGTATATATTTGTATATTTGTATATATATTTGTATATATTTGTATATATATTTGTATATATTTGTATATATATTTGTATATATTTGTATATATTTGTATATTTGTATATATATTTGTATATTTGTATATATATTTGTATATTTGTATATATTTGTATATATATTTGTATATTTGTATATATATTTGTATATTTGTATATATTTGTATATTTGTATATATATTTGTATATATATTTGTATATTTGTATATATATTTGTATATATTTGTATATATATTTGTATATATTTGTATATATATTTGTATACATATTTGTATATATTTGTATATTTGTATATTTGTATATATATTTGTATATATTTGTATATTTGTATATATATTTGTATATATATTTGTATATATTTGTATATTTGTATATATATTTGTATATATATTTGTATATATTTGTATATTTGTATATATATTTGTATATATTTGTATATATATTTGTATATTATATTTGTATATTTGTATATATATTTGTATATATATATTTGTATATATATTTGTATATTTGTATATATATTTGTATATATATTTGTATATATTTGTATATTTGTATATATATTTGTATATATATTTATATTTGTATATATTTGTATATATATTTGTATATATTTGTATATTTGTATATATATTTGTATATATATTTGTATATATTTGTATATATATTTGTATATTTGTATATTTGTATATATATTTGTATATTTGTATATTTTTCTACCGAAAAATGTCCAGGCCGAAGGCCGGTTTCTCTTAAAATTGAAGGCTTGCTATCGCTCGCCAGGAAATAATCGACTCCTAAATGGCACGAAAGGTCTTAAAATTGACAATGAAATGGGGCGAAAGGTGTTAAAATCGCCAAACTAATGGGCCGAACGTCTTATAATCTCAAAACTAGTGGGGCTAAACATTAGGGAGAAGGGGGTCCAGAACAACGGTCTTCCTCCCCTTAAGGTGTAGAAGTCCGACCGCTCTATACACCCTGACACCATTTTGACATCAAATACATGCCTTTAAGGAGGTAGTACTCGCTTTTTCTGGACCCCCTTCTCCCTCATGTTTAGCATATTAGTTTTGAGGTTATTAAGACGTTCTTTCCGTTAATTTGGCGATTTTGAGACCTTTTGCCTGATTTCTTTGGTCAATATTAAGACATTTCGTGCCCTTTAGGTGTCAATTTATACCTGGCGAGCGATAGCGAGCCTCTAATTTTAGAAGGAATCGGCCTTCGGCCGGGAAATTTTTCTACCGAAAAATTAAACAAATTATCTTGAAAGGGGGTCTACGGGTGTTTTTCTAAGCTTGATGGAGGTCTAGCGAGGAAACTCAAAAATATATAAATAAATATATATATGCTGTATAGACCGAAAACCAAGCACTACCCCTTAATATAAAAGTGAGTAATTATAATATACCTACATCCATGGCAATTATTCCTGTAGAGTATATTATATCTCCATACTACCTCCATACTACCTCCATACTACCTCCATACTACCTCCATACTACCTCCATACTACCTCCAATACTACCTCCATACTACCTCCATACTACCTCCATACTACCTCCAATACTACCTCCATACTACCTCCATACTACCTCCATACTACCTCCATACTACCTCCATACTACCTCCATACTACCTCCAATACTACCTCCATACTACCTCCATACTACCTCCATACTACCTCCATACTACCTCCAATACTACCTCCATACTACCTCCATACTACCTCCATACTACCTCCATACTACCTCCAATACTACCTCCATACTACCTCCATACTACCTCCATACTACCTCCATACTACCTCCATACTACCTCCAATACTGACTGCCAAACATGACCCATTGGTTATAGTGTTTGTAGTGGCAATCATTCATCAAGGAGGCAGGTGTTCAGTCTCTCTCTCTCTCTCTCTCTCTCTCTCTCTCTCTCTCTCTCTCTCTCTCTCTCTCTCTCTCTCTCTCTCTCTCTCTCTCTCTCTCTCTCTCTCTCTCTCTCTCTCTCTCTCTCTCTCTCTCTCTCTCTCTCTCTCTCTCTCTCTCTCTCTCTCTCTCTCTCTCTCTCTCTCCTACTAACTTCTTAATCCTGCCACCGACATTAGTTCCAGGTCAGTAGTTCCCTTTCCAATGTTTCCTTACCCACTCTAAACCACTGCTTGGACACTTGATCCTCAGTGTTTTGGAGGACAAGCAGCCTAGAAGGGTCACTTGGACTGTTGTTGCTTGATTTCCTTTGTACTCCTTTGTACTCTCTCTCTCTCTCTCTCTCTCTCTCCATTTTTTCAGCTGATGGTAAATTGAACCCTTAACATCTGATTGTTCGACTCAATGAACAAAATATGATATTGTTATGTCTCTGCGTCATATTGTTATGTCTCTGCGTCATATTGTTATGTCTCTGCGTCATATTGTTATGTCTCTGCGTCATATTATTGTTATGTCTCTGCGTCATATTATTGTTATGTCTCTGCGTCGTATTGTTATGTCTCTGCGTCATATTATTGTTATGTCTCTGCGTCATATTGTTATGTCTCTGCGTCATATTATTGTTATGTCTCTGCGTCATATTATTGTTATGTCTCTGCGTCATATTGTTATGTCTGCGTCATATTATTGTTATGTCTCTGCGTCATATTGTTATGTCTCTGCGTCATATTATTGTTATGTCTCTGCGTCATATTATTGTTATGTCTGCGTCATATTGTTATGTCTCTGCGTCATATTATTGTTATGTCTCTGCGTCATATTGTTATGTCTGCGTCATATTATTGTTATGTCTCTGCGTCATATTATTGTTATGTCTCTGCGTCATATTGTTATGTCTCTGCGTCATATTATTGTTATGTCTCTGCGTCATATTGTTATGTCTCTGCGTCATATTATTGTTATGTCTCTGCGTCATATTGTTATGTCTCTGCGTCATATTATTGTTATGTCTCTGCGTCATATTGTTATGTCTCTGCGTCATATTATTGTTATGTCTCTGCGTCATATTGTTATGTCTCTGCGTCATATTATCGCCAAGTTTTCATAATTGACCACTTGCGAGTTTCAGGTTATAAGGAAGTTGGAGCTGTAGACATCGATGGTAAATAGAACTGTAATAATTATGTAGGTTTTTAATGGCTAAAGAGTATATTGAATTGGGTTTTATGTATTTATAAATATGCTACAACTGCATTTTAACAGTTAATTCTGTTGAATATTAATATCTACAGCTCCAACTTCCTTATAGAACGAAACTCGCAAGTCGGCAATTAACATGTTTCGCTACAAAATCTTGGTAATAGCCGAGTAATCAGGATGGCGAGATAGCAATTTAAGCCGGTATCACACGAGCGCTTTTTCCCTCAACATTTATCCTCAACACTGGTCTGGCAGCTTATGAGGTTAACATTTAATATTTGTCTGTTACCTAAATAACCCTATTATCAGTCTAGTTTCCGATACCAGTGCAAAATGTTGCCAGAAAAATGTTGATCAGAGAATGTTGACTATAAAATATTTGGTGTGATACCGGCTTTACCATCAGTCGGATACAAACAGACTGTACCTATACTGTATACTGTTGTGCTAATAACACGGTTGTAGATACCATAACTGATCATGACTTTTACCTCATAATGCATACTCATTACCGCTCAGCATGTGGTGTATCCGTAGTCTTTCCACAGTAGGGTAAAACAAAACATAAACTTTATTTGTATGTAACATGTGTGATGCACATAAATAAAAGGGGATGTGTCGGATGGTTGAAAGCCACAGTTGCTCGCGCGTTTGGGGCTAGCAACACGTATTATGAAAAACATGCATCCTCCTTCATTCACTGTCCCCCCCCCCCCCCCCTCCCCCTTCACTCACTCAACCCCACAATTTGCCGGAGGATAACAGGTTTTTCACAATACGTAGACGGAGGTCTTTTAAAGAAAAAAAAAAGAAAAAAAAAGAAAAAAAAAAGCATGTGGTGGCTTGGGAGATAATAATATGTATCGACACGTTAAGGGGGACATGGGCCGCTTTTCTGGACCACTTTCTCCCTCATGTTTAGCCCCATTAGTTTTCAGATGTTAAGATGTTTGTCCCATTATTTAGTCGATTTTAAGACCTTTCGCCCCATTTCGTCGTCAATATTTAGACCTTCCGTGCTATTAAGGTGTCGATTTTTTCCCTGGCGAACGATAGTGAGCCTGTAATGTTGGAAGAACCGTCCGAAGGGGGATTAATCTAAAAGGGGATCTAATGGACGGTTTTTTTTTTAAATTGTTGGAGGTCTAGGGAGGAAACTAGAAAAATAATGAATACATGCAAAAATTGCCCAAAAATGAACCATCCCCCCTTAACCCTTTCTGTACCGACGACTACTCTTTAATTTGTTCTGGCTACTAATAGACGAATTTATTCAGTTTTTAAAGGGGCCTCCAGCAATTAACAAGCTTCGAACTATCTCATTTAACCCTTTTTACTGCGACAGATCCCTTTTAAACTGCACACATTTGTCTTAATATAGCTAGAATTACCTGTATGTTAAATATACGTCGCCGGTACAGACGGGGCTAACTTTAGTCTGGCTTCCATTACACGATTGTGTTCAGTTTATAAAGGACCTACAGCAATTAACAGGCCTCGAATTATGTCGCTTAAGGGGAGGTCTTTACCTTGTTACCTAGACCTCCATCAAGTTTAAAGTTACACCTCCCTTGACCGACCCCCTTTTAAAGATAAATCTGTACATTTTTCGGTAGAAAAATGTCCCGACCGAAGTCCAGTTCCTCTTAAAGTAAAGGCTCGCTATCGCTCGCCAGGAAAAAATCGACACCCATATGGCATGAAAGGTCTTAAAATTGACAGAAATGGGGCAAAAGTTCGTAAAATCGCCAAAATAATGGGGCGAATTTTTTCCAAGCTCAAAAGATATATGGTTAAACATGAGGGAAAAAGGAATACAGAAACCAATCCTTAAGTGGTAATCTCCCCTTAACCCTATTTACCACCACAGATCCTTCTTAAACCGCACACAATCGTCTAAATATAGCAATAATAAAATGAAAAAGACGTCGCCGGTACAGAAGGGGTTAAGGCATCGATGAAAAGTATGTACAATTAAGGGGAGACTGGCCGTTTGTTTGGTCTATTAATTCATTTGTGTTCTCTCTCTCTCTCTCTCTCTCTCTCTCTCTCTCTCTCTCTCTCTCTCTCTCTCTATCTATCTATCTATCTATCTATCTATCTATCTATCTATCTATCTATCTATCTATCTATCTATCTATCTATCTATCTATCTATCTATCTATCTATCTATCTATCTATCTATCTATCTACTCTCTCTCTCTCTCTCTCTCTCTCTCTGTAATTGTCAAGAATTCATTTAGTATCGTCAGTAATGGTATATTACACAATCTAATACAAAATAGTGTTATGTTTTCTTAAAGTAGATTATTATTATCTTGTAATTGTCTTCTTCCATTCATTAATTGTCTTCTTCCATTCATTAATTGTCTTCTTCCATTCATTAATTGTCTATTCAATTCTTATTCGTATTCGATTAAGGTTCCTATGATCCCTCCTTCCCCATTTGAGTATTTACCCCTTCACCACAATTACGTAATTTTCATCATATTATGGTTACCATTTTACAAGTTTCTTTAATATACAGTAGAATGTACCTATACGTCTCAAATTAGTAAATACGATCTCAATAAAACCCTCTTAGTAATAGTAATTAGTTCCTTTGCGTTTATCCCAGTTTTGTCGTCCCAGTTTTGGTTAGTTTATTTTGCAAGTTTTACATTAAAACTTCTTGAACTGCATAAAATCATCTAATTTTAGCCAGAATCAATGGTAAAGAGGCGTCATGGTGCTGAAGGGGTTAAGGTCAGCTGTTGACTGATGGACATGTTATTAACTCTTGTGTTCTTCCTCTTGTTCTTCTCCAGGCAGTGTCATCAGAGAGGAGCCCCACTACGAGGAACGCAGGAACCGTCTATCCCGGGAGATCAAAGGCTTCAACTGGCTGGAACAGAAGATCAAGAACGGTTCTCTCAACTCCGGCCCAGGTGGTGGAGGAGGACCATCTTCAGCTTCCTCCTCGTCTGGCTCCTTGAATACCGTCCCAGCAGGAGGATCAACAACAACAACAACAACACCATCATCGGGTGGTTTGCTGCGGTCCATCTCCGTCTCCGGGTGTTCGTCGTCCAGCAGTACGCCCCGGGAGCCTGGCCGAACACTCTCCGGACTACTGCAGGACCCCAGCTTCCCTTCACAGGCGGCACCCTCACCCTTCACCACCAGCAGGAAAGATGAGAGAAGCATCGCCAGGAGGAACTCGTAAGTACACTCCAAGGTCTACACTACAGTATTATTGTATATAGAATTTGGTACACTCTAGAGTTTTGACGTATATGGTCCTCAATATCAGGGTGTCAAACGAAAGCCGCGTCCTTTCGTTTTAGTCTATATTATTGAATATTCGAAGCTAAAATTGTGGCTTATTTTTCAAATTATTTCTTTGAAAGTTATAACAGAAAGTGATAACATGGATAAAGCAATGCTATTTCGTGTTAATCTTCTTGTAGGCCTTTGACAAAGTTCCCCACAAACGTTTACTGCTAAAACTAAAAGCGCATGGAACACAAGACGGTGTGTTGAAATGGATAGAAAATTGGCTCCGCGACAGTAAGAAAAGAGTAGTCATAAACGGTAAGGCATCTAAATGGACCAATGTAAGTAGCGGGGTACCCCAGGGATCGGTACTAGGACCAATTATCTTTATAATTTACATCAATGACATAGATGAGGGTCTCACCTGTACAATCTCAAAATTTGCTGACGATACAAAAATTGCAAATAGCGTACTCTCAAAAGAACAAGTTGACGATATGCAACACAATCTAGATAAGTTGTCACGTTGGGCCCAAATTTGGCAAATGAGTTTCAATGCGTATAAATGTAAAGTACTACATATCGGATACCAAAATGAGAAAGCAAACTATTCGATGAATGGCACTCAGCTTAAAAATGTAAAAATGACACCGATCTGGGAGTAACAATATCGAGTAACCTAAAACCGAGTCAACAATGTTCAGAAGTTGTTTAGAAAGCAAACAAAATAATTGGCTTTATAGGCAGGTCATTTGAGCATAAATCCAAAGAGGTTATCCTAACCCTTTACAATTCCTTAGTCCGCCCTTTTCTGGAATACTGCGTTCAATCCTGGTGCCCTTATTACCAAAAAGATATACACGTAGACAAGCTAGAACTAGTTCAACGTAGAGTTACCAAAATGATACCTAGCCTAAAGAACAAACCATACGAGGAGCATCTTAGATAATTAAATCTATTTCCTTTAACCCAGCGCAGATTAAGAGGCGACTTAATTCAAGTGTTCAAAATCATCAAAGGCATCGACAATATGAACTGTAGTAAGTACTTCAATATCGACCAATCTAATTTCACGCGGGGAAACGGTTGCAAAATTATCGGTAAATCTTTTAACTCGCACGAATCTAAGAATTTCTTCTTCAATCGAGTTGTCAACTTGTGGAATGGGCTTCCCCCATACGTTATAGACTGCAGCACCGTTGATTCTTTTAAACTTCGCCTAGACAAATATCTTGCATCAAACCCGCGACTGACTGCGTTTGTAAATGAATAACTTTATTTTATCCCCCCCTCAGTTACTAACCCATCTGTCCCCTACTAACTTCCTAATCCTGCCACAGACATTAGTTCCAGGGCAGTAGTTCCCTTTCCAATGTTCCCTTACCCACTCTAAACCACTGTTTGGGCAATTGATCCTCAGTGTTTTGGAGGACAAGCAGCCTAGAAGGGTCACCAGATCTGTTGTTGCTTGATTTCCGTTGTACTCCTTTGTATTCCTTCTCATATTCAATCAAGTCTTCAAACTAAATGCTCCGGTTTGACACCCTGGTCTTCATTGTATCTTAACTGTTATGATTCGCCTCTTTCAGGTGTCAACATTTAGGTGGCGATTTTACTCCTGGCGAGCGATAGCGAGCCTGCAATCTAAGAGGAACCGGCCTTCAGCCTAGTCACCTAGGGGGTGTTTTTTAAGCTTAATGGAGGTCTAGGGAGCTAACAAAAACTTAAAATCTCCCCTTAGGAGTCCGACAATAATATTATTCCCGAGAGGGTAACACAGGTGTAAGGTTATCATACATATAGGCTACACCTTTAAGGGGAGATGGGTCGCTTTTCTGGTCAATTATTTCATATAATTATTATGTTTTTAGTTTCCTCCCTAGACCTCCATCAAACTTTAAAGAAACGTCCATTCTAGATTAATTTGTACATTTTTCGGTAGAAGGCCGGTTCTTCCAACTTTACAGGCTCACTATCGTTCGCCAGGGAAAAAATCGACACCTAAAAGGCACGAAAGGTCTTAATATTGACAAAGAAATGGGGCGAAAGGTCTGAAAATCGATTAACTAATGAGCCGAACGTCATAAAATCTGAAAACTAATGGGGCTAAACACGAGGGAGAAAGTGGTCCAGAAAACCGGATTGGCTGTCGTGTTTGGGCCCCATAAAATGGATCTGGCAATTGATTATGATATATATATATATTGATGAGAATCCTCGTTGCTTATCTAAATTGGCTCCGACATTATTCAGGGGGGGTGGGGGGGGGGGGTCACAGGTGCGAGATTAGCGTGCGTGTACACCTGGTAAAGTCAGTATCACACGAGCGCTTTTTCCCTCAACATTATTCCCTCAACTGTCTTCATAGTTTAATGCATAAGTGGCGAGGAATTTCGATGTGAGTATCCTGGGTTCGAGTCCTTGGAGTGCCACATGTGAGTATCCTAGGTTCGAATCCTTGGAGTGCCACGTGTATTTGTTGATTTCATTAATTGAGTTTGGAGGTGAAGTTGGTGGGTGGAAAACACATAATAATCCTCAACTGGTCTGGCAGCTTATGAGGTCAACATTGATATTATAATTTCGGTTACCTAAGTTCATCTATCATCAGTCTAGTTTCCGATACCACTGCAAAATAATCCAAAAAATTTACCAGAAAAATTTATAAAAGCTCTCGTGTGATACCGGCTTAAGGGGAGGCAGTTGTTTTTTCGAGTCCTCCTCCCTCATGTTTAGCCCTGTTAGTTATGAGATTTCAAGACATTCGCCCCATTAGTTTGGCGACTTTCAGATCTTTTGCCCCATTTCTTTGCCAATATTTAGACCTCTCGTGCCATTTAGGTGTCGATTTTTTTCCTGGCAAGCGATAGCGAGCCTGTATTTGAAGAGGAATCGGCCTTCGGCCGGGACATTTTTCCACTGAAAAATTTACAAATTTATCTTGAAGGGGGTCTAGGGGGTGTTTTTCTAAGCTTGATGGAGGTCTAGCGAGAAAACTAAGAAATAAAGGAATAAATGAATTAAAAAAAACAAAAAACAGTCCATCTCCCCTTAAGACGGGTTCAATATACCCTGTTCATTATAGGTAGGACAGAAATCCTCACTCCTAAACTCTGTAACTCGAAAAGGGCTAGAGAAAATGGGCTGTACATTTCCACGCCTATTCCCTGGCTGCCTCTTCCCAAATAGGAGAAATAGGAGCTCGATTACACTAGTCGTTTTGGAGTTATGGAAGTTAGTAGTCAAGATGTTTGGCTTAATTATAATAAATAGACTATAGTGTATTATAGATCCCCTTTTGATCTGGCAGCTTATAATATATTATTTGTGTGTATATGTACAGACGCGCTAATAAGTGATGTCTCGGCATCAACTATGTTTTGATCAATAATTGGTATCAGCAATATCTAAGCTTCATTTCTTTATATCGAGTGAAATATACAAACATGTTCCTACACTTACCCACCCTATTCAACATCTGACAGACATTAATACAGCCCAGAGCAAGCCAAACGTAATGCCAGCTGGGACATGACTTATTAGCGCCACTGTATATCTAACTATACCCTGTTCCAAATAAGTAGGCCAATACCTCTTGAACGTTCGGCCGGGACATTATATCAAAAAATGCACAAATTTAGCTTGAAAGTGATCTGGGTCACTGTATCTGGGTGGACTTGTTTTGTTTGATGGAAGTCTGGCAAGGCGTTTGTGTTAGTCTAGGGGACAAACTAAAATAAATTGCTTGAAAATGGCAAAAGCAAGCAAGATCCTCATTAAGGCAGCTCATTTACTGGTTCGGCTCAATGGTTTAAGGAGGGGGTTTAGTTTGCTCTCTAAACCTCTATCAAGCTTAAAACAAAAACACCCACATTCGATGTAAATGAGTAAATTTTTCGGTAGAAAAATTTCCCGGGCAAAGGCCGATTCCTCTTCAAATACAGGCTCGCTATCGCTCGCCAGGAAAAAAATCGACGCCATTTACACGAAAGGTCTTAATATTGGCAAAGGAATGGGGCAAAAGGTCTGAAAATCGTCAAACTAATTAGGCGAATGTCTTGAAATCTCATAACTAATAGGGCTAAACATGAGGGAGGAGGAGGACTGGAAAAACCAACTGCCTCCCCTTAACGATAAACAAAATATCATACTAACTCCCACGACGGCGGACCATGTTAAAAATGGATAGCAATATTTGGACTCATAACTTTTATTTGGTTTATTTTTGGACACTACTTTGCACTGGTGTCGGTGAGACTAGATCGAAGGTAGATCATGTGGAGGCGTTTATTGTCTAAGAGTTAATCCCAAAGCTCAATATAATCATCTAGGGTTAGCCAGGATGAAAAGAAGTCCCCCTCCACACACACACACACACACACACAGAGTTAACCCCTTGAAGATTATGACGCGTTTGGCAGTCTATTCGGGCTATCATTAGACAATGCTTTTTAGATTAGGAAGGTATATGGAAGTCTAAGGGCTACTTGAGACAGTCTTTACCTGATTAATTCCGACACATCCTTCCTATGTATGTATGTATATATGTATGTACTCAGGCCCAATCCCTACCTTTCCTTTTTTTTTGGGGGGGGGGGGGGGCGACTGAAGACAGAGCCCGAATAGGTACAACATAACAGAAAACAATGAACACACAAAAACAAAATACAAATTCACACACATCTAGGTCATCCAGGAGAAGACCCAGAGACCAGGGTCACCAAGGTCCCTCCAGCACTCCCCCGGCCCCCGACCACCCGGAGATGTTCCGATCTCAGCAGGCAGACATGCAGCGAAGCCCTACCACCACAAGCCCGCCCACCACACTTCCAGGCGCACCCTTCATATAAACCTTCTCCCAGGGCCAGGCGCCTGATGGACTATTATCTAGTCCAACTTGCGCCCGACCCCTTCCCCCAAATGACCACATGTTCACTCATCTATTCACAAGCATTCTTCAATCATTCCTGTTTATTACCACTTCCCTTGCCTGATCTATAGTCATTCCTCTATCATCCAAAGCTTTTCTTACACAGTCTCTCCATCTCAATGGGGGTCTTCCTGCTCCTCTATCTCCCCTTGTATCTGACTCACATATTCTCTTTGTAAGCCTTTCATCTCCCATTCGTTCAACATGACCATACCAGCTCAGCACCCTTCTGTCCACTCTGGCCGACAAATGTTCCTGCTGCCCCACTCTCCTACGAATCTCTTCATTCCTAAATCTGTCTCTACGAGTAACTCCACACATACTCCTCAAGCAGCTCATCTCCATCACATCCAGCTTTCTTCTCTCCTTTTCCTTCAGAGCCCATGTCTCAGCCCCATACCTCACTGTTGGCACAACAATGCATTGATACATTGCACTTTTTACTTTCATTTCGAGATTTCTCACCTTCCACATACTTCCCATTGCTTCAAAAACTTACCTTCCTTCCCACACTCTCTGTTTTACCTCCACTTCCATACCTCCACTCCTGCTTATCGTTCCTCCTAGATATTTAGAACACTCTACTTGTCCCAATATATCCTCATCCAGCCTAACATGTATAAAATCGTCTAATGAAAGAACTGTCAACACGAGTCATAATCCTCAAGTGGTTAAGGTTCTCCTAGAATCAGTGCGTACAGCGTGACAATTTCTTAAGGGAGCCCACTTTTTTTTTCTCTTTTTCTCCCTCTCTCTTTGGCTTGTATCCATTCGGCTCCATTCAGCCAACTGTTTTAAGACGTTTATCCCCATCCTGGTGTCAATATTTTCCTGGCGAGCGGTAGCGAGCCACCATATATATTTTTTGATTTGACAGCAAGCTAAATTTGTACATTTTTCGATAGAAAAATTTCTCCGGCAAAACCAGATATCTCCATACAATGCTGGCTCGCTATCGCTCGCCAGGATAAAATCGACACCTGGATGGGGATAAACGTCTTATAACAGTTGGCTGAATGGATACAAGTCAGGGAAAGAGAGAAAAGGAGAGAAAGATATAAAAACAAAAAAGCGGGTCACCTCCCTTAAGCCATGGCGGGATGGTATAATATCTGGTCGGGATGCGGTGCAGGCCAAAGCTGAACCATACAAGAATAACTGTGAGCGTGTGTGTGTGTGTGTGGGTGCCAATCAATGAGTTAAGGGGGTAGTGCTTAGGTTTTGGTATATATATTTAGTTATCTATATATTTTTGAGTTTCCTCGCTAGACCTCCATCATGCTTAGAAAAACATCCCCTAGACCCCCTTTCAAGATAAATGTGTACATTTTTCGGTAGAAAAATGTTCCGGCCGAAGGCCGGTTCCTTCTAATATAAGAGGCTCGCTATCGCTCGCCAGTCTAAAGGGCACGAAAGGTCTTAATATTGAAAACAAAATAGTCTAAAGGTCTCAAAATCGCCAAACTAAGGGAACGAACGTCTTAAAACCTCAAAACTAATATGCTAAACATGAGGGAGAAGGGGGTCCAACAAAAGCGAGTACTACCCCCTTATTAAGTAGGTGGTGTGGGCGCATGTGATTGGTGATACATGGGCGTAGGGTGGATGAGGGTGTTGGGATGCAGGGGCGGCCTTAACTACGTGACTATACACACATAGCCAGGGTTATCAAATGTATTAATAATTTTGGTTTTAATTCAAGATTACCAAACACTCTTATAATGTACTGGCTGTATGTGGGTGTGTGTTTGTGTGTGTATGTATATATATAGATAGATAGATACTGTATGTACAGTATATACAGTACTAAGCTTCTTAATATAATGTGTGACCTACTGTAGCTGATGTTAAGCTACACATTTTAAGATATGTTTGGGAAGATTTCCAAGTTACTTTTCACTTTAAAGTGTACGGTTATCCTTGAGAATCAAAATATTTAATTACATTTTAAATGGAGTATAAATAATCATCAGTCATTTCTATTACGTAAATAATGTGTTGCGAAAATGATTACAATATAATATTATAGGCTAATGAGTCTCCATCAACATTGCACCCGAGAGAGAAATAGATTTATGCGATAAGGCGGTGTCACACGAGCTCTTTTTCCGGCAATTTTCGATGAGCAAGTTTTTTCTCGTACTATGTTGAGGCTCTTTTGTTCTCCTACTATGTTGAGGCTCTTTTGTTCTCGTACTATGTTGAGGCTCTTTTGTTCTCGTACTATGTTGAGGCTCTTTTGTTCTCGTACTATGTTGAGGCTCTTTTGTTCTCGTACTATGTTGAGGCTCTTTGTTCTCGGTACTATGTTGAGGCTCTTGTTCTCGTACTATGTTGAGGCTCTTTTGTTCTCGTACTATGTTGAGGCTCTTTTGTTCTCGTACTATGTTGAGGCTCTTTTGTTCTCGTACTATGTTGAGGCTCTTTTGTTCTCGTACTATGTTGAGGCTCTTTTGTTCTCGTACTATGTTGAGGCTCTTTTGTTCTCGTACTATGTTGAGGCTCTTTTGTTCTCGTACGGTACTATGTTGAGGCTCTTGTTCTCGTACTATGTTGAGGCTCTTTTGTTCTCGTACTATGTTGAGGCTCTTTTGTTCTCGTACTATGTTGAGGCTCTTTTGTTCTCGTACTATTTTGAGGCTCTTTTGCATTGGAACCGGAAACTAGATCGTATTTAGATCATAGTAGGTGGTTTAATTCGTACGGAACTTAAATTTTGAGGCTGCCAGACTATAATTGCCCGTAAAAATTGACGGAAAAATCGCCATCTCTGAAATACATTACCACTCCTTATAGTCAGTCTCACTGTATTAAGGGGAGATGGGTTGGTTATCTGGTCCCCCTTCTTCCTCATGCTTAACCCCATTAGTTTTCAGATGCTAAGACGTTCGGCCCGTTAGTTTCTTTGTCAATATTAAGACTTTTCGTGTCATTTAGGTGTCGATTTTTTCTTGGCGAGCGATAGCGAGTCTTGATTTAAAAGGAACCGGACGAATTTTTCAATCGAAATATGTACAAATTTATCTTGAAGGAGGGTATTTGTATAGCTTCATGGAGGTTTAGGGAGGAAACTAAAAAAATATATATATAAAACAGATATATACTGTACATGAGGAAATGCATACGCCCATCCACCCTTAACGGACTCGGAAAGCTACGTCCATTATATACATCGTTATATTTTCCCTTTTTATCCCTTTCAACCATAACATTTATATTATTGTACTCTTAATATTTCCATACTCTTCTTTACTCAGCTTAACAGTTAATACAGTATCGATTAACCTTAACTAGAGAATCTTCCAAAGCTGAATAAAGATCACTTATGCAGTAGGCTACCTTCATAAACGTCTTTACTCAGTTTGATATAGTTTCATGTTTCTAGTAATATTAAGGCGTTGGTGATTAATGTGGCAATGTTCAAAAAGAGTGGCGTCTCTAATCAAGTGTTGTGAACTTTAACACACAAAGAGCGGGTGGTAGGGTATTTTACACTGTGCTGCCCAGCGGGGGGTTTTTACCCTAAATAGGGTTGTTTCCGTGCTAATTTTCATGCATAAACAAGTATCTATCCCTGAAAGGGCGTAAACAGAGCTTTCCAATGACACCCGAACCATCCTTGTACCACCACTGGTTCTCTTGCAACGATCGTGCAACACGAGTGCAAAAAACCTAAAATAAGGTAATTTCCGTACATAATTCCCTGTGTAGCTAGTGAAAGGAGGGGGAGAAAAGTAGAATACAGTTCAGTACGTCCACGGTGGTCGTGGGGAGCGGTCATAAGGTTACTACGCTCGTCCCACCGCTCAGCTCTCTCTCTCAGCAACATTACGTGCTGAAAATGGCACTCGACAGCTGTCGTGCACCGCCACATAGTCCAAATTTATTTAACTCGACAGATGTCGTGCACCGTTGGTTAAGGGTTAATATGCTGGCACTTGTCCACATTCTTATTTATGTTGTATTTTCAGTGTGAGTGGTAGCACGGGTCTGAGGGGACATCTGCAGATCGCTGTTCCACCTTCGGCTCCGTCCTCACGAGTGACGGCTCTTCCCAAGCTCCGTCCAGCACCTCCCACGCCCACTACCGCCTCTCCCGTCACGCCCTCCCCTGCTACTACGGCCGCCACCGTGGTAGTGCCGTACAGTGCCCCGGGAGCACATATCATGACTGTACAGAGTCCGCTGCTCACTACCTCACACACTCCTCACCACCACGGGCTGGGGCTTGGTAGAGTGGCAGGATCGGTCTTGGTGTCTGACGCTCTGTACGGATACCAGCTCTCAGACTCCAACAAGGCCACCCTCTACAGCAGCAACAGTCAGAGCAAGGCAACGCTCTATGGGGTACAAGATGACAGCTTAGAACTATTCTACGATACTGTCAAAGCGCCTCCGACCAATTATTATGGTTCGTCCAGTAAAAGTGACACTACTAATACCACTACCAATCCTACACTGCACCTCCCGGTAAACTATGTGTCTACCCAGAGCCAGGTAGCCGCATCACAGTCCAGTGGGGTGTCAACCTCGGCTTACACACTTGCTCCGTCTACCGTCACAGCCGCTACCACCATTTCTGCCTCACCACACCCACGTCCACAGCACTCAGGTCAGCACTGGTTATAGTTACAAATGTGTCTAGTTAGTTAAAATAGGAATTCTGAGACTATCAACCCTTCTGGATTATTATACCAGCACACTGTACATCATTCCCCTGCTCTTAGAAGGACGATGATCCATATGCGTCACCCTCCCTCCCTTCCATCCAACTGTGCGGCTTAGTTCCTACAGGTTCAATTTAGAGATCCTTTATAAGAAAGTATGACCAACCATTTCTTGGGACGCCATTTTAATGACGTTATTATCGAGCGAAGGGATAATAATATACATTTGATTTTGTAGAATTATGATCTAAAGACCAAACTATATTCCCTGTAACAGTATTGCTGAAAATTAGCTATATAGGCTACATAGTTGGCCAAATAAATCATGTCGTTGCTGTCATTACGTTTTGCTCCCTGTATGCCGTATTAATGTCTGTCAGATGTTGAATAGGGTGTATAAAGATAGGAACATGTTTGTATATCTCAATCAAAACAATGAATTAATGCTTAGATAGTGCCAATACCAATTATTGATCGAAATATACATGATGCCGCGACATCACTTATTTGGCCGACTGTACAGTATGGATATATATAACTGTGACGAGATACTAATGACACCAGTATCACAAATATGACGGAGGTTGGACAATCTATGTAAGTAAGTACCTTGCAATAGCCAACACAAATTACACGAGAAGTAATGGTTGCAAAATTGTCGGAAAGGCGTTTCATTCTCATGAAGCGAAGCACTTTTTTTTTCAACAGAGTAGTCATCTTACGGAAAATATTGCCTAGAAATGTTGTAGAGTACCATACAGTCCAGGCATTTAAATACCGCCTAGATAAATATCTTACCATGAAACCCCGACTAACTGCTTTTCTGCCCGAGTGACTATCAATATCGTTCATAGTATAATATTTTGTTTTTTTTCTGGTTCAAAGTTTTTTCTGGAACTGAAACCCTCCTGCTGGTTGATGTGGCAATCCTTTTTTTTAACAAGTTGCCTAGTAAGGACCATTAGGCCTGTTGTTGCTTGTCTTCCTTTGTATGGTCTCTTATTCCAATGGATGAATATAGGTGCTTATGTTCTGGGTTTGATGTCCCAAGTTCGAATCCCGGGAGGACCATATGCTTTCATTAGTTTATTCAAGTACATCGGGGTTTGTTGTTCCCCAAGCTGCCTGGCCGAACAGCCCCAAGGCCCCGAGCAAGGCCAAGGCCATAACCGAGCGCCCCAACAGAACCCTCCCTGCCGACCACAATAAAGCCTGGGTGACCGAAGCTACTCCATGGCGGGGAGCTGAGGAGGGTGCAGAAACGCCCGGGAAACCAAAGACCCACCCAGGGCCCTGTGCCCCTCAGCAATTATGAAGAGAAAGTTGAGGGGCAAAGGAAAAATGTGACGCTTTGGCTTCCAATCTTGGTAGATTGGTAGGTCAATCCACGGAAGAGACGCCGTCACTTGAGATCTAGAAAATATATAAGTAAAAGGATCAGTCAGAGTAAGCTATGGGTATGGCAGAGATCGCTCAGTTCTCACTCTGATAGACCAGCCCATCACCACATGACTAGAACCCAATCCTCTCAGCATCAGCTAGGAAAGGCCCTAGAAAGGGCCTTTGTTTCGGGGTTTGTAATTGATGATTAGTGTTGAGAACGGGGTGTTACTTATTCCAATGGATGAATATGCTATTGAGGTATGGGGATGATCGACTAAATTCCATGTTATTGTGGCATATAGTCTTGTGGTATCAAATTGCCATATATAAGAGATTCCCAGGACCTGTTAGCATGATAAAGTGATGGTTTAACATCTGGTAATTTAAACATTTCCATTGCACTGCCAAAAACTCTGAAATTTAATTTATTTGAAGCTTAACATATTTCCAACTATTAATTGAATGAACAAAGGCATTTGCATCATGCTTAATTCTATAGTCATATGTATGCCCTCATATTACAACATATCTTGGTAATTAAAAATTGTATTATATAAATATACCAGTATAATGATAGACCACAGAGGATGGGTGTACAGTTGCGGCCAGAACTTTGTAGTACACTTTATGTTTAACAGTTAACAATAAGAGCTGTTTAACAGTTAACACTAAGAGATGTATACATTATAGGTTTGACTCCTGTAAGGAGATAAAGAAAACCTAATATTTAGTAGTGGCCCCGTAATCATTGACGAACATGCCTATTACATAAGGCATCCTCTTCAAACACTAATCCGCCGTAGTTTGAATCTACCGCGCAGAGCATTTAAAAACTGAGGAGCCTTCATCATGAGCGCACGCGACCTCACTCATGGCTTCAGTCATTATGAATTGGGTTCTCACTACGAAAAAACTTCGTAAAAAATAAAAACAAAAAGAAAATAAGAATAACTATCTAATAAGCTTTCCATCATATCGTGGATGTACTTGTGTGGATCTCTGACCAGACGCTGATTCAGGCGTCATTCTTCCTTCACTGACATATCAAGTAAACCGAAATCCTCAATACATCAACGAATGGGAAGGGGACGGTCGGGAGGGCCCAGTCGTCAATGATTACGGGGCCACTACTAAATATTAGGTTTTCTTTATCTCCTTACAGGAGTCAAACCTATAATTTATTAGTGGCCCCTCCATCATTGACGAACATGCCTGATTTCTAAGACTGGAGGGGGACATTCGTAATCATATCATAACTCTAGAAAAGCAGATAATAAAAACAACCACATAGTATTCTTACTTTTGAAAAATATATTTAATACGGCGTAGGCCGGGAATATACAAGAAAGGGGTTCAGGCAGGTGCGTGCTTCAAAGAAGCCTGCCTGACAAAAAATAGGTAACCCTGAAGATTCTGTACACAGATCTGTAGTTACAAAGGCACCCCACTCAACGAGTGGTGACAAAAATAACAAGTTATCAGTTTATATGTGCACATAATAAACCCCAAAATAATCGTGGAGATAAATTGCAAAGGATCTTCACTGTTTTAATATTAAATTGCTTTCGCAGCTAAAACTACTATAACAACCCCGTT
Source organism: Paralithodes platypus (assembly GCA_032716605.1). Classification (NCBI taxonomy): domain Eukaryota; kingdom Metazoa; phylum Arthropoda; class Malacostraca; order Decapoda; family Lithodidae; genus Paralithodes; species Paralithodes platypus. The sequence goes on from CM064510.1 coordinate 42,463,750, forward strand.
GTTTTGTACTAACATTTGTACTTAGCACAATTTCTCGCTGAGAAATTTTCATATCACATTAACCATAAATTGTATCACAGCTCTCACACTCCGGCGGGGTCTAGGGTGTCCTATGTCAACTGACTGCACCCCCCCCCCCCCCTTTCCCTTGAAAGTAAACAAAAGTGACTGCAGGGCCACCTAGACCCTCTGCCTTAAAGCTATACATGGTAAGGAAGGTTTATCTAGAGCAACTGACAAGTATCTAGACAAAAACGTATGATTAGACGCCCACAACTGAGTGGACGCAATATCTTCTACTGAAAAAAAATCAGGAAACGTAAAGAGGCTGCCCATTTGCGTAAATCGTGGGCCCGACCCACAACGCCGGGATTACTCTCTTTAATGACTTCGACCAGAAGAGAGGCTAATCGCCGTTTCAGTAAGCGTTTACCCGTACTTGCTACCCATAAAGCACCTTGGGGGTTGAGAGGAGCTACTCTCAAATATTTGGTTAGAGCTTGCACTGGACAAAGATTATGATGCACCTTTCCCCTTTTTAACGCCGGCACCGTGAACTCAGAAAACACGTGTGCACTATGCTCATTCTTGGCTACAAATCCTGGGGAAGGTGCAATGTAAATACATTCATTAAGTCTTCCAAACCTAAGGCAATTAGGTGTGTTACTCATCGCCGCCAGCTCAGACACTCTGTTCCCGGTGGCCAAAGCCAAAAGGAAAACAGCCTTTTTTAAGAGTAATGCAAAGTCTGCAGTATTTTGGTACAGACGAGAGTGAAGTAAAGACAAAGCTTTGTCCAGAGACCAAGTGGGCATGAGCTGACGGGGAGGTGGGCGGAGTTTAAAACAAGCTCTCATAAAACCTGTTTCCTCCGCCACCGGTATGGAGAGACCTGTAAGGTCGAAAAAGGGCACTCTAATCGCAGTTAAGTGATTTTTTAACGTTACCACAGATAAATGTTTCTGCTCAAACAGATAATTTAAATAATTGAACACTAAAGCTACTGATGGCACAGTCTGTTCTGTTCTAATGATCCAAGAAGTAAAGGCTTGCCAATGTGAGTGATACTGTCGTTTCGTAGACTGAGTATATTGATTTAATAATTTATTGGTCACATCTCTACCGTATGGTGCTAGCCACTTGGCCTCCTGAATGTCCATAATGCAAAAGTCAGCGAGGTCGCTAGGTTGCCAATCGTGTCTAAGTGGAAATACCCGACCGGGAGCGACACCGGGTGCGGGCACCACGTTTTCAATTGCTGGTACCACAACTGCGCCGGCCACAGGGGCGCGATTAGTGAGACTAAGCCTCGATAATCTCGTAGTTTGTTCACTACGTGGCACATTAGTGACGCATCTGGCGGTGGAAACAGATAGATGGAGCTCCATCTGTTCCAGTCTATCACTAGGGCGTCTGGCCCCCCTGCCGGCGTTTTCGTCCGGCGGGTGAGGTATAGAGGGAGTTTGTGAGTCTCCTCGGACGCAAACAGATCCACTTGTGGATGGGAGAGCTCTGCAATCATTAGGTTGAAAATGGGTTGCTTGAGCTCCCATTCTACTGTCGTGCTCTGTCTCCGGGACAGAGCGTCTGCCCAGACGTTCGCTACGCCTGGGAGATAAGATGCGTGAAGATAAATGTCTAGTCTGTTGGCTAGAGTAAAAATCTCTTCCGACACGTTTAGCAACCTCCTTGACCTCGTTGATCTTTGTTTCTGAATACAGTGAACTGCGTTCAGATTGTCCATTCTGAAGGCCACCGACTTGCCCCGTAACGCAGGGCCGTGAGCCTGAAGGAAATACAAGGGGACTAGTAATTCTTTGACATTGATGTGAGAGATTTCTAAGTAGGACCAAAGCCCCTGACCCTGGTGCCCCTGATTTGACTGAAATCCCCAACCTATTGTGCCTGACGCATCCGTGTCTACCCATACCGTTGGTGGAGGAGAGGTCCATGACATTATTGAGTGCAACGTTTCCCTCTTTGCCCAGACCGCTAGTAAGGTGTGGATTAATTTCGGGATGGGCCATAATTTTCCCGCCGGTAAGAGTGGGAAATATTTGTTGCCTTCCAATATTAAGCGTTTTACTTTCAACCGGCCCAACATGACAGTTAGTTGAATCCAGTTGAGAGAGCCGACCAGAGACTCCCAGACCCTCCGCGTCGTAGTCAGACTGTGAAGAAACATGAACAGTTTCCTGCGAAACCTGTTGCGATTGTCCACACTCTGACTCAGAGTGAGAGCGGCCGTGTCCCAGACCAGCCCTATCCACTGAATTACTCGTGAGGGAACAAGGTTTGACTTTACCAGATTTACCTTGAACCCTAGAGTTTTGACATGATTTAAAATTATGTTGACATGTTTGATGCACCACCAGCCAGTCGTCTAGGTACCACAACACTCTGATCCCTTGTTTTAACAATGGCATCAGGGCTTGCCGGACTAATTTCGTGAATAATCGAGGTGCTAGGTTCAAACCGAACGGCATCCTTTGAAAAACAAAATTTTGGTGCCTGATCCGTAAGGCCAAAAACCTTTGAAATCTTTTGTTGACCGATACGTGCCAATAGGCGTCTGTCAGGTCTAGTGAACACATCCAACCTCCCGGCGGAAGTGTTAGCCTGATTTGGTGTACTGTTAACATTCTGAAAGACTCGTTGTGAATGTGAAGGTTCAGATAAGACAGGTCTACGACCGGTCTCATCTGAACACTGTCCCTTTTGGGAACCAAAAATAGTTTGGACGTGAATACAGGGTAATTTGGGGGGACCAGGATGATGACATTCTTGGCAATCATTTCCTGGACCAGTGACTCCACCTCTAAAGAAACAAAATTCGCCATTGTCGGCTGACGTAAGCGAGGTCGCCGGAGCCACTGCCAAGTGATGCCTTTGCGTGCCACCATCCGTTCGGAACGACCCAGTTAGCAGACAAGGGTTCGCCGGCTGTACTACCCTCGGGTCCTCCGGCCTTAAGGTTGGCACCGGGAGTGAGAGAGACTTTAGTTTTTTGGTGGTGGGGTTGGTGGTGCTGGACGCTTCGCCGGCTGGCTGGTGTTGGCCGAAGACTGGCCCTGACCTGGCTTATTATGGCCGCGTCCTCTCTGACCTGAAAACTTACTCTGTCTATGCCTGTACTGACCTTGGGGGGAGTGGGAGGACTTAGGCAGAAGAAAGGGCTTAGATCCCCCTGGCTGAGCTTTAGCGGTTGGCCTGGGTTTGGGGAAGTTAAAGGCAGGTTTCTTAGAAGGGGTGGGACTTTGTTTAAAGGCCTGCGCCATATTGAATACCGTTCGCCACACTTCAGGGGACATTAACGAGGGAGTAAGCACTGGTGACATGACCACCTGATTCGCAATGCGATCAGGCAGTTTGCGAACTAAAGACATTCTGAGATCTTGTCTTGCTCGTACCGCCTCAAGTAAGGCGGTGCGTATGTCACCTAGAGATTGGATTGACGACTGGAGTAGCAGTCGCCGGGATAATTCAACCGATCTTCTGGCATCCGCGTCTGCGATTGCCTGAGTGGACCGAAGTAAAGACTTAGCTACCTGTTGAGACACTATGTACTGAGAAAACAGGCGAAAAGCTTTCCCCCTTAGCCTAAATTCTCGGTCTAGGTGAGTTGGGGTAGGGGTAGTGAAAGGGTCTTTTAGCTCACAAAGATTAATCTTAGGGGCAGCTAGGAAAGAAAACAAAGCTGACGGGACTCCGCCGGCAGAACATACCGGCATGGAGAACCACGAATGAGAATCTTGGGGGATCTGGTGGGAAGATTTGGAAGTAAATGTGGTTGCAAAGTTTTGAGCCTCTATCTCCCAATCTACCCAAGGTCCTGGACCCAACTGCCCCACCTTCAAGACTGGATTAGCTGCTTCGTCTGTGACGGTTTGCAAATCAAGTTCAGGAGTGAGAGCTGACAGAGTCTTAATGTCATTTTTTTTTTTTTTTTTTTTTCTATGTAATTGAGGGAGGCAAAAGGCATAACTGCCTATAGCGAGTGCCTCCCCCATAGTTGAAAGAGTGACAGGGCCAAAATCAAGGGACGTTCGAGCCAAAATGCCTGGACACACGGAGTTTGAAGCAATTTAAGTCATAGGAAGAGGGAAAGACTGATTCTGGGAGAGAGTTCCAGAGCTCAGCTGTTGAGTAGAAGAAAGTTTGAGAGTAACGTTTCACTCTTGGGTTGGAGAGTTGCACAGAGTAGGGGTGGGATTGAGTTGCAAGACGGGTACCACGTGCCCTACGTAAAGGAGGTGGTATGCACTGGGATAGCTCTGAGGAACACTGATTATTATAGTAGCGATAGAATAGCGAGAGAGATGCAACATTGCGGCGGAGAGAGAGAGATTGCAGAGAGTTGGTGAGTGGACGGGAGTTAATGATACGAAAGGCCTTCCTTTCAACTTTGTCTAGGAGAGCAGTGTGAGAGGAACCTCCCCACACATGTGAACAATACTCAATACAAGGGCGCACTATGCCCCTGTACAGAGCAAGAAGCTGTGCAGGGGAAAAGAACCCCCTAAGGCGGTTGAGCACACCCAGCTTCTGGGATGCTGCCTTAGCAAGACTGGTAATATGGTCCTTCCAAATGAGAGCAGAAGAAAAGAGACACCAAGAATATTGAGAGAAGATGAAGGGTTGATTTTTGTATTGTTGAAGAATAAGGGATAGTCCGCTGGGAGATCCTGACGGGTAGATAGATGGAGAAATTGGGTTTTGGAAGCATTAAAGTTAACAAGGTTTTCTCTGCCCCAATTGGAAATAGTATTTAGATCAGAATTTAAGAGTTCTATGGCTTCATTACGTTTGTCGTTGAGGGATTGCTGGCTGGGGCGTTCTGAAAAACTAATGGAGTAGTGCAAGGTTGAGTCGTCTGCGTATGAATGGATGGGAATTAAGGTACAGTTAAGGAGATCATTTATAAAAATTAGAAAGAGAATAGGAGATAGGACAGAGCCCTGAGGAACACCGGAGTTTATAGAGTGAGGAAGTGAACAATGGCCGTCCACAACCGCGGCTATGGAACGGCCGGAAAGGAAATTAGAGACAAAGGCACAGATGGAGGGATAGAAACCGAAGGAGGGTAGTTTAGAAATTAAAGATTTATGCCAGACTCTACCCATCCAGCTTAGAACAGTCTGAAAACAATTTTGAAGCTGAGGCAGGGGGTAAAGCTGGCTTAGTAGCATACACAAAATAGTCTTGGTGATAATAACTAGGTATAGCCTTGATGTTAACATCTAGTACATTTCCCAAAATATCCAAGGCCCTTAATTTCTTTGATTTATTGCCCTGGATGACCCACTCACGCGGTACTGGGAGTTTCCCTAACAAGGTAGGTTGGGCGAGCTCTGGTTTAGTGGGGGTCAAAAGGACCCATGACTCGTCTGGTCCATAAAGCAAGGGCATAGCTACCTTTCTGAGAGGCGCCTTGTCTAGAGGGGGTGGATTGACATCCGTTATAACCCTTACATTCGAAGTGGTCAATGCCGCCGTAGCAGGCCTAGTAACCACTGATGGTGACAGAGTGGGGGGGTTAGGGATCTTAGATAAAGCAATAGAAGTCATCAGAGGCCGTACCGTAGAACTTGTCGTGGGAGCCCCCAAGTCCACTGTGGGAGTTTCCTGTTGTTGGCCAAAAAATTTAGATAAAGCATGACTAAGTAGCCCATCAATTTCCTGCGCAGTGACAAATTGAGTTGATGATGAACTTACTGGTGAATCATTAATATCCTGCGCGGCGTCTAAGCCTGAACCTGACTCTTGCCCTTCCATCTCCGAAATTATTGAAACCTCGTCTTTCTCCTCCTGATCCTCCTGAGAAGACCCCGCCGAAGCTGGGGTACCTTGCTGCCAAGATAAGTCAGGAATAGAGGATGGGATCGCCGCGTCCCTGTGGACGTCAGCTACTGTGTGACTCGTTTGAGTCGGAAGTGGGTGGTCAGACCCTGGCTGAGCAAATCACCAAACACCGAGGCCCTGGCCTACACTCTCTTGGGAGTCTGAAACATTCTCAATCACTGATCCCCCTGAACTCTCCATTTCCAGGGTTAAAATATTAATGGGTAAATCCTCTTTAGGGACAGGCACCGCACTGGACCCTTGAGACCTAACACAAACTCTGTCTAGGGTAGAGGTACGATGAGAGGCACTAGAAGCTGGTGAATGTAGGGAGGTCTTTCGTTTATGGGAATCCTTTTTGGAAGATTTATGGCTACGGTGTGACCGTGAACTACTCTTTGATTTGGAGGATTCATCGCCGTGACCACTGGTGGAACTTTCCGTCCTACTCTTCTTACTCGATGGTGAAGAGGCAAGACTAGATGACTGGCGTCTGAGAGGTGACCTAGACCGAGATCTCGCCCTAGACGAGGAGGCGGATGCCGGGGGTGTAGGCTCTCTTGGACGTTTCGGAGTAGCAGCAGAAGACACAGAACCCTGACCAGTCTCCGCCGGCTTATGACAAGTGACTCGAGAGGAACGTTTAGGGGGAGGGTGTTCAAAGAGCAATCTATTCCAAAGAGGGACGTTGTCACATTGAAGTGACTTATGAGCAATAATCGTAGTGTATGCTGACATCTGTTGCCTCACTTCTCTTAACGCGACCGCCGCGGTCTTATCATTGTCGCATAGGACCTTTACAGCTAATTGGGAGCAAAAAGAACAATTACGCATGACCCACAGACCCCTTGAACGGTCTAGACATTTAACACACCTTATGCAAAGAGTATGCGCAAAAATAGGGATACCGGCACAGGTAGGGGTAGTGCATAAAGCAAAGACTGGGGCCAAGGTCGCCATGACAGAGACTGGTGGGGAAAACTACCGCCGGGTCTGTATTGGTCCGCCGGAGCCCAGCTCTGGAAAAAAAGAAAATTTCCAGGAATTAATGCTCATAAGGTTAACCCAACATGTTCGCACACAAGTGTTAATAACCCACCGGGTAACGAGATGTAATGACACAACGATCACAGCTCGCTACGCGGCGGGGCTCAGAATATCTAAACATATCTTTTTAAGAAAGTGAAGAATACCCTCTGACAATAATATATAACGGTCCAGCATGGCGTTTATAGTCTTTCTGGTGGTGACTGTCTCAAGATTCAATTTTGGAACAAAAACAACCCCCCATAAAGACGCCGGCCCTTGAAATATTTTAGTAGAATAACATAGGGCAGGCTGATACGAGATCTGATTTCTAACGAATTGTCACAAAAAGATCGCCGTAAGTATGAAGGCGGCGATACCTATACGTATCCCTAAAATAAGTGGTTAAATCGAAATTGAATTGTAAATTCCTTATTACCTCCACTTAGGAGCACCCGCCGGGTGTAAAAACGATGTTAACCCCCAATTAAACCTTCAATCGCCGTAAGTGTAAAGGCGGCGATACATAACGTATCACTTAAAATGGATCGGTTAACTAACTGAATGACTTAGTTGTTCATCCCACCCTACCAAGGTACACCCGCCGGGTGAGATGTCAAAACGTTAACCCCATAAGTTCCTGTCCCCACTTCTTTGTAAAAGATCGCCGGGGAGGAAAGCCCTTAACAACAGCTAGGTTTTTTCTTGTGGTTTGTAAAACCGGGTAGAAAAACTTCAAAACATATGTTCGCATGAACAATGTTTTTTGATGGGTACAGCCATTCCGCCGGGAATCAAAGGGAGCCTGAAAACAGGCACCAACACAGGAGACGCAGTCCTGGAGAGCCACAGACACCTCATCGCCGGGGACACAAGCCTGTGTTGAAACCACGTGTGGCCCAACACTGCTCTCGGCCGGGTTTTTTTCATGGTGAAACCGAGAAAAAACCCGCCGGAAGGAAACCCACCCCGTTCAGACACCATCTGAACGAACAACGGACACGAAGGAAAGCCACGCACGACTAGCCTAAGTCCACACAATAATCCGTGGAATTAGCCAATACACAACTAAACCAGGAAACAAACATAGTCCGAGGAATTAGCCAATACACAACTAAAACCCGGATACACATGACACAGTAGGGCATATTTATAAAAATAAACAATAACACTTGTACATGTGGCAAAGCTACGAGCGGCTGGCTAGGCCTAAGTAGACGGCATCATAAAAGTTGAAATATACACCAAACACTGGAAATATAACAACAGGAACCACCGCCAACACACCACTGTAGCAAATACTTCCGGCAAAGGGAAGACTGACTCGGGACCCAGAAAAAAATTCACTAAGTGAAGAAAAATACGCTGGGAACGTCAGTAAGCAAAGCTTACCTCATCAGAAAGATAAAAGGCAGCAATAATTAACGCGTAATGAAAGCCGCCTGCATCACAAGCTAACTCAACTGTGAAACGATCACAAGTCCACAACAGGACCACGAGGGTACATCCGAAATAGATGCCCCAAACACACGACCCAAAATACACTGCACTGCGGGCAACCAGCCCAGGACACTCCTGCTACGCATATCCTAACCTTACTCGATACATCCCGGAGTAAACAAATGAGAAAAAACTCACTAGGGACGCAACAAATGCGGAACCAGCGGAGCGTGGGGAGACACGTCCGGGCAGCTGAGCGCAGAGCAGAGAAGGAAGAATGACGCCTGAATCAGCGTCTGGTCAGAGATCCACACAAGTACATCCACGATATGATGGAAAGCTTATTAGATAGTTATTCTTATTTTCTTTTTCTTTTTATTTTTTACGAAGTTTTTTCGTAGTGAGAACCCAATTCATAATGACTGAAGCCATGAGTGAGGTCGCGTGCGCTCATGATGAAGGCTCCTCAGTTTTTAAATGCTCTGCGCGGTAGATTCAAACTACGGCGGATTAGTGTTTGAAGAGGATGCCTTATGTAATAGGCATGTTCGTCAATGATGGAGGGGCCACTAATAAATACATACATACATAAAATTTTAAGACTGAGTGTTCCACACATAAGTGCAGTTTCAGTGTCTTGTCCTAATGGCGGCGTTCCAGGCAACCCTGTTAAGGGCTGCTTCACTTGTCAAGTTCTTGGATTTGAGATCGGCGCGTATAGTCCGATCCCAGGTCTTCCTCGGTCCACCCCTTGGTGCAGCTCCCTCCACAATCACAGACCTGCATTTTTTCACCCAATTTTGTTCATCCATTCTCTCCACATGTCCATACCATCCCAGTCTACTTGTACGCATCACCTCGCTAATACTCTTTATACCTAAACGTCTCCTCAGCTCAACATTTGTTATTCTATCCTGTAGCCTGGCCCCACACATCCATCTCACCATTCTCATCTCATTACGCTCCATTCTGTTGACATCCTCTACTTTAACGGCCCATGTTTCTGAGGCATACGTCATTGCACTTCTAACACATGAGGCATACACCTTTCCCTTCAGGGGGAGAGGCATTCTTTTCATGGTCAGGATTGGCATCAATTCTCTGAACTTCCCCAGCCACACCTAATTCTAGCAACAGTGGCAGCCTCGGCCCCACCACCGGCAGAGATGGTATCTCCTAGGTAACAAAACTTGTTCACCAGCTCCAAAGACTCATTTCCAAAATTCACAGCCACAGGATCATCACTTAACACAAGCTCGCCTTTGCACACTACGCACTCAAATTTCTCTATTTCTGACTTATCCTTCGGCAAGGGCCCTTTTATTCTACTACAGCGCTTACTCCCATGGTGTACCCAACATCGACAGATGCTACAATGAATTGAGTTAACGCCCACTCCCTTTCCACACACTGCACATGGGTATGCACCGCTCTTTTCCACATTGCCTCGTCTCAAACTACAATGCATAACCTTGGTTTTGTTAATATTAACTCTTAAACCCTTGCTCGCCATGCCCTCTCTCCACTCTCTGAATTTGGCCTCAGCATCCTGCATACTGTCAGCTATTAGGATTAAATCGTCTGCATAAAACAGTTCCAACGGGAGTCCGCCTCTAAAAACTCTAGACAGCGCCTCCAAGACCATAATAAAGAGGAGGGGGCTTAACACTGAACCCTGATGGACTCCAACACGGACTGCGAACTCATCACTCAGTACACCCTTCACCCTCACCGAACTTCGCGAATCCTCATACATCTTCATTATCACACGCACCAGCCACTCTTCCACACCAAGTTTCCTCATAGCCCACTGTATGTTTTTAAAATTAATTTTATCAATTGAAAACCTAGTTGATGTGCTTCTATAGTCAATATTCACGTCATTTTATTGCTGAGCATTGTATCATAAAATATCTGCCTACAATTGTGTACACAGTATGGCTAGGCTACTATTTTCAATTAAGGTTTGCCTATTTATTTTCAGGTTTTTTACAGTACAATATATGATAAAAGTAATGCCTACATAACGACGAAAAAAAACCCAATCCAACTTAAATCAAACTAAAGTCGCCATCTGTCCTATCAACGATAAAAAGTTTAAGCCTAGTTAACATAGTTGAATTTGCTAATAATATAGAACCCAATGAATATAGCCTGTCCATTTTTTTTTATGTATGTGTACTAGCGATTTAGAGGACAAATAGCTTCTATAATGCAGGGTGACCCATTAATTATTATTATTGACATTAAGTATTTTGTCTTGCTTCGTGTTTTTTAAGCTGTCATACGGTATATGATACAATACTATCCATCTTTATGAGCATTATTTACTTCAACTACTGTCATTGCAGGTGTGACGTGGCCGCAACAACAAAACCCCAGCACCAACTCAGGACCTCCTAGAACCCCGAGTGAACCCGACCCCAAACACTTTTCGCACAAACACACACTCCTCAGACGTGCCTTCAGGGAGCTCCTCAAAAGTGAATCAGAATCCTCCCCCGAACCTCCACCGCAGAATGAGAGAGCTATGGAGCCCTTCGTCAGTGCCTCTGAGCCCTCTACAAAGGACGATAATCAATCAGAACTGAAGGAGAACCCCAGGAATTCATCTACATCTAATTCTTCCATTGTCTCATCTCCTGCTACTCCAAACACACAAATTACCACTAGTACTCCTATTTTAACCTCTGGCAAAACTACCCCTTCCTCATCAATACCCACCACAGCAATGCATGATGCACCAAATTCTGCAGTTGCTTCTCCAACCTCCATTGCCGTACAAAAACCCTCAGTATCTGCAGGAGAAATAACACATAAATCCGACACTAAAGACTATCCACGACCATCAGCTGTCCAGGAAAGGAGACCATCCTTGACAATAAAGGATGAAAATAAAATATCCTTCCAAGCCATGATAAAGACAGAAATACCTGATAATGATATGCCTGAGGTTGAAAGCGAGATTCCACTCACAATCAGTAATCAAGATTCTGCAGAAATAAATAAATCAATAGAGTCAGACTCAATGCAGAAACTCAAATCAGAGGAAAGCAAGAGGGAAGTGGATGTGGTCAAGGATCTACCAGGATCAATAGAAAGCAAAGTTATAAAAGCCATAGCAAATGAGGTTGATGTAGATGTTGAATGTCTCAAAGATGACAGTAAAACAACGGCAAAAACTGAGAAAGACAAAACAGAAATGCAGTCTACCTTCATTCTCTCTGTTTTATATAAGGAACTAATGAAAACAAGGCAAGAAGTTGAAAAGCTACGCAAGGTACAGGAACGCATGCTTACGGGCAAAGGAGATAAAAAAGAGAAAAGTGAAGATGAAGACACGAAAGAATGTATGGAAACTGATGATATCCCGGCTGCAAGTACATCAAGTGAAGAGAAAGTGTGTGAAAAAAGAAAATACGAAGACATATCCTCTAGTGATGAGCAAAGAGAAATGGGTAATGATTATACTTCGGAAAGCGAGATGAAGAAGCAAAAGATTAGCATCCGCAGTGATCTATTGCCTACATTGGTTCCAGGTACTTCAACTGCTTCACCTCAAGACACCATAGAAAGTACTGTTCACCAACAAGCAATCTCCCCATTAATGACAAAAAGTCCGCAGACAAGCCCACTTCCAACTGAACCAAATACTGAAATATCTGTCATTGCGATAAAATCCTGCGAACAACAAGATATCAGTCAAGAGATACCCTTAGCTAGTCCCTTACAACCTATAGTGTGTTCCACTACCCCACAATCTAGTCCAGGATTGCCAAGAGCCAGTCCTGGTATGGTAGCAAGTAGCCCTGGATTATCTCGAGCCACTCCAGGAGCAGCCACAGCGAGTCCAGGAATTCCAGCCAGTAGCCCAGGATTGGCCAGAGCCAGTCCAGGTATGTCTGGTAATAACTCGGGAGTGGCAAGATCCAATCCAGGAGTGGCAAGAGCCCATCCTGATGTTGGAGAAAGAAGTCCAGGGGTGGCAAGAAGTAGCCCAGGTATGCCAAGAAGCAGCCCAGGTATTCCAAGAAGTAGTCCAGGAATGCCAAGAAGCAGTCCAAGTATGCCAAGAAGTAGCCCGGGGATGCAAAGAAGTAGCCCAGGAATGCCAAGAAATAGCCCAGGTGTACCGAGGATAAGTCCTGGACTGCCGCAGTGTAGCCCAGTCTTTTCAACAGCATCTGTGATGGTGCCACATACAAGTCCAGTAATTACATATTCCTCAATAGCAGTTCCTCATACTTCTCCAATCTTCATGAATGTTCCACACGTTCAAGTTCCTTGTTGCTCTGTCAGAGAAAACAGTGTAACAACAATAACAGAACATCCTGCCACTACTATGGCAGCATGCAGAACTATGCCTCCTCCAAATGCTACCATGGTACCAGCACTTCCATTGAGTAGTCCAACTGGGACAAGAGTGAGCCCTGTAGTCTCAAGAACCAGCCCCAACTTATCGAAAACCAGTTCCATACCTAGCACTACTATGAGTAAAACAGATCCTGCTATTGCTGGACTGAGTCCAAATAAACTGCGTTCAGTATTTGGGATTTCTAATACTGACGTTGAGCTTATGCCTGTGCCAATAGGACCAAAACAATCTATTTCAGAACCAGTCTCGCAAACATTTTTTAAATTAGTTGAGGATCAACAACCGGTTAATCCCATACTCTTAAATGCCTTCAAAGGTTTCCGTGGACGTACATCTTCAAAAGAGTCAGATAGTGCAGCTGCTCATGCTTCATCCTTCAAGTGCCCGCAAGAGGATCCAAGAAGAGGATTCCACACACAACCATATGAGGGTGAAATGCGGCGAACAGCATACTCCACATCAGATCTTCCAGAATTTCCTCCAAGCTCAAGAAAGCTGCCTCCTCCTTTAAAGCCAGCAGCAGCTCTTGTTCGAAGGCACTCTGATGTTCACAATCCACATTCCATGAACCCTGCTATGCACCGCCTTATCTATCCAAGCAGTGCACACACACATCCTGTTAGCTCTCTTCACACGAGTCAATCAACAAATCCTCATAACACAGTTCCTTCATATTCTCATTCTCAAAGCAGTATTGCCCGCTTTGCACCACCACACCAAGGTGGACACAGGAGTGGTGACATCAACAACTCTGACAGATCTCGGGAATATCAACAGGCTGTGGCTATGGGCATGCAGCAACAGTTTCCTCAGCATTTAACTCCTGGTCAAAACATGATGAGAAGTCTTGGACCAGACAAAGCTACTATATTTGCTATTCCACCGCCCATGCCACAATCAATTCGTCAGTACAAATCTGCAGCAGTACCAACGTCTATTTCGAACATGATGGAGCAATATCAAAGTGAAAATCTTTTCCGTCAAAGCTATCCATTTTTTGAAAAATTGAAAGAAAATATTAAGCAAACCTACGAAGCTGGTCTGTGTCCCACTGACAGACAAGGACACCCAACCCAAGAGAGACAACAGCCATCAACAAGTAACACTGAGAAGCCTCTACAACCCCAAACATTTGTACCTCGAATTCTTGTCCGAGAAAACATTCCAGAAGCACTTCAACACATGCCTCCCGTTACATTTGCTGCTCATTTTCCTTCTGCGGGCCAGCATATGCCTGGATTAATGACCTCACATCACGGTCATTTTGCGAATCCTATGAACTCTCCCTCAGTAATGCATCAACTACCGCAGGGTCCAATACACCCGGGTAACCACCATGTGGCGCCACAAGTTGGACCTCACCCTGCCACCACCCGTCGCCACAATAACCCCAACGATACTCAGTCGGAAAAGAAACAGTGTCTTAACTGCCCTCAACAAGCTCGATTCCTATGCTCCGGTTGCAAGAAAGCTTGGTACTGCTCAGGACAATGTCAGGTATGAAGCAGCTTATTCCTTATTAATTGTGGTTTCATGCTGTAATATATAGCGGGAGATCAGAGATCTCTTCTCAAGATTAAAATGTCCAACATATTTGATAACACTAAGCTTAAGGTAACAAAAAAAGACACAACCCCAACTTCACACCAGAAATTCAAAACCTCATCAGACAACGCGACATACTGAAACACTCCCCAGCACCCCACACACAAGACATCACACAACAAATCCAAGCACTAAACACCCAGACTAACAACAAAATACAAGAGCAACAAAAACTAAATTGGAATAACTTCCTACAAACACTTGATCACAAAACAAACCCCAAAAAACTCTACAAAACACTGAACAGCATCACACTTTCCAACAGCAACACAACACAATCACATGCTGCAATCACAACAACAGACTCTACTCCATCATGTAAACAACAAGCAAACACTCTCATCAATCACTTCTCACATGTTAGCCACCTAAAACCAAGCAAAGACGACCGACGTGTCATCCGACGTAAGAGACAATTCCCCACAGACCCTCACTATACACCCTTCACCAATCACCAGACAAAGCATATCATCAACAATCTCAAGCACTCACCCGCCTGTGGCCTAGACAACATAAGCAACATACACCTCAGACACCTGGGACCTCAAGGCATACAAGCACTCACTAACATATCAAACTACAGTTATTCACACAACACAATACCAGACATTTGGAAGCATGGTATCATCATCACATTCCCCAAACCCAACAAAGACCCCACGCTACCCTCCTTGCACCGCCCCATCACACTCCTTTGCACCCCCTCCAAAGTCATGGAACGCCTAGTATTACAACTGATTACACCCGATCTACCCCTAGCTCCAACACAACATGGCTTTAGGCCACTGCACTCCACAAACAGTCTTCTCACAGACCTTACACAAAGAGCTTTTGACGGCATCAACTCAGCTAGACCACCACACAGATCATTATTAGCCACACTCGACATTAGTAATGCCTTCGATGCCATCCCCCGCCACAACCTAACAAACAAAATCTACAACACAAACATGCACAACAACACAAAAGGTGGCTGGCCAACTTCCTAGCAGGCAGATGTGCACACGTATCTTTTGCCGGTCAGTCATCTAGAATCAGAAACTTTCCAAATGGAGTCCCACAAGGATCCGTCCTATCGCCCGCACTCTTCAATCTGTACATGCACGATATAACTACACCCAATACGCCCCAAATAAACTTAGCCTCCTATGCAGATGACATAACACTCACATGCACACACCATGACCCAAACAGAGCAACAGATCTCCTTCAACCCTATCTCAACACACTACAAGGCTGGTGCACTACAAACAGACTTAATCTAGCTCCAGCCAAATCCACCGCAACCCTGCTCACAAGCTGGACAGGAGAACACGAATACATCCCTCAACTCACCATAAACAACACACCCCTAACACATACACACACACCCAAAATCCTAGGAGTAACATATGATACTCATATGACATTCAAACAGCACACCACAAATATTAAAAAGAAACTGACACCCAGACTTAACGCCCTCAGGTCACTTGCTCACACAAAATTTGGACACAACAAAGAAACCACCTCCACAGTATATAAACAATACATAAGATCAGTGATGTAATACGCAAGCCCAGCCTGGGCTTCTAACCTAGCTGAAACACATCATAAGACCTTACAGACTATTCAAAACAAAGCCCTAAAGATCATTACAGGCTGCACAGCTACTGCACCCACAGATCACCTACATCAAGAAACCAAAATTCTCAAAGTCAAAGACCATGTGGACATGAGAGGCACTCAATTCCTGGCAGCAGCCTCCACGAACCAGGACCACCCACTAAACTACATGGCAACACACCCACAGACACCAAGAAATATCAAAACAACACCCAGCACACAGTATCACACACAATTACTATCCTCTCTCCCTCCCTGTCCACCCCGAACCAACTTCCAGAAGCACATCCATACTCACATCTCTCGCCGATCCATCCACTCACTCACAGAGTCACAGACAACACGCAGCTGCAAGCACGACCTCCCGAAATCCATCCTTCCGAATCCTCCCTTCCTCGCGAGGACAGAGTCCACCTGGCCAGGCTGAGATGCGGACACCATCCAGCTCTCCTGAGCTATCAGAAGAGACTGGATGACTCCGTCGTCGACGTCTGCCCGGGATGTAACACAGCACCCCATACCATTAAACACATCATAGAAGACTGCATTTCACACAACCACTTACGCCAACAACACAATCTACACTCAATGAGAGCTCTGTGGGAAAGCCCGATCGTGGCCATGGCCTTCCTCAGGGACTCTGGGCTGTTCGGCCAGGCAGCTTAGGGAACAACAACAACACTAAGCTTATAATTATAAAGTTTGCTAGTCATAGTAGTGTGAAATTTAACATTTTGATTCATAACAATATGATATACAGTACAGTAATTTTGCTCAATTATATAACTTAGTTAACCCCTTCATTACAATGACACACTTCACATTTATTGTGGCTATCATTAGACGATTGTATTCAGTTGAAGTGCATAAACTATTTAAAAACATTGTTTTTTTTTTGTTTTTTTTAGAAGTTTAACCAGACCACTGAGCTCCCCCAAAATCCATAAACTTATAATAATATTCAATCTCTCAGATATCCTTCATAGGCTGAATTTGAATACAATTTTATAAATATTAACAGAATAGAATCAAAGAAAGCATCATCATACTGAAGGGTCAAAATCATATTTTTGAGATTAAGGAACAGCCCCATTCTTAACATTAATCATCCATTACAAACCCCAATGCACTTGAATAAACTAATGAAAGCACATGGTCCTCCCAGGGTTTGAACTCGGGAAACCACACCCAGAAGATAAGCATCTAAACCATTACACCACCAACACAGTTAAAGGTTGAGTACACGATCACGACTAATATCCATTTTCGAATTATGGAAATCAATCTAATCACGTAATCATAACATTTACTAGGTCTTCTTTGTTTCCATTCCTCTGCACAGTCAGGATCAAGAGTTCATTGAAAGCCTTATTCTTAAGGGGAGATTTCCACTTAAACGATTTTTTTCTGGACCCCTTTCTCCCTCATGTTTAGCCCAATTGCTTTTGATATTATATAATGTTCACGCAAGTAGTTTGGGAGATTTTAAGAACTTTCGCCCCATTTCATTCAATTTAAGACCTTTCGTGCCATTTAGGTGTCATTTTTTTCCTGGCGAGCGATAGCGAGCTTGTAATTTAAGAGAAAGCGGACTTCAGCCGGGACATTTTTCTACCGAAAAATGTACAAATTTATCTTGAAAGGGGGTCTAGGGGGTGTAATATTAAGCTTGATGGAGGTCTAGGGAGCTGTTGATATTACTTCCTGTTGTGTTTCTAATAGCCTGTGACTAATATTTTTTATTTCAATTACCTAGTAGAAATATCGAATGTCCCTTTCTCGAGATATCACACAAATCATAATTATTTTTCTGCCTTCTATTGATTTTGCCTGTAAATGGTGATCAATGTCGGATATCGGATGTCGTCTCCAATGGGCAAAACGCCTTAGTAACGGCGGCTCCCTAAATTTCTGAGTGTACTTTTTTTCTTTTTTTTTTTTTTACTGTACAGTCAAGTATTCTTGATTAAATGTCAAACTTTTAATAATTATGTTCTTCAATGTTCTTATGGACCTTATTGTTGTTTCAGCGTGACCACTGGACCACTCACAACCCAGACTGTGTTCTTGATGTTCAGCAGTGAGCACAATGAACATTCACCACTTCTTATATGGACTGAGGAGCTCCAAACGAACTTGATAAACTTTGTGACAGTGCTAAATTCTTCCGTATAATATGATCATGCCTTCTGGATTTAATTGACCACTTGCGAGTTTCATTCTATAAGGAAGTTGGAGCTGTAGATATCGATATTTAGCAGAATTACCAGATCAAATTTAATATGGTCATAGTACAATTATATATACATAAAACCCAATTCATCATACCTTTTATCCATCAAAACCTACATTATTATTGTATTCTGTATAGCCTGAAACTCGCAAGTGGTCAATTCTGGCTGTCGTTACACGGTTTTGTTCAGTTAAAGAAGAATCCGTGGCAAACATTGGCTCATTTCAGATTCCTAGTGGCGATTCCTAATCTGAATGAAATTGTTTAGATTTAGCTTGAGCCCAATGAAAAGGTCATCATGAAAGAGTGAAAGGGTTAATAACCGATGTGGTTCAGTCTGTTACTTATGTGTCGAGCCTATGTTACACGAGCAATATTGTATTTCAATTGTTACCATTTGATCAAGCAACTTCTGAATAAAAAATGTATGAGAATTCATCCACCCAAATTAATCTACTGTCAATTCAGATACCAATAGAGCAATAACACAGCACGAAAATGTTTACATTTATATAGATACATTCCGCTTGGGGGAGGTGACCCACAAAAGTATAAAACACCAAGAAAAGAAATAATAAAAGAAAACTGAAAGCAGAAACCGAACAATGCCACACCTTCACACATCTTTCACTCACATACTCACTTTCTTGAATGTTTGTAATAGCAATAACCCTAAACAAGCTATACAATATTTGCAAAAAGGTCTCGCTGCGACGGTTTATCACAACCACTTTGCAGCAACTTGGTCTGGGTCATTGCCCAGTGTGTCAACCTTCGTTCCAATTCGGTCTGTCACACTTTCCACTCTCTTGGACGCTCAAGCCCCGGTTCGCCAAAGTGTCTTCTCACCATCTTTTCATTTCCTCCTTGTTCTTCAGCAGAAATCTGTCCGATCTAAAAATTGCCGGAAAAAGTGTTGGTGCGACTGCCTTAAAGCTGTGAAGCCAAGACAGACCTTTGAGTGGAGTGTGTTAGAGGTAGCGCCAGGGAACTTGACAATAATCTCGACCCCTTAACGTCTTATAACTTGAAATGAATTAAAGCAATTGAGCTGATGTTTCTAGCAATTGGGAAGAGTCCACCAGAAAATAGGTGTGTATATTTGCAGCCAGTTTGCGCTAGGCCCTTTTGAGTTACAGAGAGGTCAGGGATCAATATTATTGTCAAGTTCGTTGGTGCTACCTATAGTGCTTTATGATGCGAGCCCTGCCTCTTGTACCTTCGTGTGGACTGTAAGATACACCACTATGGTCACTCAACCATATCTAGATGCATATCTGGAATTATGTGACTGAACCTTAGTCATAATTTTGTTAGTGATTGTGATACAAGATATATTACGTTAAGTAAGAAATGAGGGAAATAAGTGAATAAGCTGTAGGTACAAATACACAGCAAATATATACAGTTTTGTAATGCTTAAGTCTTATGGTTTTAAGATATGTAGCCTAAAATTGAATATTTTGAAATGTTACAAAACACGCACTTGTGTGCAATGGTTATTATTTTTAAATATATTGAAAGATATTTCAAACTAGCATTAAATTGTAAATACTTTATTATTAAATGATGAAAATATTTTAACATTATCCCTTGGAAATCACTTATTTTAAGGGGGCCCCACCTCGTTTTTTTTTTCTCCCTCTCTCTCTGGGTTGTATCCATTCGGCCCCATTCAGCCCCATCCAGGTGTAGATATTTTCCTGGCGAGCGGGAGCGAGCCAGCATATTTTCAATAATGTTTTTGACAGCAGGCTAAATTTGTATATTTTTCGATAGAAAAATTTCTCCGGCGAAGCCAGATTTCTCCATACAATGCTGGCTCGCTATCGCTTCCCAGAAAGAAATCAACACCTAGATGGGGATAAACGTCTTAAAACAGTAGGCTGAATGGAGCCGAATGGATACAAGCCAGAGAAAGAGAAAAGACGAAATAACAAGCAGGTGACCCCCCTTAATATGAATAGTTTGTGTTAAGCTGTAAGCCTCATTTGTTAGCTGTGTATGGGATACTGACCGAGTACACTGTAATGTTGTTTATGCAATATAGAACATATATCTACTCTGTTTTTATTATTGTTATTATTTATTTATTTATTTATTTATTTATTAATTTGTTTATTTTTTATTTTATTTTTTTTCCAGCAACAGAACTGCTATTTATAATGGGGGTCAAGAATTATTTTTGTGTAGGCCTATCGATTTTTATATTTTTTTCGGGCTTATTGAACACATTTATAATGCATATTATAAACAAGTCCAATAATGAATGCCAAATTAGAAAACATGTCAAAAATGTGTTCAAATAAATAGCCTTTGCTTTACTACAGCCTATGTGTTTCTATAATGCACACACATATTTTACAGTGTACTATAGTTCTGATGTATACTCGACCAAAAAACAATCCTTACACTAACGCTCTAAACATTCTGGAAGTGGGTCGAAATATTATGATAATACCTCACATTTGTATGTTTCACCCGATTCATTCCGTTCACACTAGATTATTTACAGCTCACCAGTGTAAAGATTGTTTTTTGGTCGAGTGTATGGTCGCGCTAATAAGTCATGTCTCAGCTGTCATTACGTTTGGCTCACTCTGTGCTGTATTAATGTCTGTCAGATGTTGAATAGGGTGGGTAAGTGTTGGAACATGTTTGTATATTTCACTCGATATGAAGAAATGAAGCTTAGATATTGCTGATACCAATTATTGATCAAAACATAATTGGTGCCGAGACCTCACTTATTAGGCCGACTGTACAGGGCCATTTTCCAGTCAAATATTGTCGAGTTTCGTCCTTCTAACCAAGAAGCGCACTCACAGAAGATTTTTTTTTTTTTTTTTTTTTTTTTTTTCCTGATTTGTTTGTTTGATGGCAAGATATTGGCCAATGTGACCATCCAAAATCTTACCATGGCTCATCAAAGTAATTTCATTCCTTAACCCTTTCTACCCGGGCTGCCTTACAAAAGGACGGAGGTCGGATCTGGACGAAAAACGTCTAGGCCTAGGCTACCGTATCTTTGTTATTTTAACTGCTAGAAATGTCCCACGTATCCCTAACCGTAGTGCGGTTTCCAATCTGTAGACTGGCATTGAGTAGAGCTCTCTAAGTCAACTGGTTCAGTTGTGATGACGATTTCCGTGGAGCAAATTTTTCCGCGATGTTGACAATATCGGAGCTTTTCAGACACTAATTTCGTCATATCATACAACAACAACATTGATCCGACGTCTCCTTCTTGTTTTCGGAGGTGCGGTGACGCAATGACCGGCTTTGTTTACATGCGTCGGACGCACGGCATTCAGACCAAGCTTAATAGGCTTTCAAGCTTACAGCCTGTTATAAGGACACCCGGGTACCGGCCCATCTGCCGCGGTGTCCTTATAAAAGGACACCCGGGCTGGAAGGGTTAAGGGGAGACTGACCGTTTGTTTGGTCTATTAATTAATTTATTCATATATATTTTTAGTTTCCTCCCTAGACCTCCATCAAGCTTAGAAAAACACCCCCTAGACACCCCTTCAAGATAAATGTGTAAAATTTTTGGTAGAAAAATGTCCCGGCCGAAGGCCGCTTCCTCTTAAAATTGCAGGCTCACTACCATTCGCCAGGAAATTGTCGACACCTAAATGGCACGAAAGGTCTTAGAATTGACAGCGAAAGGTGTTAAAATCGCCAAACTAATGGGCCGAACGTCTTATAATTTCAAAACTAGTGGAGGAGAAGGGGGTCTAGAAAACGGTCTGCTTCCCCTTAAGCCGGTATTACACGAGAGCTTTTATAGTCAACATTCGATGATCAACATTTTTCTGGCAACATATCTGGATTATTTTGCACTGGTATCGAAAACTAGAGAGATGATAGATGAATTTAGGTAGCAGAAATATGGTAGCTGTTTACCTCATAAGCTGCCAGACCAGTGTTAAGGATGAAGGTTAAGGGAAAAAACGCTTGTGTGATACCGGCTTTACTGTTTTACCTGTTGATCTTAGATTGGCTTTTTGAGCAAACGTAGCATTTGGAACGGGCTCAATAACCACCTACTGTAAGCCATTTATCCCACAATTCGAACACAATGTCCGCATCTGTGAACGTGCTTATTCTGGGTATGATTGATAGTAATACAGTATGTCAATCCAATAATCTATATCACAAATACAAAAACACCTATACTTGAGTTCGGGATTAACCCCTTCTGTACCGCAGCGTCTTTTAAAAAAAAAATCTAGCTATATTTAGACGATTTTGTGCAGGTTGAGAAGGATCTGTGGTAGTAAAAAGTGTTAAGTGAGATAGTGTGTAGCCTATTAATGGGTAGACGTCCTTCCTAAGCTGAATAAAACTGTTTAATAGTTGCCAGAATATAATACAAAATACGTCACCGGTACAGAAGGGATTATGGGGGTATTGTTTGTTTTCTGGCCTATATATTTAATTATATATGTATATACTTTTGTTTCCTTGCTAGACCTCCATCAAGCTTAAACAAATTCCCTCTAGACCCCCTTTCAAGATAAATTTGTACATTTGTTGGTAGAAAAATGTCCCGGCTCGGCCTGATTCTACTAAAATTACAGGCTCGCTTTCGCTCGCCAGGAAAAAGCTGACACCTAGATGGCACGAAAGGTCTTAATATTAACAAAGAAATGGGTCGAAAGATCTCAAAATCGCCAAACTAATGCAACGAACGTCTTAAAATCTCAAAACTAGTATGCCAAACAGGAGGGAGAGGGGGGTCCATAAAAGCAATACTACCCGCCCCTTTATCAACATTAGGGTGTAGAGAGTATACATGGCTGTGAGCATGGACATACCTGGATTAACGCTAGCTGGTGTGAGGCCGGTCTTTTGGGACCCTAGATGTTTCATTTTATTAGTTTGGAGATTTTAAGGGGGTAGTGCTTGGTTTTTGGTCTATATATTTATTTATTTATTTATTTTTTAGTTTTCTCGCTAGACCTCCTTCGAGCTTAGAAAAACACCCCCTAGCTAGATAAATTTTTAAATTTTTCGGTAGAAAAATATCTCGGCCAAAGATCGGTTCCTTCTAAAATTAGAGGCTCGCTGTCGCTTGCCAGGAAAACATCGACACCTAAAGGGCACGAAAGGTTTTAATATTGACAAAAAAATGAGGCGAAAGGTCTCAAAATCGCCAAACTAACGGAACGAACGTCTTAAAACCTCAAAGCTCATATGCTATACATGAGGGAGAAGAGGGTCCAGAAAAAGTGAGTAGTAAGACAATTCACTTCATTGTTTGGTGACTATAAGACACTTCACCCCATTCAAGTGACAATCTTTTTCTGGGCAAGTGATAGCAAGCCAGCAATTTAGAAGACACCGGGATTTGGCCAAGATATTATTTTATTGAAATATGTACAGGCAACTCATATAATCTGCAGAGTCTCAGAATATTGTTTAGGCTTATGAAAAGCTTAAAAGTTAATTTATATAATAAATATGCAATGTATAAAATGGAAAAAGAGATGAATTTAGAAACGAATAAGTAATGCAGTTTTCTACAGCAATCTGAAGAAAATATAATTGCATAACTAAAATTTCCGAGACTGCGTATTAAACGAGTTGACTGTACAGCTACTGACATATGTTTGTGAGCTTTTTTTAATGTAAATATATCCCTTTAGATTGATGTTCACACCAAATCAGCTATATATTTATAAATAAATATATATATATACAGGTATATATATATCAATATATGGCTGATTTGGTCTGAACATCAATCTAAATGGATATAGTTGCATAAAGAAAATCGCAAGAGCTCACGAACATTTGCCAGTAACTGTACATTTCTTGAAAGGGGTCTGGGTGGATTTGAAGGGTGTCGACTGCGAAGGCGTTATATTTGGCTAAGGGGCAAACTAAACATACATTGCTCGAAACTGGCAAAAGCAATTACAACACTCGCTATAGTCCGTTCATTCTAGGTTGGGCAGAAATCGTAACTCCTTACCTTGTTTGTCGAGTCAAGCGTTTTGGTTCTTACCATGTGTTATTATCATGCCAATTGGGGTGGATTGGCCAATGTATGCACCCTCAAAAATTCGGGTATGAAAAGGGAATATACTGTAAAGTGTCCATAATAATCTACCCATTTTTAAGGTATATTGCTGGTAATATTTCCATCTATTATAAGGATAGAAAGGTACCGTAAATAACTAACCATATACCCAATGATCTTATATACCCTTTTTATGTTCTTGAGTTTTGAAAGTGTAGGCTACTGGATCCTCCAATTAATATGAGAAATCAATTAAAATACTACCCTTAACAAAATGTTAAAGTTAGATTAATATAATTTGTATCAAAATGTATGATAGTTGAAGTGTATTTACTGCTATATTAATTAACCCCTTCAGCATGATGACGACATTTTACCTTTTATTCTGGCTAAGATTAGATGATTTTCTGCAGTTTATGCTGTTTATCTTATTCAGAGGGTTAATTTAGATCGTTTTTACCGCTTTGAATTTTAGAGGTGGAGTATAAGCTAAAGAAAATTGTATAATAGTAACCAGCGTATGACGAAAATTACGTCATCATGCCGAAGAGTTTAATCAAGGTACTGATTTTTGTTGGCGATGGAATTAATGTATCGTTATCGCGTACTTATTGGGCCACCACGTACAAGCTGGCTAATCTACCCTAATTCAATTCCATTCCATTGTGCCATAATTTGTGAATATATTGTTTGTGTATATGAAGGTGTGTACTATTTATTCTGTCAATCAAAAAGTGCTGGTCGTTTGTGGACCTTGAAAGAAAAGCACCCTAACTTAAAAACAAAAACATATCATAGTCATATTGAACTCTTATTTTTCTAACTTTCCTACTTTTTCATGTGATTGTATTATAAGAGAAGCTCATACAAGTAGTACAAGTATTTTTAGCCTATTAGAGTGGAGTGAACTACGCCATTTTGTAGTTACTATATTGTACAGAGAGGGCTCGAGCAAGGAGTCCGTATTGATGTTTGTCAGAATGAAAATAAAAAAAGGTATACTAACCGGATTTTGGTATTTCCCTTTATTTATAAGTATATCAGTGATATATTATATATCTATAATGTATATATATATACTGTATGTAGTATATATATATATATATATATATATGTGTGTGTGTGTATGTAGGCTATGTATGTATGCATGTATGTATTTACTCAGGCCCATTCCCCACTTTTCCTTTCAAGACAGAGCCCGAATAGGGACAACACATCAGAAAACAATGAACACACAAAAACAAAATACAAATTCACACACATCTAAGTCACCCAGGGTCAGCACTCCCCCGACCACCCGGAGAAGTTCCGGTCTCAACAGGCATACATGCAGCGAAGCCGAAACCACAAGCCCGCCCACCACACTTCCAGGCGCACCCTTCATATATACCGGCTTCCAGGGCCAGGCACCTGATGGACTATTATCTAGTCCAACTTGCGCCCGACCCCATCTCCCAAATGACCACGTGTTCACTATTCACAAGCATTCTCCATTCATCCCTGTTTATTACCACTTCCCTTGCCTGATCTATAGTCATTCCTCTATCATCCAAAGCTTGTCTTACATGGTCTCTCCATCTCAATGCCCCTCTATCTCCCCTTGTATCTGACTCACATATTCTCTTTGTAAGCCTTTCATCTCCCATTCGTTCAACATGACCATACCAGCTCAGCACCCTTCTGTCCACTTTGGATGACAAATGTTCCTGCTGCCCCACTCTCCTACGTATCTCTTCATTCCTCAATCTGTCTCTACGAGTAACTCCACACATACTTCTCAAGCAGCTCATCTCCATCACAGCCAGGTGAAGACAAAAATACAAAGGATCTGATCACAAACACTCATCTGTACGTCTTTGAATATGCTGCCCGAGATTAACCTTCTGTGGGTTCTCCATTGTCCATTGCCATCCAAGAGTGCAATATTCTTCCATCTCATGTATAGGCCTAGTTGACCAGTAGGCTACTGGGTGACGTCTTTTTTTTTATATTCTGGCAACTATTATGGTTTTATTCATGTCAGGAAGGACCTTCAGCAAATTAAAAGGCTACAGACTATCTCATTTAATCCTTTTAGCTACCACAGATCCTTCCTAAACTGATTATTTTCGTCTAATAGTTGCCAGCATACGATGAAAAAGACGTCACCGGTTCTGAATGGGTAAACAGTCCGACGCTTGATACTTCAAAAACTATAGGATCACCATCCTTTATATATCTTCCTTTTCCTCTTCCTTTCTCCATCCCGTGTTCCCTTGCACATTATTAAAATACCACCAAAAGGAATATCCCCCACCAACCTCCCGACCCACAACCCAGTAACAATTCCGCAAGAACCAGAACGGAAGGCGACAGGGACGAAAGGACCCAGCAGCCGGAAAGAAAAATACGCACCCACAGGATCAAAGGAAGCCGACACGGCCGGAAAACAAGAGATCCCAAAGACACTTCGACCAAAGGTGTTATACTCACAACCTTTCGAATATGTTAGGTTCAAACAAAGGAAACAAAGGATCGACCCCAACACGGCCGGAAAACAAGAGATCCCAAAGACACTTCGACCAAAGGTGTTATACTCACAACCTTTCGAATATGTTAGGTTCAAACGACGGGACCAAAGGATCGACCCCAACACGGCCGGAAAACAAAAGGCCCAAAGGCACGTCGACCACAAGTAGTAGGTTCCCACATCCAAGACACTCACACAACACACCAACTTCGTTTTCTTCCTTTCACATAACTCCACATATGTATACGTCTCCTCAATCACAGCCTTCTAATATACAAACCACATTACTTTAACAATGAACAATGGTGATGGGCTGGTCTATCAGAGTGAGAACTGAGCGATCTCTGCCATACCCATAGCTTACTCTGACTGTTCCTTTTACTTTTATATTTTCTAGATCTCAAGTGACGGCGTCTCTTCCGTGGATTGACCTCCCAGTCTACCTAGATTGGAAGCCAAAGTGTCACATTTTTTCCTTTGCCCCTCAACTTTGTCTTCATAATTGCTGAGGGGCACAGGGCCCTGGGTGGGGCTTTGGTTTCCTGGGCGTTTCCGCACCCTCCTCAGCTCCCCGCCATGGAGTGACTTCGGTCACCCAGGCTTTATTGTGGTCGGCAGTGAGGGTTCTGTGGGGGCGCATGGTTATGGCCTTGGCCTGCTCGGGGCCTTGGGGCTGTTCGGCCAGGCAGCTTGGGGAACAACAACAACAACAACAACAATGAACATTCTTGATGTACCGACTAAGTGTGTATTTAATGAAGGTACCAACCATGCATGCAGACTATATATGTTACTTTCCTTGTGTAGGTACGACGGCGATCTAAAGACACCCTTGTCTCCATTCAAACCAATCAGATCGTGATTAGGTCAGTCATGCATTTAATTATGTAGCAACCCTGCCCCCTAATTTTAGAGGACGTAAACTATAATACCCGCGTCGTGTGTGTCCACGGTGACTGTGTTGAACTCGGTACAACCGCCTCAAAATATTTTATCCCATGAAAACCCGTTTTTCTATGTATGCCACCGATCCACAGAAAACTAACCTAACCCTGTGCTTGTACTAATCCAAATCCGTTAATTTATATAATTAATAATATCCAATTGCATTCGATCATCTCCAGAGAAGTGCAGGAAAACTACCTAGTCTCTCTCTCTCTCCATTATGAGATAGATCGATGTCACTCATGCATGTACCCATTCCTAAGTTAAAGAAAAAGTTTTATCCACAATACTCTGCTTAGTGACCGCGTGCCCAGTGGTAACCTTTTGAGCCACCCTGTCCTTTTGTTTTTCCTCTCCCCATAGGCCTACCAACCCAACTTAACAAACCTTCCCCTCGCATGACGCCCATCAGGATGTTTTTATATTCCGTGCCGAGTCAGTTCCGACTCGAACCCCAGTATACAGAGAGTGCAAACCTATTCTGGTATCTCTTTCACGATCCTCTGACCTAAGTAAACCACACCCCCCACCTGAACCGTAGGGGTAGAACGCGCGAGGCTATGCCCCCCTCCCACCCCCTTGAAAGAGGGTATAGGCCATAAAAATGTCACATCCACCGACCCCAAGCTCAGCTGTTTCGTTTTAGTGCCTAGGATATTATATGAACCAGAAATTGCCCGATCGATATGGATCTGACACAGAGGCACTCCCATGTCGAATCGTATTCCGTGCATTTCAACCAGGGCTCATTCGCTTTATATTAACGACTAATACCGTCATTTTATACCCGCATTTCGTTTTCGTAAGTTAAGTATTTCTCTTTCCTTCACCCTTGTGTTCCTCCTTTTTCGTCTCTTTCCACACCTATTATATATCTAATCAGTCATCCCTTCTAGTCCACAGTCCACACTATTCTGTCTTCGTATCTCTGTTGTTTTATATAAGATTAATTATGACAAATCTAAATACAATCCTCTCAGAGAGCTCTAGGGAAGCCACCTAGTTTTTCTCTCCATTTAAGAAGATAAACGTATATTACCCCATGCTCCGGGATTCGTTCTAGCACCGAAGTAGTTATACAATTGAACTTGAGTTATTCAACCAGGTTCTATACGTTTATATTAACGACGGCAAAAATACCGTCCAATTCATGCATGTCACTTTTTCCTAAGTTAACTCTCATTAATCCACCAATACTTTGCATAGTAACAAGCATGCTCAGGTAATCTTTTATCCACCCTGTCGTTTTTCCATACCAACCCGAGCTTAATAACTCCCTCTAAAAAAGATGCCATCAGGATGTTAATTTGTGCCGAGCAAGTCATTTTCTCAAGCTTCCGTAAGCAGAGAGTACAAACCTATTTGGTACTTCCTTTAATTATCCCCTAACATAACTAACCACCCCTACAACCTGGGGCAGTGAATTAATGCGCACAAGGCTAACCCCCCTTTTCCTCCCCTCAAAGAGGCCCAGCATCTCCCCCTCGTGTAGGACTACCTACATCCTCATGCCCGCCAAATTCTTGCTAGAAACTCCGGGTATTTACAACCCATACCAACCTCCAAGTTTTCGATTCCAGCCTAAATCCTATTCCTATCCCGTTCCTATCTAACCCCCGAGTCTCCCTTAACCCGTCTTAGACTCCTAATAGCATTTCAGCTAACTCAGAGGATCCTAGAGATAATATTAACGTAAGCTGCCTTACCGCTTGAGTCCAAAGGCGCTGGACAAACTAGTTTTTTGTTTTGCCCACCATCCTCCTCTCAACTCATATTAATAATTTGTCTTAGAGTAAATGTCAGAAAAAGGTAATTCTACATGCTAACTTTATAATAGACTTTTAATGCTACCCTCTTCAACCAAGGGATTAAATTAACTTGTATTCCCCTCCGACATCCAAAAGTTAGACAAAGGAACCCCCTCTCCATATATATAGTCCCGCGCCAAAAACAAGCCAGTTAGAGAGGATATAAGCTACGTAACGGAAGTACTGCAGTCGTGGATATATTACCCAGCTCCACCCTCAGGATATACAGTGATTTGTGGTGTTCACGATCCAAGTGCCTCTGTGAGGGAGCGAATCAATCCTTGACAATATATTGTTGCAACTGAGAAACCAGGGGCAAGATTATATCTTTCAACAACCGATTCATAAATTCTTTTTGATTGTCTCATAAACGTATTGTCATCCGGTTCGCCACTACTTTGGGTTTAAGAGCAATCATAACTCATAACCGGTCCCAGGTAGAAAGATCTGGTTATGTTAGAAGGGATTACGCGAGCATCTAGAGAGGGGCGTCCCTCAAGGGAGTGTTCTTGGACCAATTCTATTCTGTATATATACAATTGCACTATCTAGCATATTAATGAAACATGGAGTGAAATTCAAGCTGTTTGCGGATGACACCCAATTCTATCTGGCACTAAGTGACGTGGTGAATGTTGAGGAGAAGATTAGTGGTTTACTAAAAGACATTGGGAAGTGGATGGAGTCAAAGCAACTGAAATTAAATTAAAATAAAACTGAATGCCTATTAGTAGGCAGACGGGTGGACCTTGAGAGACTGGGCGTGCAAAGCCTCAATATCAATGATAGTGTGATGATTGTGAGTAGTGTGGTGAAGGATTTGGGAGTCTTGGTTGATAGTGAACTGTCATTTAAAAATCAAATTAATCAAACAGTGCGAATCTCTGCCTATCATCTGAGGAATATTGCTTTTGTGAGAAAATATCTGGATATTAATACAACCAAAATTTTGATCCACAATCATGTAATTAGTAAATTAGACTATTGTAATTCTCTATATTATCGACTATCAAATTACTTGCTACGAAAACTACAACTTATAATGAATAGAGCAGCAAGATTAATAAAGAGTTTACCATTCTGTGCGAGTATAACGCCGGCATTAATTGACCTGCATTGGCTGCCGGTGAAAGCGAGGATCATATTCAAACTGTGTGTTATAGTGTATCAAGCTTTGAACTTTGGAAAGCCGGAATATGTGCGAGACTTATTGGAAGACTTCAATGGCACTGATATGATGCTGAGACATGGCAACGTGCTGCATCAATTGAATGAGCCACGGTGCAATCATGAATTTGGATTTAGGGCCTTCGAAAAGAGTGCACCGAGACTTTATAATAATCTACCAGTTAATGTGAAAAGGTGTGCGAACATGAAGGCCTTTAAAAAGTCACTTAAAACACATTTGTTCAGGGAGTGTTATGACTTAGAAGATGGCACTGTGAGACAAGACTATAAGTGCTAGATGGTTTAAAGGGCAGCTGCGACGAGCGTCACATCTAGTGACGGAGCGCGGCTGAGAAACTCCACACCAAGTAACAAGTAAGTAAGTTTAGGAGAAGACTCGACGAGAAGATTCCTGGGCAAACAATTGTCTGTTTGACCGAAAGGCGAGAAGCTGTTTGCACGTCTGAACCTCCTCATAAGGCCAGAATTAGTAAGAAAAGTCGTTCTCCCGACTGTCTTACGTTATTTCGATCCACTGTTTTCTCTGGCTACGCCGATGACAGAGGCATTTAAGGCTTTCAGTAGGAGTCCCATAACAACGTGTCATCAACGGCTAGACAAATTAGCCCAACTGTAAACCTTCTCTACACTACCGGACAACTTGGACGGCCACGGAGTCGCTGTTAACCCCCGACACACCAGCTCAAGATAACTAAGGATTTCCATAGACTACGTATCGTTGAGGACAGGTGATCAGAAGAATTATTCCTGAACGTTGGAAGTGGGAAGCGAACGAACTCTATCCAAATCCGCGAACAGTGCTAAGAGATTATAAAAGTCCAAAAGTACACACCGGACTTATCCAATTTGCCATTGTTTCGAATTCACCTATAACCAATATTCTACCAGTGATTTTTCGGAAAATAAAGATGCATTATAAACCATTTACTCGGCTATTATTTATGCCCTCTATTGCTTTCATTTGTGTCCTGTGCATGAAGCCCCATAGCCCAGTCCTGCCGAACCCACCTACACTCAGTTAAACCTGTAGAAAATCAGGGCATAACAATTATGTTGCCCAAGACTCCAAGAGAAGCCCTCTGTGGGTTCTTAAAAGTTACCTCATGCTAATTTAGTTATCATTTTAAACATATTTCCTTTGATAGCCATATATAGAAAACTACCAAATTTTTATGGTTGACTAAATTATATTGATAAAATATTTTATTTATCTATCAATATTAATCTTATTTTAAGGAATACCCTGAATAATTACCCTATTTATTATCATAAAATAAATCAATGGTAAAATACTGGATTTGACTTAATTTTGACCAACATAAGAAAGAAAGGTTATGTAGATATTTTGACTGAAGGAAATATAACGCAACTCTCGACAATCACATCACCATTATTGTTCAGAGAGTTCAAGGGACGGGAGTTTTCGAAATGGGACTCCAGTCCTAACACTATTATTGACTTACAGTGTGTTTGCATAATTAGACCAGAAGGGTTGATAGCCTCATGCGAACTTCTGCAGAAGTCCTATTTTAACTAAAAGAGTTGATGAATTAGCATTGGTTATATAGTCGTTTATACAACGTTTTGGTTTGTTTATTTTGCAAGTTTTACATTACAATATAGACCTATTGTCTTTCTGTATCGTCAGTTTGTGTTTTAACTTTGATTACTGCAGCATGTAACAAAATATATTTATTAAATTTATATGAAAACATTAGGCCTACACAACAATATTTAGTATTGACAAATAAGCTCAAACTCGAGTTCCTTAGTAATGAAAAAAGGGTGCCCAAAGTAATTAAAAGATGAAAGTGACTCCTGAGTAAACTATTGAAATTATTATGTTCCTTCCAACAACCAACCATACTCCTAAAATCCTAAATCCTAAAAAAGGAGGCCCTGAGTAATGAAATAGGGTGCCCAAAGTAATGCAAAGGTGACCGTATGCCTCCTGAGTAAACTATTGAAAAGGAGGCCCTTTTTCATGAAAAGAAGATAATATGAAATCCATCTGAGTAACAAAATGGAGCCCTAAGCCATGACACTAGGGGCACCAAAGTAATGAAAAGTGGCGACCTTCTGAGTAATGAAAAGGAGGCACCTGAGGAATGAAAAAGAACCCCTAAGTAATGAAAAGGAGACCCTGAGTGATGAAAAAGAATCCCTAAGTAATGAAAAGGAGACTCGAGTATATAGGACATTATTTTCATTCCCTTATAGTCCTTAACCCGGAAACTGCGGGGAGACTCTTAAGAGTTCCCCCGGCGGACTGCGGGAAGACTCTTAAGAGTCAGAGAAAAAAAGAATCAACTTTTGACATCGATTTTTTTTTTTTTGGCCCCTGGGCCATGTAAAATCTCAGTCCTCTACCTCCCCTCCTTCCCCACTTTCCTCCTCTCCTTCAGTTATCACCTATTTTCCCTGTTATTCCCTTATTCTGAGGTATATTTTCGTGCTAACATTAGCGAGTTGCAAGCAGGGCATTGTCATCACTGATAGCAAGCGAGTGCAAGAGAGAGAGAGAGAGAGAGAGTATCGATCGACTGTGTCTCAGTGGCCTTGGGGGAAATTGGCGGGAAAGCAGCTTGCCTCACCCATACATTATACAATTCGCGGGCTATATCTCCGATTTTGACCATCCAAACGCTGTTTTCACTCGTTTTATTGTTGTTTCAGGTTAATACCTTTATAATCAACCCATAATAGGCGCGTATGGATAAGTATTAATGCTATTTATGGTAAAATGAATATTTTAGTGACGGAAACACCTCAACTACATGCGCACAGGGAGAGGTGTCTAATTACCCCCATGCGCACTTGTTAGGTTAACTAGCCATGATTTTAAAAGTTTATTTCCTGACCACTAGGCAATCAGATTTGATTAATCAATAGCAGATACATTAAATCAGTCACTATAGTAATTTTCCTTGAACATTTAAATTTGCACATTTGATTTAGGTAGGCATTAGTTTGAGTTATGCCCTACCCCATCAGTGTTGGCTGGACTCCACATCAGAATAGACATTAACCAGGTAAGATCACAGCACTCCAGGTAAGTGGCTCGTATTATTGTTCAGTAGGTAGATTAAATATTGTTGACGTTGTCTCTCTGTATCGGGAAGCCCCAGTCAGACCTGTAAGATCTATAATAAGTGCTTGAAGTACAGTAACTCAATTTTTCTTCAGTTAATTGATAAATTAACATCAGTTTCTGCACATTTTCACTCTGTCTTGGCAGTTTGTGGTTTAATTTTGATTGCATGCAAGAAAGTTATTTAATTAATATTTTTATTAAACAATTCGAACCAGTGAGCTTAGAAATCATTTATGGCATAGCGTGAGTTAGGTCCTATTTCGAATAAATAGTTTTGTATTGAACAAATTCCCAAGTAATGAAAAGGAGTTCCTGAGTAATGAAAAAAGGGTGCCCAAAGTAATGAAAGGTGAAAGTTACTCCTGAGTAAATTATTGAAAGGGAGGCCCTGAGTAATGAAAAAGGGTGCCCAAAGTAATGACAAGGTGACCGTAAGACTCCTGAGTAAATTATTGAAAAGGAAGCCCTTTGTCATAAAAAAAGAGAATATGCATGAGACCCATCTGAGTAATGCAATGGAGCCCTAAGCCATGACACTCTAGGGGCACCATAGTAATGAAAAGTGGCGACCTTCTAAGTAATGAAAAGGTGGCACCTGAGTAATGAAAAAGAACCCCTAACTTCCTAAGTAATGAAAAGGAGACCCTGAGTAATGAAAAAAAGAACCCCTAAGTAATGAAAAGGAGACTCTATATAGGGAATTATTTCCATTCCCTTATTACAGTAGGCCTACTTTAAATTTAAATCAGTCACTACAGTAATTTTCCTTGAAAGTTAAGATAAGCACATTTGATTTAGGTAGGCTATGCTTGATAGGCATTAGTTTGAATTATGCCCTAGCCCAGTCAGTGTTGGCTGGACTCCAAATCTGAATAGACATTAACCAGGTAAGATCACAGCGCTCCAGGTAAGGGCCAGTATTATTGTTCAGTAGCGAGGTAGATTAAATATTGTTGACATTGGCTCTCGATCTGTATCGAGGAGCCCCAGCCCGGTAAGATCTATAATAAGTGCTTGAAGTAATTAACTTAATTTGTCTTCAGTTAGTTGATTAATTAACATTAGTGTCTGCACATTTTCACTTTGTCTTGGCAGTTTGCGGTCTAAAGTTTGATTGCATGCAAGAAAGTTATAATTTTTTTTTTTTTTTTATTAAACATTCCAGTGAGTTTAGAAAGAATTGGTGGCATAACGTGAGTTATGTCCTATTTCGAATAAAGTTTTGTATTGAAAATAAAATAAAACAAAAGAAAAGTTACGAAAAGGAGTTCCTGAGTAATGAAAAAGGGGTGCCTAAAGTAATGAAAAGGTGAGTGACTCCTGAGTAAACTATTGAAAGTGAGACCCTGAGTAATGAAATACGGTGCCCAAAGTAATGAAAATGTGACTGTAGACTCCTGAGTAAACTATTGAAAAGGAGGCCCTTTGTCATGAAAAACAAAATAGGCCTATTGAAATGGAGCCCTAAGCCATGACACTAGGGGTACCAAGGTAATGAAAAGTGGCGACCTTCTGAGTAATGAAAAGGATCCGGCAACTGAGCAAAGAAAAATAACCCCTAAGTAATGAAAAGGAGAACCTGAGTAATGATAAAGAACCCCTAAGTAATGAAAGGGAGACCCTGAGTAATGAAAAGGAGACTATAATTTCCATGCTGTGCCGTTCAATTGTGGAACTTCCTCCCTCACTATATGTTGCAGAAGTGACTAACTGCCTATACCCTGTTCCAAATAGGTAGGCCAGAAATGGTGAACCCTTGTCTCTATAACTCAATAATGGCTAGAGCAAATGGACTGTAAATGTCCACAGCTATTCTTATAGGCTACTATCGAATAATAGGGTCTGTAAACGTCACCAACTCAAAGCCAGGCATTTCAGAGATTGTGCATAGTCAAATGCAAGTCATATTATTATAAATTCATCTTAAGTGGAATAACCAGACTAAAATGCGGCCCAGACAAGTGTGGAAGGCATGTAGATCAAGAAAAAAAGACAGATGAAACGTTTAATTTGCGAAACATATTGGTGGCGAAACGACTTAATGCAACATTAACCGAAACGACTTACGAAATTCTGTGATAACGAAACAACCCTCGGCCCTGAGGCACGTAAACAAACCCGCGTTGTGATTTGCGATTTGCGAACCCTTTCAACTAACAAACTTCCCTTCCCCTCAGCAAGCAACTCTAGGCCTATTCCTGTGCAGTAATCTGGAGATCTGAAATACTCCGAGCAAACTGCACATAGGCCTAGCCTATAAATATCAAGAAGGAGAGAAGTTGTGAGTTAGGCTATGTGGCTGTTTTTATCCCCCCTTAGGCCTAGCCTCCTAGGCCTATTATTAAGTGTAGTAGAACACTTTAGACTGATTTAGCATGTAATTGTGTGTAATAGCCTAAGGGTCAGTTGACCCTCTCGGAGTCATATCCTAATCTGGGTAAAATTCTAGTTTCACGTACACAGCGACAAAAGGGAGGCGCCGTTGTAAAGGCATAGCTTCCCGACCAACTATGAAGATCAGGGAAATTGCTGGGTAAAAGACGTAATATAATGATAATAAACTACATTAACGACATTAGGCTAGCCTAACCTAACAACCTTACCTAACCTAACCTAGTATTATGTAAAAAAAAAAATCTCCCCATAGCCTAGCCTATGCGGCACGCATAGACCTAGGCTATGGGGATTTTTTTTTTTTTTTTTTTACAGTAGGCTAGGTATAATTCCTTATAGCCTAATGCATTTCGGTCAATATTTACGAGTCACACCACAGCTGGGATCTCATTTTTAACGGTAGTTTTGGGTTCCTATCATTCTATGCTTCATTGCTATATACTTTTTATCCACCGGAAAATATTTTTTTTCTTGTTTTTTTTTTTTTTTTTTAGCCTAGGGTAGCATTAACCTAACCAAAAAACCTAACCTAACCTAACCTAACCGCCCCCAAATACATTTAGGTTAGGTTAGGTTAGGTTTTTAGGTTAGGTTAATGCTAAAAAAAAAAAAAAAAAAAAAAAAAAAAAAAAAAAAAAAAACAACAAGAAAACATAATATTTTCCGGTGGATAAAAAGTATATAGTAATGAAACATAGAATGATAGGAACCCAAAACTACCATTAGAAATGAGATTCCAGCTGTGGTGTGACTCGTAAATATTGACCTGCATTTCCGCCGCTTTGGACATATATAGGAATTAAGTATGGTATATGACAACTCTAAAGTAGCCATAGAAATTTATGAGTAGCTTATGCTGTGAAAGCGAAACTAGGCTAGAATTAAACCCTAATGGGCCTTATTGAAGTTATTGGGGCCTAGGCTATTCTTAGCTGGCTTAGGAAGTTAGGCTAGCATGCGCTGGTATCTGGACACTTCGAGCGAAATTCATATTCGAGCGGAGGCGAATTTAGGTTAGGTTAGGTTAAGTTAAGGGTAACATTCAAGACAGCTAGAGCCGCCTTATTTACCAAGTTTCTTTATATCTTTTCCAGGGAATATAGTGTTTAATTGTTCCAGGCTTTATTGTGGTCGGCATTGTGGGGGCGCTCTGTTATGGCCTTGCTCGGGGCCTTGGGGCTGTTCGGCCAGGCAGCTTGGGGAACAACAACAACAATAACTTACCCATTATTCATTAGGCTAATCTGAAGATACTCCGTCAAATGGCGCCATTTATTGGGTGAATCACGCTTTTACAGTAGGTAAGGAAAATTGTGGGGAGGCCATGCACGCTTCCAAAATGTACAAATATTATATTAGATTAGATTAACCTAACCTAACCCTAATATAATATACCGGTAATATAGTATCGTTTTTGTGAGTAAAGTTCACGCCATTTATTGGGTGAATCGCACTCACCGCATCTTTCAAAACAAGAAAAATAGGACCCAGGTCGAAGGATTCATTGGGTGCAATACTTTGTTTACGTTCGGGCCATTATTTTCGTGTTATTTTTCGGTTTAATCAGGTTTTTTCAAGTGTCAATAACGAAATTCCTCCATGCGGACTATAATGAGAAAAATATGGCGAGTCTATTGGTCCCTATTTTCCCTAATAAATTATTTCTAATAAGGTGGCGAAAGAGGTCTTGAATGTTATCAAGTTAAGTTAGGGTAAGTTAGGGTCAATATTTACGAGTCGCACCACAGCTGGGATCTCATTTCGGTAAACCTGACTTTTTGGACCGACAGCAATTTCAGTAGGCTAGGCTAAGTTTTATTTTGTTTTTTGTAATTTTTCCTTCAGATATAGGCCTAGGCTAGTGTTGTTTTATACTGAAAAGGAGCTGAAATGAGTATTTACCCATTATCCAACAATCTAAAAACACGCCCCCCACTAGTGGGGAGGGCTATGAAGTTCAGGGAAACTGAGGGGTTAAAAGCGTAAAAATACAATAGGCCTATAGCGTTTTGTATCAAAACTTGGCTCGGGTTTTCCCAAATTGCAAACCCATAAAACCCAATTTTGTGAATACCCGAGCCAACTTTTGACGAAAGCTGGCTCGGATTTCACGGGGTGGAGTGGGTAGCCTAATATCTCATGTTATAGGCTAAAAATAGTCAACTTTGGGAAGACATTAGCCTAGCCAAACAACCTTTGATAATATTCAAGGACACTAGTGCTACGTTATGAGAAACAATTTATTAGGGAAAATAGGCACCAATAGATTCGCCATATTTTTCTCCATATAGTCTGCATGGAGGATTTTCGTTATCAACAAATTGAAAAATACCCACTTCACAGAAAAATACACCAAAAATCTAAGTCAAAGCGGGGGGGTGGGGGCAGCAGCCCCCACCTATAATACTAGGTTAGGTTAGGTAAGGTTATTAGGTTGTTGTTGTTCCCTAAGCTGCCTGGCCGAACAGCCCCGAGTCCCTGAGGAAGGCCATGGCCACGATCGGGCTTTCCCACTGACCTCTCATTGAGTGTAGATTGTGTTGTTGGCATAAGTGGTTGTGTGAAATGCAGTCTTCTATGATGTGTTTAATGGTATGGGGTGCTGTGTTACATCCCGGGCAGGCGTCGACAACGGAGTCATCCAGTCTCTTCTGATAGCTCAGGAGAGCTGGATGGTGTCCGCATCTCAGCCTGGCCAGGTGGACTCTGTCCTCGCGAGGGAGGGAGGATTCGGAAGGATGGATTTCGGGAGGTCGAGCTGCGTGTTGTCTGTGAGTGAGTGGATGGATTGGCGGGAAATATTAGTATGGATGTGCTTTTGGAAGTTGGTTCGGGGTGGGCAGGGAGGGAGAGAGGATAATAATTGTGTGTGATACCGTGTGCTGGGTGTTGTTTTGATATTTCTTGGTGTCTGTGGGTGTGTTGCCATGTAGTTTAGTGGGTGGTCTTGGTTCGTGGAGGCTGCTGCCAGGAATTGAGTGCCTCTCATGTCCAGATGGTCTTTGACTTTGAGGATTTTGGTTTCTTGATGTAGGTGATCTGTGGGTTGTTAGGTTGTTAAGGCTAATGTCCTTTTAAAGGGGTATAGGCTAGTAAACACTAGGGTAGCTTATACCCGGGCAGAGGTAAGAAGAAGAAGAAGAAAAGTCCTGCAGTAGTCTCCTTGAATGCTACAATTTTTTTTTTTTTTTTTAAATGTTCTAGGCTATTAGCCTAACCTAACAACCTTGGTAACATTCAAGGAGACTACTGCAGGACTCTTCTTCTTCTTCTTCTTACCTCTGACTGGGTATAGGATATCCTAGTGTTTACTAGCCTATACCCCTTTGAAAGGACATTAGCCTAACCTAACAACCTTACCTAACCTAACTTAGTATTATAGGTGGGGGCTGCCGCCCCCACACCCCGCTTTGACTTAGATTTTTGGTGCATTTGTCTGTGAAGTGGGTATTTTTCAATTTGTTGATAACGAAAATCCTCCATGTGGACTATATGGAGAAAAATATGACGAATCTATTGGTGCCTATTTTCCCTAATAAATTGTTTCTCATAACGTCGCACTACTGTCCTTGAATATTATCACAACCTTACCTAACCTAACCTAGTATATGGGTGGGGGCTGCTGCCCCCACACCCCCGCTGGTTGGGTTTTTTTTTTGTTTTTTTTTTAATGTGCTAGCCTATTAGCATAACTTAACCCTTAACACCTTAAGAGCGGCCTAGGCGGTATATAATATGTAGCCACCAGCGGGGTGTTTTTACCCAAAATAGGGCTGTTTACGTGATCATTTTCATGCCTAAATAAGACCCAGAGCGTAAAACAAGTATCTATCCCTGAAAGGGCATAAACAGAGCTTTCCAATGACACCATAACGATCCTTTTATGATGGCTAGTTTTCTTGCAACAACCGCGCAACGCGAGTGCAAAAAGCATGTAATTCGGCACTTTCCCCATACAATTCCGTATGTAGCGAGTGAGAGAGGGAGGGAGGAGGTGGGATTCGTGTCATTAGGTTCGCCGCGATGGTCTGGAGCAGTCATACGCTCGCTACTCTCCTGCCACCACTTGTCTCTCTCTCTCAGCAACATTACGTGCTGAAATTGCCACACGACCTATGTCGAGCGCCGCCAGATAGTCCAGATTTATTATACTCGACTTATGTTGCGCGCCGCTAGTTATGGGTTAAAGAGCGGCGCCGCCCGGCTATAGCCGGGCACCAATTTGCAGCAAGTTAGGAGCATTATTATGGATTTTAAAGGGTTAAAATCAAGTGCAAATGGCCGGGAGTGCAGCGGGCCACACGTCCGACTCCCAGGGCCTACCGCCGCCCACTGACTCGCCCTCCCTGTGTTCCCGAGAGGCCGGCAGCGTAGCCAGTAGTGAGCGTAGCTGGGAAAAATATACCGCTATACGCTAAACTCCCATGTTACTGGTACCACTGTATGAGAACCACGAGTGCTACGTAGCTCGTTCTGGTCTCATTTTTAATCTTTTAGCGCCTATTTTTTTGCTGAATACATTTCTTTTCATGCAGATACAGTACTTAATTTATCATTCAGGAGGGCCTGAATATGCCCAAATAAGCCCAAAACCCCCCGCTAGACGAGGGTTAAACAACCTACCTAACCTAACCTAGCACCCCCCGCTGGTTGGGTACTGGCTGAAAAACTTATTGTTTTACAGTAGCCTATATAGGCTATGTATTTTAGCATGGTTTTTTTTCTCCCTTATAATACATTTCAGCCCTTAATGACATATATAGCAATGATGTATATGCTCTACCGGACCTATTAGGCCTAAAAAGATCGATGGGCTAACTGTCGGTCCAAAACATCAGTATAACCCTCATTTCTAATGGTAGGCTAGTTTTGGGTTCCTATCATTTTATGCTTCATTGCTATATAATTTTTATCCACCGGAATTTTTTTTTTTTTTTTTTTTTTAGCATCAACCTAACCTAACCTAACATCCCCCAAATACATTTAGGTTAGGTTAGGTTAGGTTAGGTTTTTTGGTTAGGTTAATGCAACACAAAATAAAAATAAATAAATAGGCCTAAAGCCAAGAAAAAAAAAATTCCGGTGGATACAAATTATATAGCAATGAAGCATAAAATGATAGGAACCCAAAACTACCATTAAAAATGAAATCCCAGCTGTGGTGCGGCTCGTAAATATTGACCTAGGTTAGGTTAGGTTAGGTTAGATTAGATTGTGCATCCGCTAGATCAGGAATTCGCCCGAAATGACTCGCATTCGCATGCGCTAGTGTAAGAACTAGGCCTAATATAATTATTATTATTATTAGCCTAACCTATTACGCTTTGTTGTATTCCATCAATTAGTGACGCAGTCACGCAACTGGGTCAATATAAAGATCTTGTAATTAAATTGCTAAAAAATTGTTTCGATTGTTTTTATCTAGGCTAGTTTAGACAGGGTGTCAAACAAAAACCGAGTCCATTAATTTGTGTATTTGTTATTGTTTATACAAAGATAAAACTATGGTTTATAGCCTAGGCTAGTTCAAAATATGTCTTTGGAAGTGATAAAATGACCAACACAATTATATTTTATGTTAGCTTTCTTCTTGTATAGCCTACCTTCTCATATTCATTCAAGTCTTCGGTTATACTGATGTTTTGGACCGACCGTTAGCCCATCGATCTTTTTAGGCTTAATAGGTCCGGTAGAGCATATACATCATTGCTATATATATATGTCATTAAGAGCTGAAATGTATTATAAGGGAGAAAAAAATAAAAATGCTAAAATAGCCTACATAGGCTAGGCCTACTGTAAAACAATAAGTTTTTCAGCCAGTAGCAATAGACAGCACCGCGGCTACCGTAGCCATTGTCTGCAGCTATCCTAGGTTAGGTTAGGTTGTTAGGTTAGGCTAATAGCCTAGGCCTAGCACATAAAAAAAAAAAAAAAAAAAAAAAAAATCAGCGCGGGTGTGGGGCCGACAGCCCCCACCCATATACTAGGGTTAGGTTAGCACATTAAAAAACAAAAATAAATAAAAATATAAAGTAACCCAACCAGCAGGGGTGTGGGGGCGGCAGCCCCCACCCATAATACAGTACTAGAATAGGTTAGGTAAGGGTGTTAGGTTAGGCTAATGTCTCCTCAAAGTTGACTATTTTTATAACATAAGATATGGCTACCCACTCCACCCCGTCAAATCCGAGCCAGCTTTCGTCAAAAGTTGGCTCGGGTTTTCACAAAATTGGGTTTTATGTGTTGGCAATTTGGGAAAACCAGAGCCAACTTTCGAAATTAGGTCACTGTCTTTTTCGTTTATTAAATTTTGCAAAATCCGAGCCAACTTTTGACAAAACTTGGCTCGGGTTTTCGAAATATCAGGATTTATGCTTTTGAAAATCATTAAAACCCGAGCCAAGTTTCGATACAAAACACTATACAGGTATTATTGTATTTTTATGCTTTTAACCCCTCATTTTCCCTGAACTTCATAGCCCTCCCCACCAGTGGGGGTCGTGTTTTTAGATTGTTGGATAATGGGTAAATACTCATTTCAGCTCCTCCTCAGTATAAAACAACACTATATTTGAAGGAAAAATTAAAAAAAAAAAAATAAAACTTACTGAAATCGCTGTCGGTCCAAAAAGTCAGGTTTACCAAGTCTTCTAACAAACTTGCTCTGGGTTGACACCCTGGTTTAGAGTTGTGTAAGGGTGTTTTGATGTGTGATAATAGGCGGAAATGCATAATTACCAATTAAACAACAATCTAAATACACGCCCCTCCACTCGCAATAAATTACTATTTGGCCATAGCCTAACCGTTTGCTGTGGGATACAAAATATGTTTTTTTTTTTTTTTGGGGGGGGGGGGCAAGCCGCAAGCCCCCCCTCATCCCCCCAGGAATGATTGAAATCCTCATATAGGCTATTTAAACAGTAGGGGGCAAAAACCTAATTTTCCCTAGCGCGAGTCGCCGAGGCTACACTCGCGGCGGATGTAGCCTAGGCTTAAACAAAGTACAAAGCCACCCGCCTCTTGCGAGGTAGGCGATATAGAGGATTTTTTTTTTTTTTTTCAGGATCAGTAATACATTTTTACGCGCATTTAGACACATAGCCCCTATAGGCTAGGAATGAAATACATGTTATAAGAAACCTATAGGCTAGGCCACGATAAAATTGATAGCCTATATGAATTTAATTACAAGATCTTTGTATTGTCCTGCAGCTGAGATAGGGCTCCACTGCCCAGCCAGGCAGCTCCTTTTGGGTAGAATATAGAATTCGGGCGTACCGCCAGCCTTGTTTACACTACGCGGAGCGGCGTGGGACGCTTGCCATCATGTTCCCGTCTATTTTGACTGCTTTTGATACAATAATATGTTGAGGGGGAGCAACCCCCCATGACATATTGTCATCATCATATATATTGCCAGCAGGGGGGCAAATAACCGAAAAAATTGCTGTCAAAATAGACGCAACGCGAACTTAACCACGGCGATCGACAAATGTAAACATTACGGCGGGGGCAACGTCGGACGCTTGCATTTATGTTCCGCCTATAATCTATTTTAAGAACATAAGAAAATGGGAGTCTGCAAAAAGCCGATCGACCCACACAAGGCAGATCCCGGTAAAAATTGAGGAGACCCCGGACAGCCTTTTCACTAGTTTATATTTTTTTTATTTATTTTTTCTTCGGTATACAGTGTTCTTTTATATCAAGGACCACTGGAAATGAGTATTTACCCATAATCCAACAATCTAAAATAACGGCCCCCGATAGTGGGGAGGGCTATGAAGATCAGGGAAAATGTGGGGTTAAAGACGTAATAAGCCGCTAATAGAGGTTTTAAAATTAAACTTTGCTCAGGTTTCCTTGTTTGTCAACTTAAGAAAACCTCAAAATGGAAAAACCCGAGCGAAGTTTTGGCAAAACTTGGCTCGGATTTAAAGTATTGTCAGAGTCCAAAAACCCTTAAAATTAATTTCGAAAGTTGGCTCGGATTTGTTTTGTTTTCAACTTAAGAAAACCCCAAAATGGAAAAAGCCGAGCCAAGTTTTCGCAAAACTTGTGGTAGCATTCAAGGAGACTACATCAGGACTCTTCTTCTTCTTACCTATGACCGGGTATAAGCTATCCTAGTGTTTACTAGCCTATACCCCTTTGAAAGGACA
The DNA here is from genome assembly GCA_032716605.1 of Paralithodes platypus. Classification (NCBI taxonomy): domain Eukaryota; kingdom Metazoa; phylum Arthropoda; class Malacostraca; order Decapoda; family Lithodidae; genus Paralithodes; species Paralithodes platypus. The sequence continues at coordinate 42,508,012 of CM064510.1, forward strand.
TTAGCCTAACCTATCCTAGTATTATGGGTGGGGGCTGCCGCCCCCACACCCCCGCTATTAGACATCTTTGACAGATTTTTGGTGTATTTTTCTGTGAAAAGGGTATTTTTTCAATTTGTCAATAACGAAAATCCTCCATGCGGACTATATGGAGAAAAATATGGCAAATCTGTTGGTGCCTATTTTCCCTAATAAATTGTTTCTAATAAGACGGATGTAGTGTCCTTGAAGATTATCAAACTTGGTTCGGATTAAAAAAAAAAAGTCAGAGTCCAAAAACCCTTAAAATTAATTTCCAAACTTTGACCTAGTATATTAACCTAACCAAACAACCCAACCTAACCTAACCTAGACCTAGACCTAGACCTAGTACGTCGGATACAAAACTAGCCCTTGCATGCCAGCTACTTTGGGTGCATAGTATTATACCCAGTACGTTGGATACAAAACTAGCCCTTGCTTGCCAGCTACTTTGGGTGCATAGTATACCCAGTACGTTGGATACAAAACTAGCCCTTGCTTGCCAGCTACTTTGGGTGCATAGTATACCCAGTACGTTTGATACAAAACTTGCCCTTGCATGCCAGCTACTTTGGGTGCATAGTATACCCAGTACGTTTGATACAAAACTTGCCCTTGCATGCCAGCTACTTTGGGTGCATAGTATTATACCCAGTACGTTGGATACAAAACTAGCCCTTGCTTGCCAGCTACTTTGGGTGCATAGTATACCCAGTACGTTGGATACAAAACTAGCCCTTGCTTGCCAGCTACTTTGGGTGCATAGTATACCCAGTACGTTGGATACAAAACTAGCCCTTGCATGCCAGCTAGTGTGTGTGTGCATAGTATACCCAGTACGTTGGATACAAAACTAGCCCTTGCATGCCAGCTAGTGTGTGTGTGCATAGTATACCCAGTACGTTGGATACAAAACTAGCCCTTGCATGCCAGCTAGTGTGTGTGTGCATAGTACTCAGTATGTGGGCTACAAAACTAGCCCTTGCATGCGTGGGCTACAAAACTAGCCGTTGCTCTCTGCCACACTCGTCCGACGGCAGCGAGAGGTTGACAACAATCATTAACCTAACGTAACATAACCTAGCAACACCAAGTATATGTCCCTAGTACTAACCTTATTGTGGTTACACACCCATTCTCTCCTTTTTTGTCTATATGAGCACACAGTCCCGCACGTTGCACAATTCACAGATGTAGGTAGTACTCCGTGGTCCACTAACAGCTTTAATTTAACCCGCAGAGTGCCAGACAATTATTGACCCTATGCATCTGCCAGTGCCAGAGGATTTTTAATTTTTATTTTTTTGGCTAAATCTATCAAGTTGGGTGAGAAAGGAAGGATAATGTTAAAAAAAAACACTCCCTTTCCATTTTCGCCAGAAATCAGGTCCCAGATGGTCCCGAATGTAGCTGAAATTTTCAGAGTAAATCATCGACTTTTATGGTATCGGAACGTATAGGTAGGAGGGTGGTTTGGGGGATGGTGGGGGGAAGGTAGAAGCGTAATTGACTCGTGTTACAAATATGAAGCCGATTGGTGAGGTAGTTTCGCCACCACGGATTTTTCCTTTTTTTCCTTTACTTCGTACGGATACGCTGGAAGTGGGTGGTGGGAGGCGGTTGGGGGTGTAGTGGGGGAAGGCTGAAGGGTAAGGGACTTGTCACACAAATATGGAACCGATTGGTGCAGTCGTTTCGCCGCCACAGATTTTCCTTTTTTTTCCTTGTGAGGCGACCGATAGTCAGCGAGTGGGTGGGGGGAGGGGGTTGTGTTGGTGGTTGCAAGAAGCCAGAAGGGTAAGGTACATGTGGTAGAAATATGAAAGCCATAGGTGCAGTCGTTTCGCTGCTACAATTTTTTTTCGGCGAGTCCGTATATATACGGACCTGGCACTGGGCGTGACAAGATCCTAGTCCGTATATATACGGACCTGGCACTCTGCGGGTTAATGAAGGCTCATTTTCTTCGAAGGTTTTCTTAATAATCGAATGTGGAACCAGAGCACAACCTCTACACACGGGACCCATCCTCTAACTGTAGACAAAAAAGCCGGCGCATTGAGGTTCGTCGGACGTGACGTGACGTATTGATGGACTGTGATTGGTTAGTATGATGATGTAAGGCTGTGGTTGGTTCCGGGAGTGGCGAGATGTGACGTAAGCCATTGTAATTGGTTCTCACATGCATAAAATGATCGCCAGATGTAGTGGCATTTGACTCACAGGTTGGTGTTAACATGGGGGTGCCTCCTGGACCGCCATTTGTATTATCGCCGCGCCGGCATCTAGAGGGACGGTTTTGCATACAGAGGGAAGTTTTTTTACAGTCATTTGTATTTTACTTATAATGAATTTGCGACGGTAATTACATATACACCAACCAAGTATCGTCCATGAAACTTCTAAAACAATGATAATTATCGATGGGGCTCGTATGCGGGTTGTCTTCAATTTAAACCCAGATCCCTGTCACACCCAACCCCAATTACATAGCAACATAAGGTCATAAGATCGCGGGAAATGCATATGGCCATGCGGCCCACATGAAGCAGCTCCAATTCACACCCAGCCCATATCACCCATATGGGAATCCAACTTATGCTTAAAGCTTTCAACTGTTTCTGAGCTAATTACTGTTCTGGGCAGTGCATTCCACATGTTAACAACTCTATTACCAAACCAGTGCTTTCCTATATCTTTCCTAAATCTGAACTTATCTAACTTGAAACCATTTGAGCGGGTTATGTCGCCGTTCTTTAGCTTTAATACCTCATCTATATCGCCCTTATTTAACCCTTTTATCCATTTAACCCTTGGGATCCGGGAGGCCTCATATGAGGCAAAATGGTAAAAAAAAAATCGGCGCTATAATCATCAGAACTCGGCAACCACGCGTTGTAGCGACGTCATCTCTACGGAATTCTACAGACAACAAAAAGTTCTACAATTTGCAAAAACATTGACTGCTCTAGGTTGTTGTTGTTGTTCCCCAAGCTGCCTGGCCGAACAGCCCCAAGGCCCCGAGCAAGGCCAAGGCCATAACTGAGCGCCCCCACAGAACCCTCCCTGCCTACCACAATAAAGCCTGGGTGACCGAAGCCACTCCATGGCGGGGAGCGGAGGAGGGTGCGGAAATGCCCGGGAAACCAAAGCCCCACCCAGGGCCCTGTGCCCCTCAGCAACTATGAAGAGAAAGTTGAGGGGCAAAGGAAAAATGTGACGTTTTGACTTCCAATCTTGGTAGATTGGGAGGTCAATCCACGGAAAAGACGCCGTCACTTGAGATCTAGGAAAGACATAAGTAAAAGGAACAGTCGGAGTAAGCTATGGGTATGGCAGAGATCGCTCAGTTCTCACTCTGATAGACCAGCCCATCACCATTGATAGACTGCTCTAGGTAGTCTCAATCAGTAGCTACTGAATTATGAAGTTGATTTTACCAAAATTCATATGAGGCCCCCCGGATCCCATGGGTTATATACCTTTATCATGTCTCCCCTACATCTTCGTCTCTCTAGTGAGTGCAAGCCTAAGACTCAACCTCTCCTCATACGATAAATTTCTAATATTATGTATCTTTTTAGTCATTCTTCTTTGGACTGCCTCTAAAGGGTCAATATCCATTCTATAATAAGGGCACCAAAATTGAACAGCATAGTCTAAATGGGGTCTTACTAGAGCTAAGTATAGTTTTAAGAAAACTTCAGCAGTCCTGTTGCTAACACTCCTAAATATGAATCCTAGAATTCTATTTGCCCTATTCCTAACACTTATACACTGTTTTCTGGGTTTCAGATCATTACTAACGAGCACCCCCCAGATCCTTCTCACACTCTGAGTTATCCAATTCTACATTGTCTAGTTTGTATTTAGCATCTAAATTACGATTTCCAATCCTTAATACCTTACATTTGTCTACTGTACATTGAAACTCATCTGCCAATTTATGGACTACTCGTGCAAGTGATCGAGATCATTTTGAAGACATTCCCTGTCGCTAGCTGACTCTATTATCCTACCTATTTTAGTATCATCAGCAAATTACTGATCCTACTCTTTATGCCTGAGTCAACATAATTTATGTAGATAATGAACAGAAGAGGCCCCAAAACCGACCCTTGGGGGATCCCACTTTTAAATAATCCCCAGTCCGATTTTACACCATTTATGCTAACTCTCTGTTCCCTACCAATCAGCCATGATTTAATCCACTTGAGTAGCATCCCCCCAATACCATGTCCTTCTATCTTCCTTAACAGCCTTTCATGTGGAACTTTATCAAAGGCCTTACTGAAGTCTAAGTAAACTATATCATATGACTTGTCGTTATCTACCGCTTCATAAACCTCGGAGAAAAAACTGAGTAAATTTGTTAGGCAGGATCGTCCTGGAGTGAATGCTAATGGATACAATAATATGTTGAGGGGGGGGCTTTGCCCCTCACCCCCCCATGACATATTGTCATCATCATATACTGTTTATTGCCAGCAGCGGGCAAATAACTGCAAAAAATCGACGTCAAAATAGACGCGAAGTTAAGCGCGGCGAGCTGCGATCGACAAATGTAAACATGACGACTGTACGCCCGGAATCTACATACAACCCCTCTTCTATGCTCCAATATAGAAGTCGGGGTAAATTTCTATAAGTGCAACTAGGCCATACGAGCTAAACAAAAATATTATTGTATTTAACAGGAAGGTACGACGAGGTAAGTGATGTGGTATAGGTGGCAATATACAGAAATGGATTAAAGGGCATTCCGCCCCTCTGACAAAAGTCTTATCAATCTAGGCCTAGATGTGATACGGATTTTGCAATGTTACAGAGAGACAGCCTGACCTAACAACCTTACCTAACCTATCCTAGTAAATTATGGGTTGGGCTGCCGCCCCCACACCCCCGGTGGGTTGGTAAAACAGTAGAAATCCAGGCGTAGGGATGCGGCGACCCCACCGCCTGCCACTTTGGTGGTGCAATCAGCCTCTGGAGCAGTGGACCACTGGTTCCTATCTTCAAAAAATTCCTGTGCTTGGTATGCTTCCAGCCAGGGCCCCACTGGGGTAAATAAAATAGCAAAACAGTGGTGGAACTGCCATCCGGGTGAGGGACTGCTCTGGGGAGAACACCTCGAGCACCTCCTGGCCTCCCAAGAGTGGCCAATACATCCCGAAGACTATTAGGTACACATAGTACTCCAAACAATCCCTCCCCAATCTTGTTTGCAAATATCCAAGGCCTAAAAAATAGAACCACGAACAAAGTACCATTTATTAGGGGCCTGCTAGAAGAAGGAAACGCTATATTTGCGGCTCTCACAGAAACTCACATTAAAGATCAGGAAGATAGTGAGGTATGGATTCCTGGTTACAACCTACATAGGGCGGACAGAACGCATAGATCACATGGAGGTGTAGCCTTGTACATACATGACTCACTGATATGTACTGAATTCCTAAATAACAGTAACGAAGTGGTGGAAATACTTGGAGTCAAAATAGAATCCCTAAATTTAGCAGTTATTGTTACATACAGGCCTCCAGTCTCATCCCGAGAAGAATTCAAAACCCAGCTCAACAAAATAAAATCAGAAGTGGAAACCCTGGGGAACCCAACACCAAATATTATATGGCTAGGAGACTTTAACCTACCAAACATTAAATGGAGACAACTAGAAAACCAGTTAGTGGCAAATAACACCGGAGAAGCAAATACTAATACGAGAGCTTTTTGAACTTTGTGATTTTTTTAGTCTTACCCAACATATTGCTGAACCCACACAGGAAAACAATATCTTAGACCTGGTCTTCACTAACAACGACTCTCTAGTACACAGCATTAACATATCGGACACAACATACTCAGATCATAAATTAATTGAGATCAAAACAACCTTAGAAAGTGTACAGACAACCTCAGAATCGAGAACAAAAACCGGCCCCTTCAGTAAATTTAACTTCAATAACAAAAACATTAGGTGGGAAGAGGTAAATCAAGAAATGGAGGAAATAGACTGGGAAGATTTAATGGATAACCTGACACCAGCAGAATGTCTAGTCTTAATAACAGAAACCATGACCCAAATCTGTAGCCACCATATACCTGCAAGACAAACAAAACAAAGAAGCAAACAAGATCGGGAAAGGAGGAGGCTGTACAGAAGAAGAAAATTACTCACACAAAGACGCACACATCAAAATCTACAGGATAGGCAAAAGGTCGAAATAGATAGAGAAATTGTGGAAATTGAACAAAGGCTAAGAATATCATATGAACTACAACATATGGAAGAGGAGAGGAAAGCTATTGCAGGTATAAAGGAAAATTCCAAATACTTCTTTTCATACGCCAAACAAAAGGCTAAAACAACATCAAACATCGGCCCACTGAGCAAAGGGGACGACTCTTTCACAGGGGACAAAAAGGAAATGAGCGAACTCTTAAGCAGTCAGTATGAAATGGCATTCAGTGAGCCTGATGAAACAAAAGTCATCAGAGACCAAAATATATTTTTCATGGAAACCTCCCCCACGGAAACCCCTCAGATGCTGGATATTGATTTCGGTCCAAAAGACATAGAAGAGGCCATTTCCAACATGCCATCCCACTCGGCACCAGGCCCGGACTCATGGAATTCGATCCTAATGAAGAAATGTAAGGAAAACCTCTCAAAACCCCTGGCTATAATGTGGAGAAGGAGTCTAGACACTGGTGACATACCAGATAGCTTGAAAAATGCAATAATTGCCCCACTGCATAAAGGAGGGAGTAAAGCACTACCAAAAAACTACCGCCCGGTAGCTCTAACCTCTCACATCATTAAAGTTTTCGAGCGAGTCCTGCAAAGCAAAATTTCAACATTCATGGAGACAAATGAACTACACAACACAGGTCAACATGGGTTCAGAGCGGGAAGATCGTGTCTCTCACAACTTTTGGAACACTATGACAAAATTCTTAAAGCGCTAGAAGAAAAGAAAAACGTGGATGTCATTTACACCGATTTTGCTAAGGCATTTGATAAATGTGACCATGGTATAATAGCCCACAAACTGAAAGCAAAAGGTATAACTGGGAAAATCGGACGGTGGATATACAATTTCCTCGTAAACCGAAAACAATCAGTAGCAGTAAACCAAGTCACATCTGAGCCTTCAGATGTCAAAAGCTCAGTGCCCCAAGGAACAGTGCTAGCGCCCCTTCTGTTCCTCATACTAATTTGCGACATAGATACCAACACCAGACACAGTACGGTGTCGTCTTTTGCTGATAACACAAAATTAAGCAAGATAGTAAACACACAAGAGGACACGGGCCGACTGCAGGAAGACATGAATGTAGTGTTCCAGTGGACCAGGGAAAACAACATGCAATTCAATGAGGAAAAATTCCAATTAATACGGTACGGAGATAATAATGGTGTTAAAGAAATTACAAATTACTTAACAGAATCTAACCACATAATAGAACGGAAAGACAGTGTGAAAGACCTTGGGGTATTAATGTCTGAAAATATGGGTTTCAAAGTACATAACCAGGTCAAAGTGGCGGCTGCGAAACGTCTAACGGGTTGGATTCTGCGTACTTTTAAAACACGCGGTGAATTGCCTATGATAACGCTCATCAAATCTCTAGTGCTACCGCGGCTTGAATACTGTAGCGTATTAACATCCCCATACAAAGCAGGTGAAATAAATGACGTAGAGCGTGTACAAAGAAATTTCACTTCGCATATAAGTTCGATAACACATCTACACTATTGGGAGCGTTTAAGAGCACTAAATCTGTACTCACTGGAACGTAGAAGAGAACGTTACCTAATAATATACACGTGGAAAATCGCAGAGGGTTTAGTACCAAACCTACCGTACGTACTCCGATAGTCATGAAATTCAGTGATAGGAGAGGCTGGGAATGCGAAATCCCCCGGATGAATAACAGGGGTGCTATGGGCTCTCTGCGAGAGGGCTGGTTATCACACAGAGGCCCACGTCTCTTCAACAAACTCCCACGGCGAGTAAGAGACATGAGGGACATCTCGTTAGACAACTTCAAGAGAGCCCTAGATGTCGACCTGCAAAAAGTGCCAGACGAGCCCATCCTCGCAAGGGAGCGAGCTGTCGCTTCAAACAGTCTACTGCACCAAATCACCACCCATAACGAGGGGCGTCGCGCTCCTTGGTGCCGCTAGAAGAGTGGCGAACACATCAAAAGGTATCAAAAGGTAAGGGGTCTGCTCCTTCAGTGTTCATGGTCATAATCCACTTAGTGGAATGTGCACTGTGGAGTGGGTCAGTCGGGGCATGTCTGGGAGCCTGGAGGCAGTTTCTGCCATGGCCATCCCTTTTGGGGTGCTTCCTCTGGAAGCGGGACATCAGATTTGATGATGATGATGGGTGGAGTGAGTAACCGTAAATTTTCGTAAGGGGGTCAGAGGGGGCAGAATACCCTTATAATCCATTTCCGCATATTGCCATCTATACCACATCACTTACCTCGTCGTACCTTCCTGTTATATACAATAATATATTTTTTTAGCTCGGATAGGTGCACTTATGGAATAAATCTGAAGTCGGTTGGAGTTGGAACTGGGGTAGGTATAATCCTGCGTAACGGTATGCATTATATCTCAAGAACTGGGCAGTGTTATAGCATATTTGTTGTTTGTACATATATATGTATTATGTATGTTGCTTCGTAGTATACTATAAATGGAAAATATACTTGGTAAATGAATAATTAGATAATCTGATAATCTGTGGACTCACTTTCTACAATTTCCCAGCTCAGCTGGTGGACGACGAGTGGAGGCGAGTCGAGTTGTATACTGATATTCTATTGGTCAATAAACTGGCTGTGACGTCACAAGCGATGATGGCATATGAATGGTTGTTGTGGGAGTACCGTACGTCACTGTCTAGACGGTGACGTCACAAATTCTCGCGATATTTTAACGGGTGTAGAAATACACGTCAGTCCATATAATGAGCCTCTTTTGTTTCTCAATCCCTCTACGACGTCACATTGATTAATTTATTATCCTTGGTGTTTATAAGCTCTCGGAGTCGGGCCAGTCAGCCATATTTGAAATGGTGGAACTGTTGTTCAATGAATAGTGAAGTGTTTTTGCTTTATGAAAACACCTACAACATCTTCTATTTAACGGGATTACGAACGGAGCTTCCAGCGGCATTGTGTTAATTTGGCTGCAGACCATTATTCTCCAGTACACCAAGGGTGTACTGCTAAGGATGAGCTCTCCAAACCACTGACATTACTATTCAATAAATCCTTGCAGTCTGGAACTATGCCTGATCAGTGGAAGCTAGCCAACGTAACACCGATATTAAAAAAAGGCAGCAAATCCCTACCCAGTAACTATCGTCCAATTAGCTTAACCTCAGTTGTATGTAAAATGCTAGAAACGGTCATACGAGACAGACTCGTAAATCACTTAGAGGAAAATAACATACTTAAAGATACTCAACACGGCTTTCGTAAAAAACGTTCCTGTTTAACAAACCTCTTAGACTTCTTCCACGATATCCTCAACCTCTACGATGAGATTAAAGCTGTAGATATTATATACCTTGATTTTCAAAAGGCCTTTGACAAAGTTCCCCACAAACATTTACTGCTAAAACTAAAAGCGCATGGAATACAAGACGGTGTGTTGAAATGGATAGAAAATTGGCTCAGCGACAGAAAGCAAAGAGTAGTCATAAACGGTAAGGCATCTAAATGGACCAATGTAAGTAGCGGGGTACCCCAGGGATCGGTACTAGGACCAATTCTCTTTCTAATTTACATCAACGACATAGATGAGGGCCTCACCTGTACAATCTCAAAATTTGCTGACGATACAAAAATTGCAAATAGCGTACTCTCAAAAGAACAAGTTGACGATATGCAACACAATCTAGATAAATTGTCATGTTGGGCCCAAATTTGACAAATGAGTTTCAATGCGGATAAATGTAAAGTACTACATATCGGATACCTAAATGAGAAAGCAAACTATTCGATGAATGGCACTCAGCTTAAGAATGTAAACAGAGAAACCGATCTGGGAGTAACAATATCGAGTAACCTAAAACCGAGTCAACAATGTTCAGAAGTTGTTAAGAAGGCAAACAAAATAATTGGCTTTATAGGCAGGTCATTTGAGCATAAATCCAAAGAAGTTATCCTAACCCTTTACAATTCCTTAGTCCGCCCTCTTCTGGAATACTGCGTTCAATCCTGGTGCCCTTATTACCAAAAAGATATAAACAAGCTAGAACGAGTTCAACGTAGAGTTACCAAAATGATACCTAGCCTAAAGAACAAACCATACGAAGAGCGTCTTAGAGAATTAAATCTATTTCCTTTAACCCAGCGCAGATTAAGAGGTGACTTAATTCAAGTGTTCAAAATCATCAAAGGCATCGACAATATGAACTGTAGTAAGTACTTCACTATCGACCAATCTAATTACACGCGGGGAAACGGTTGCAAAATTATTGGTAAATCTTTTAACTCACACGAATCTAAGAATTTCTTCTTCAATCGAGTTGTCAACTTGTGGAATGGGCTTCCCCGAAACGTTATAGACTGCATCACCGTTGATTCATTTAACCCTTCTGGCCCGGTTGTCATTTTAAAATGACACCACGAATGAAGGGCAGGAGCCTGGTTGTCATTTTAAAACCTGTAAGCTTGAAAGCCTATTCAGCTTGGTCTGAACGCCGTGCGTCCGACGCATGTAAACAAAGCCGATCGTTACGTCACCGCACCTCCGAAAACAAGAAAGAGAAGACTCGTTTGTTATTGTATGTCTGTATGTCGTTGTTTCAGTAGTGAAAAGATCGTCATATTGCTAACATCGCGTGCAAGTGCTCTCCACTGAAATCGTCATCACAACTGAACCAGTTGACATAGAGAGCTCTACTCAACGCCAGTCTACAGATTGGAAACCGCACTACATTTATAGATGCGTGGGAAATCTCTAGCAGTTAAACTAAACAAAAATACGGTAGCCTAGGCCTAGACGTTTTTCGGCCAGATCGCCCGGGTAGCCCACACTGTCATTTTGAGAGCCTGCCCGGGCCAGGTGGGTTAAACTCCGCCTCGACAAATATCTCGCTTCAAACCCGCGACTGACTGCGTTTGTAAATGAATAACTTTATTTTATCCCCCCCTCAGTTACTAACCCATCTGTCCCCTACTAACTTCCTAATCCTGCCACGGACATTAGTTCCAGGGCAGTAATTCCCTTTCCAATGTTCCCTTACCCACTCTAAACCACTGTTTGGACACTTGATCCTCAGTGTTTTGGAGGACAAGCAACCTAGAAGGGTCACTAGATCTGTTGTTGCTTGATTTCCTTTGTACTCCTTTGTAACGGATTTATACCGTCGTTATTTGGGTCCAAGCCTACGCTACGTTTACCACGGAATCTTTAATGTATATCCTCAATACAGACTTATTTCCTTCACTTACCTCATCAATAATAACCCATATAGGTGCAGAGGGCATGAATTATATCAAAGAAAAAGTGATTTTGAAACATTATCTGCAATTTAGCCTTGTTGATCAACTCTTAGCCCACTTAACCCCTTCAGACTCATATGACGCAGAGGTTGCCAGATTAGCAATAAGAAATAGAGTTCTCTCACTCTTATAATTACCTCTTTTGGCGACCGTCAATCTTTTATTAATTAAATACCAAACCAGCGGGGGTGTGGGGGCGGCAGCCCCCACCTAATATACTGTACTAGGTTAGGTTAGGTAAGGTTGTTAGGTTAGGCTAATATTACCCCTTATTTTCATCTTTTACCCCTCAATTTCCCTGTACTTCATAGCCCTCCCCACTATCGGGGGCCGTATTTTAAGATTGTTGGTTAATGGGGAAAACGTTTTTTCTGGAGATTCTAATTAATGACAACCACTGTATAATGATGAAAACTAGCTAAAACCAAAAAAAAAAATCACAAAATAAAAGTTGGCCAGTTTCCTTGATATTTTCCCTAATTTCCATGAACAAATTTTATTATAGAAACCTTATAAATCATATAAATAACAAATCCACAAAAATAAAATCCTTGAAAATAGCTGTGGTCCGTCTCCTTAATATTAACCGAAAAAACGCCCATTCTAATCAATCTCAGAGCTCTTTCGGACATCCTCACTGTTTACAAACGCCTTCTTTATGCAGTACTGTATAATCAATATTTACCCCCTGCTGGCAACATAGATGACGATTTAAATAATTCATGTGGGGTGAGGGTATCCAACATTGGTATTATAACTAAGACCATGAATACACTCATTTCTCAAAATCTGGAGGAAAAAACATGAAAAATAAGGGTGCGAGCCTATTCCCTATAATTACCAATACAATATATCAGTTCATCTTGGGACGATACTGCTCTCGCAGATTAACCTTACCGTTCACGAGCCAAATACGGGGGGGGGGCGTGAATACTAATTAGTATTGATAAATAGAAACACTGAATATCAAGACGCAAATTACACAGTGCACTAATGACATTATAATACACGTTGTGTGAAACATATACACCGCTGATGTACATTTAGCAGTGGAAAGACGACTAGGTGGGTTCGACCTGGAAGTTATGGAGGAAGTGGAGGAGATGAGCAAGGTGTTTAAGGATGAGATCTGTGCAGCATGTGAGGAGGTGTGTGGAGTGAGGAGAAGAGGGAGGGGAGTGAAAGGTACAGCATGGTGGACAGAAGAGGTAAGAATAGCTGTGGAAGAAAAGAAGAAAGCATATAGAGAGTGGTTGGGTAGTAGAGGGAATGAAGATTCCGAGAGACAGAAACGAGCGAGGTACGTGGAGAGTAAGAAGGTGGTGAAGAGAGTAGTGAAGGAAAGTAAGAGAAGAGTAGATGAGGAATTTGGAAGGAATCTGAGTGTAAAATGGAGGGAGAGTAAGAAACTGTTCTGGAAAGAAGTCAAGAAGTTAGGGAAGGTAGCAAGGGAAACAGTAAGGGTGTGAAAGATAAGAATGGGAGAATGCTAGCCGAGAAGCAAGAGAGAGTCGAAAGATGGAGGGAGTACTTCAGTGAGTTGCTAAATGAAAGGAATGAAGAGCCAGCAAACATAGCTGGATATGGTATGGGAGGGAGAAGAAGAGGAGAAGTAGTGGAGGAGGAGGTGGGGATCAGGAGGTCAGAAGTGTGGGAAGCCATGAAAAGAGTGAAGTTGGGGAAAGCACCAGGAACAGATGGAGTGTGTGGGGAAATGTTGAGGTATGGTGGTGAGATAGTGATAGAATGGGTATGGAAAATGTGCAAACTAGCATGGGAGAAGGGGAGTGCACCCGATGACTGGAAGACTGGCATAATAGTCCCCCTATATAAGGGCAAAGGGGAAAGAGGAGTGTGTGGTAACCACCGAGGAATATGTCTTCTAAGCGTAGTAGGGAAGGTATACAGTAGGGTAGTGATTGAGAGAGTGAGAGTGAGAACGGAGAAATGGATAGGCGACGAGCAGGGAGGTTTTAGGAAGGGAAGAGGATGTGTAGATCAGATTTTTACCCTGAATTGTGTTGTGGAGAAGTATCTGGAGAAGAAACAAAAGGTATATGTTGCCTTTATGGACTTGGAGAAGGCCTATGACAGAGTGGATAGAGAAGGTTTGTGGAAAGTACTTAGAATATACGGAGTAGAGGGCAAGTTGCTGAAAGCAGTGAAGAGTATGTATGAGGGTGCAAAGGCGGCAGTACATGTGGAGAGTGAGCAGAGCGAGTTCTTTGACCTGAATGTTGGTTTGAAACAGGGGTGTGTGATGTCCCCGTGGTTGTTTACTGTATATATGGATGGAGTTATGAAAGAAATACTATCAAGAGCAGTGGATGTTGGTGTATCGCTGAAAAGGGAGGGAATTGAGTGGAAGCTACCTATACTGCTGTTTGCGGATGATACAGTTCTTATGAGTGATAATGAATGTGAGTTGCAGGGTCTGGTAAATGAGTTTGGAACAGTGTGCGAAAAACGGAATTTGAAGGTAAATACGGGGAAGAGCAAGGTTATGGTCTTCGAAAGGGGTGAAGTCACAGAGTGTGGGGTGAAGCTGAACGGTCAGGCTATGGAGATCGTCAACTCTTTTAAGTATCTGGGCAGTGTGTTGAGTAAAGATGGGACTATGGATGAAGAGGTGCGGGAGAGGGTACAACAGGGGAAGAGGGTTGTAGGAACGCTAAAAGCAGTAACAAGAAATAGGGTGGTCAGTATGGAAGTGAAGAAGTCCTTGCATGACAGTGTGGTAATCCCGACACTGACTTACGGAAGCGAAGCATGGACGTTGGTTGAGAGACTCAGACCAAGAGTGAGAGCAGTGGAAATGAATTACTTAAGGAGTGCGTGCGGAGTTACATGGAGGGATAGACAGACTAATGAGGAAGTAAGAAGGAGGTGTGGTGTGGAGGTAGATGTGCTGGAAAGTGTGAAAAGGAACAACTTGAGATGGTTCGGCCATATGGAACGTATGGAAAGCGAGAGAATGACTAAGAGGGTGTACGAGAGCGAGGTGGAGGGACAGAGGGGGAGAGGTAGACCGAATATGAGGTGGAAGGATGGAGTGAGGAACTACATGAACGAAGGCGGTGCTGGTTGGGGGGAGGGGCGTCGACTGACTGGGGACAGAGGTGCATGGGGGCGGTTCGTTCGTGGCCACCCCTTCGGGGATCACGGCGTCAGGCAATAGATAGATAGATAGATGTACATTTAAGCGGGTGTAAGATTAAGCGGGCTTTAAAATAAGCGGGTGTAATGACGCCATATTGGCCGTGGGCTGGAATGACGTCATCGCTGAGGCCCGCCTTGGCTGATGACGTCACGATAGTCAACAACCAATCACAAGCAAGGATACACAATGTCTTGGCTTTGTTGTTGTTCCCCAAGCTGCCTGGCCGAACATCCCCAAGCCCCCGAGCAAGACCAAGGCCACAACCGAGCGCCCCCACAGAACCCTCCCAGCCGACCACAATAAAGCATGGGTGACCGAAGCCACTCCATGGCGGGGAGCTGAGGAGGGCGACAGAAACGCCCGGGAAACCAGCCCCACCCAGGGCCCTGTGCCCCTCAGCAATTATGAAGAGAAAGCTGAGGGGCAAAGGAAAAAATGTGACGCTTTGGCTTCCAATCTTGGTAGATTGGGAGGTCAATCCACGGAAGAGACGCCGTCACTTGAGATCTAGAAAATATATAAGTAAAAGGAACAGTCAGAGTAAGCTATGGGTATGGCAGAGATCGCTCAGTTCTCACTCTGATAGACCAGCCCATCACCACATGACTAGAACCCAATCCTCTCAGCATCAGCTAGGAAAGGCCCTAGAAAACCGCCTTTGGCGGGGGGGATAGCTCCCCTATTTCAACCCCTGTCGGGGTTGGGCACCCGCCCCTTGGCTTTGTTAATCAACATGGCTATATTCTAGTTAATCGCTGTGATTCAACCCCTCTCTTTCCCTGATATATTTCATACCCTCCCCAGCTATCGGGATTAGTATTGTTGAGGTAAGTGAAGAAAATAAGTAAGATATATGAGGATATAAATAAAGATTCTTAGGTAAATGGGAATATATAATACGTTTCCTACTGCTACATAGGAACTTACCCTGAGGTACAGTCAACTGGGGCGAATTCGGACTTTAGGCTAGGCCTATGTCAATTAAAGGTGAATTTCAGCTAGCCTCACATCTAGAATTCTAGATTCACCCTACGATCACCCCTACTACACACCATTACTGTACAGTACCGGTACAGTACTGTACTTTACTTTCATTGACGTTCTCCTTCAGTTTCCTCCTCCCACAAACCACACCAAACTCTTTGACTACCCGCTTCAGTTTCTCCTCAGAATCTGCCACCAACGCTGTGTCATCAGCGAACAGCAACTGATTCAACTCCAAATCTCTACCATTCTTTCCTACTAAACCCAATCCTCTTCCCATAGTACTAATTTTCACCTCCCTCACCACACCATCCATAAATATATTTAACAGCCACGTTCCCTAGGCTGCCTGGCCGAACAACCCCATGTACAGTAGTTCTGTAATGGTTAGTGTTAACATATTGCATGCAAATAATCGCCATACTGTAATGGGTGTTCTGAGACTGATGCTCAAGGGGATAACTTTAACATTTTTTGAATTGTTTTGTGTTTTACAATGTATAATTACATAGCTGTAGAATCACAGCCATGTGAGGTTTTCTTATAGAAATAGAATATTTGTCTGAAATTGGCTTAAGTCTCCAGCAGAAATACCACAATTTTGCTTAGTGATTTTTGTTTTATCTAGTGCCAGACACTCAGACAGTGTTTCCAATGACCTTACATATTACAGTACAATATTGTTTGGTGACTCAGTTGACCACTTGCGAGTTTCAGGCTATAAGGGAGTTGGAATTTTAAACATTGATTTATATCAGTAATACAGAAATTATGTGAGTTTGTGATACCGGTAGTTAAGAATTTGCTGATTTTTTAAAATTTATTTATATGTGCACTTCAACCGTATTATAGATGATAATTTTGCTAAATATAAATTATCAACGTTTATAGCTCGAAACTCGCAAGTGGAAAGTTCCAACTCCGTGTTCCAACAATACTCTTCTTATAGCTAAGTATCATATACTGTCTATATTTTCAGATGATACCTGTATAGTGCTCTGAATACCACTCCATTCACGTGGTATCTTGGGTAAAGATGGGTAAAATTCCAAAAAAGAAGCACCGAGGAGTTAAAGACCCGTACAAACAACAAGAAGTGCGCTTAAATAAGTGAGTACTGGTACTGTTCTGTATATTGTAGTATTGAAACTGGTATGCATTTTTTTCATTGTCAGAGACATATTTTGTTTATAACTAGTCTGCAATATGTTAGCTTGATCGTTTACTTCAAAAAATAATTTGTAAGTGCAAGGAAAAACATCTGTATTCTTGCCGGGGAGGTCGACGGTACTACAGCTAATTAAGGTGGTAGATGATTGGATGCAAATTCTAGAGGATGGTGATGTAATAGACGTGGTACTGTATATTGTGATTTTATGAAGGCCTTCGATAAGGTCCCACATAAAAGGTTAACCCATTGAGACCCAGCGTCGCACGTGATGCGTCGGCAGTTTGTTATCACCAACTCCCAGCGACGCATCACGTGCGTCCGGCATATTAAAATCATTTACGTGGCTCGTAAGGTAGGAAATGGCGGGAGAATAGGAGGGGGAGGTACCGTAGTGTGTGTGGGAGCCGGGCCGGTAGGTGTGAGCGGGCCGCGCGGCCGGTGGTGGTGGGCTTAGTGGGGATACTTTACACCCTTAGTTCACCGCCACTTTGAACCTTCATTACTCCGGTCGTGGGAGAGGCTTGAGATTTATGTGAGACACTCTTTAGGATGTATGCCGTACAATGCCATACTCAGTTTTCACCCTAGTGCTCCCGGGCGGGTGGTCATGCGGGGAGACAGACTTTCGACCCCCCCCCCCCCCGCCCCACAAATGACCGAGGTGAGGGGTGGAGGGAAATTACAAGTGGGGTTCCTCAGGGATCTGTGTTGGGACCACTACTGTTCGTTATATTTATCAACGACTTACCTGAAGTTATAACTAATGGAAGTGAGGTATACCTGTATGCGAATGACACTAAGCTGCATAGAAGAGTGAGGAGTAAGGAAGATGTGGGTTTTCTTCAAGG
This sequence comes from Paralithodes platypus, assembly GCA_032716605.1. NCBI lineage: Eukaryota > Metazoa > Arthropoda > Malacostraca > Decapoda > Lithodidae > Paralithodes > Paralithodes platypus. The sequence goes on from CM064510.1 coordinate 42,525,728, forward strand.
AGATGTGGAGGGCATGAAGGGATGGTCTGAGCATTGGTTAATACCTTTTCATCCAAAAAAATGCAAGTACATGCGGATTGGGACAAGTAAGATAGACAAGGTAGGATACAGTATGTATGAAGCGATGGAGGAAGTGAATGCAGAAAAGGATATAGGAGTAGTGATAGACAATAAGTTAAATTTCTCAGAACATTTAGCGGAAAAGATAAACAAAGCCAATAGAATTGTAGGGCTGATAAGGAGGACATTTGTGTCACTTGACGAAGAAATCTTCAGGAATCTCTATACAGCGCTGGTTAGGCCGCACCTGGAATATGCGAACCAGGTGTGGGCTCCATATATGGTAAAGGATATAGAAGCAGTGGAGAAAGTGCAGAGGAGAGCTAGCAAGCTATTACCAACGTTGAAGAACGCGGGCTATGAGCAGAGGTTGAGGACACTGGGGCTTCCGACACTGGCATATAGGAGAAAGAGAGGGGATATGATAGAGACTTTTAAGATAGTGTCAGGAAAGTATGATGAGGATGTGTGTGAAGGTATCTTCTAGATGCGGGAGGGAACAAGAACGAGAGGACACTCAAAGAAAGAAATAGGCTTGAGAAGGCAAAGAACTCATTTTGTGATAGAGTGGTAAATGGGTGGAACGCACTGCCCCAGTATGTAGTCGATTCCGAATCAATAAGGGAGTTTGAAAGTAATCTTGATAAAGCATGGGTAAGACAAGATTTGAAGTTTGATTATAAAGCAAAAATACAGAATAGTAAAAATGTTGCGTCTGCTACCGCCGCCGCCAACACCGTGAACGACCGCAGCAGTGCAAGTACTGGTACTGAGCTGGATACACAGGCCTAGTTTGCCTTTTTCCAGAGGATCTACTGTAAGAAACTGTAAAGAAACTGTATGTAGCACTGGTTAGGCCGCATTTAGAGTACCGGTACGATAATCAAGGATGGGCTCCATATTTGATGGAAGATATTGATCCTATTAAAAATGTACAGAGGAGAGCGAGCAAATTGGTACCGACACTTAGGAATATAAGCTATGAAGAGCAGTTGAAGAAACTAGGACTACCAACACTACATACAATGATTTAGTGTCATTTTTCCATTACATGCATTGTAACGGCTCAGACGGGGTTGCCTTTCAGTAGTTGAAGTGTACTGTAGTACAACAAAGTCTGCCACAGCACTGCCCCACCAAGTTATCACTGTGGCTGATGTTGTTATAATGCTAACCGTGCCTCAGCAAGACTCAACATAATCCCCCTGCAGCACTTGCACCTGCAGTATCTGCAACCACGCCAGCCTTAACAGTGTTACAAAAAGACAGCACCATAACAAAATTCTACTGTATATTAGGCAATTTGGACTATAGAACAATAAAGTCCTGCCCCAACACTGCTCCAACATGCAAACACTGTTGCCGACACAGGTGTGGTACCAAACAGCGCCCAGGTAAGACTTTATTGCATAGTAATGGCTGTTGGCCCACAAGTCTATCGCCATCCTCCCTATTAGTCGCCTTGTACGACACGCAGTAGGATGCATGAGGCATATTATTTTTTTCCTCCACCATTAGATGAAGGCCCCCTGGGGGGAAATATAGGAGGGCAAGAGCCGACATGATTGAAACATAAAAGATACTGACAGGAGTGTACGATCAGGTTGTGTGCAACAATGTTTTTGTGATTCGAGAAGACAGAAGGATGAAGGGACACTCCAAGAAAATTTCAAGGAAAGGTCAAGGCTTGAAAAGAGGGAAACATTGTTTTTTAATAGAGTGGTAAATGATTGGAATGTACTGCCCCAGTATGTGATTGAGTCAGAATCTTCACACATGTTTGAGCATTATTTAGACAAGGCTTGGACAAGACAAGATCTATTTTTTAATTATAAAGCAGGCTAAAAAGAATCACTTCTTGGCGCATATCCTGTCTGCCCACCACATTTTTTTAAAAATTGGTTCATAACTTATGGATTGCCTCCTAAATAGAATCACTTCTTCCTTGGTGCATATCCTATCTGCACACCAAATTTCTTGAAAATTGCTTCATAACTTTGCGAGATAACTTGTTTACAGAAAAAAAGACGGAGGTAAAAACATAACCTCTGTCCAACTTTGTTAGCAAAGGTAAAAATCAGTGTTCTTTTAGAACTTTCTCAATGTATATCGTCTATGGAGAGTGGGTGACACCCGCCTTTCAATACATTCTCACCTGGAAGGAAGCGTTGTTCTATGCAAAATGAACCTTTGTTGAGGAAGAAGTTCGAAATTGAGAAATGAGTACCGGTACAGTACAGTATGTATAGTATGCAAAGGAGAGCTCATGTTAAATGATTGCTCGAAAGTATCGACTTTGGCAGAGAGTCGTTGGAGCAGGTGAACAAGTTCTGCTACTTGGGAGATACCGGTACCGTCCTTGTCAATGTTGGGGCCGAAGCTGCCACTATCGCCAGAGTTAGAAGTAGTTGGGGAAACTTCAGAAACTGTTGCCGATTCTAACCATTAAAAGATTTCTGCTCCACATGAAGGGAAAGATGTATGCTACATGTATTTGAAGTGCAAAGATCTATGCTTTAGGAACATAGCCAGTTAATGTGGCTGATATGCAGTAAACTTCCGTTAATCCGAAGGGCAGCGGACCGGCCCTCGTTCGGATTAGTGGATTTTTCGGATTAGCGGACTTTACCCCTATGAACCTGTGTATTAATGGCCTGACGAAAACATTGAGGCATTAGGCCACCCAAATGACACAAACACATATCATATGTTCATGAAATCACTTCAAAAGTTTACCATTGTCATTGTAGCCTATTACCTACTTCAAAACATTCAGATTAATGGTCAAAGGAATCTGCTGATATAAACGTAAACACCATATGTCCGCATCATCTACTAGCGAGTTTGTCTTGCTCTTGAAGATCATATCAGATGTGGTTCGGGAAGTAATGCCTTAACAACGGCACTTCCCTGAGAGGTTCTTGTAATTTTCCTTTTGTGATTTTCCTTTTGTGACGTGCTCTGTTATATTATATTGTATTGAAAGCACCCTTGTCTTGTTGTTGTCCCTTGGGACGCTCCGATCACTGAACTATAAATAGTAGCGTATCGGAACGTCCAAAGGTGCGTTTTCAAGCTCAAGACTGAATGCGCTTGCAGAAAATGCGGTGCAAGCCAGTAGCGCATCGGAGCGTCCCAAGGATGCGTTCAAGAGCAAAACAAACTCTAGCAGACGATGTGGTGTTTACGTTTATATCAGTAGCTTCCTTTGACCATTAATCTGAATGTTTTGAAGTAGGTAATAGGCTACAATGACAATGGTAAACTTTTAAAGTGAATTCATGAACATATGATATGTGTGCTCCATTATGTGTCATTTGAGTGGACTAATGCCTCAAAAAGGGGACTTTGGGACTTCTTGAAATTCGGACCATCGGGTGAATTCGGATTTGGCCTCAAATTGAAAAATTCGGACTATTGGGAGATTCGAATCATCGGTCGTCGGATTAAAGGACTTTTACTGTATATAGAATGGAATGTTAAAATGAGAATGGCGAGATGGATGTGTGGGGCCAAACTGCAAGATAGGATACCAGTACATATTGAAGAGTTGAGGAGACATGTAAGTACTGTATCAAATGTATCAGTGAAGAAATGCGTACAAGCATACTTGGATGATTTGGGCATGTGGATAGGATGGATTATCTAAATTGGGTGAAAAGATGCAAGTCTGAATTTGAGGGGAGCTGCGCTGAGAGGTAAACCTAGAGGGACGTGGGGTCATGTCATACGATCTGGTCTTCACCCCTTCAGCACGATAATGTAATTGTCTTTCATATTCTGTTTATCATTAAACAATTTTCTTTAGCTTATTCTTTACCACAAATACTCAAAGGGTGTAAATACTATTTTAGTTAACCATCCGAATAACATCGGTCGTCTTAAGCTGCATAAAAGCATCTAATTTTAGCCAGAATCAAAGGCAAAAAGGCATCATCATGCTGAAGGGGTTAAATTTAAGAATCTGACTACTGTAGTAAGGCAACCCTGAATATGGCTGCTTGGAATGCCACCATTAGGACGTGAAACACAAACCGCACCTCACTTGGACCACTCGGTCTTTGATATTATGTTTGTATGGTCGCCGTATCCTAAATGCCACCATTGTTATTCTAACTCCATGAATACTAGAAAATAAGTCATAACGGGGTATTGTAACTTACGATAATATAGTTTCCCAAGTATGAGAAAGTTATGACATTGTGGGCAAGGAATACTGTAATCTGTTAATTCAGTGGTTTGTTGTATCTCTCGCCTCACCGTTTCTCAAACCCTTCTTTACCGGCGACGTCTTTTTTATGTTGTTCTGGTTACTACTTATTGATTATATTCAGTTTAGGAAGTATCTCTAGTAATTAGAAGGCTTCAAACTATCTTAATCAACCCTTTTAACGCACTCAATTCCTGGCAGCAGCCTCCACGAACCAAGACCACCCATTAAACTACATGGCAACACACCCACAGACACCAAGAAATATCAAAACAACACCCAGCACACGGTATCACACACAATTATTTTCCTCTCTCCCTCCCTGCCCACCCCGAACCAACTTCCAGAAGCACATCCATACTCATATCTCTCGCCGATCCATCCACTCACTCACAGACAACACGCAGCTGCATGCACGACCTCCCGAAATCCATCCTTCCGAATCCTCCCTTCCTCGCGAGGACAGAGTCCACCTGGCCAGGCTGAGATGCGGACACCATCCAGCTCTCCTGAGCTATCAGAAGAGACTGGATGACTCCGTTGTCGACGCCTGCCCGGGATGTAACACAGCACCCCATACCATTAAACACATCATAGAAGACTGCATTTCACACAACCACTTACGCCAACAACACAATCTACACTCAATGAGAGCTCTGTGGGAAAGCCTGATCGTGGCCATGGCCTTCCTCAGGGACTCGAGGCTGTTCGGCCAGGCAGCTTAGGGAACAACAACAACAACAACCCTTTTAACTACCACAGATCCTTCTTTAGCTGCACAAAATTGTCTAAATATTAAAGACGTCACCGGTACGAAAGGGGTTAAGGGCTATCCTTGAATATCCAGGCCCTGTACATATGCTGTTCTGCTGCAGTTCTGGTGTATCCTACACTATTTTTTTTATACTCTGTATTATATTAACCAAAATCCGGGAGGCCTCATTTGATCCCGATCGGTGTGTCCGGTGCCATTTGGATAAAGGCAAGCTTCATAATTCAGTAGCTACTGATTGAGACCACCCAGAGCAGTCAACTGAATTGCAAATTGTAGAACTCACTGTTATATGTAGACTGCCGTTAAGATGACATTGCTACGACAAGTGGTTGCCATGTTACGATGATTTTAGCGGTGCTTTTTAGCCGCATATTTCGCCTCATATGAGGCCTCCCGGATTCCTGCCATTTTTTTTTTTTTTATTTGCCTCATATGAAGCCTCCCGGATTTCGTGGGTTAAAGGGTATTGTACTGTGTACCTTATGTTCTTACAATATATTTGATCTTAATTTACTTACGAGTACATGTACTGTACTGAACTGTACTTTATTTATCCCTCAGATTGAAGAACAAGATAAACCAGAAGCCCAAGTCGTCAGATGCACAAGAAATACCAAGGAGACTTCAGGCCATTACCAAGTTCAATACTAAGAAGACAGGCCTTTCTAATGATTTCCAAACCAGTGCTAAGGTTAATTCTCAAAAGCGAAAGGAAGGTCCGGGTAATGTAATGACCAAAAGGAAAAAACGGAAAAGGAAGGATTTAATTGATGGAACAAAGTAAGTTCATGCTTTTCACACACCTAATCTAACAGTCCATTTTGTAATACAGTAGTAAGTTTATTTAATGTACAGTCAGGGTCAAAAGTCATTGAACACTCCTACAACTTTGACCTACTGGTATTATTATTATTATTATTATTATTATTATTATCATATACTTTTATTATCATATAGTGAGGAAGTACATGAACGAAGGTGGTGCTGGTTGGGGGGAGGGGCGTCGACTGACTGGGGACAGAGGTGCATGGGGGCGGTTCGTTCGTGGCCACCCCTTCGGGGATCACGGCGTCAGGCAATAGATAGATAGATAGATATACTTTTTCAATTCACCTCATAACAAATTTGAATGAAAGTTTGTTAATTTGTTATATAGAGTTATGTCCTCTGTAGCCAAGGAGAGAACCTGCGTTGATGTTGTGTAAGTGTTGCTACATATGTTAACATGTAACAAATTTAACTGTTGAAAACCCTTTAATTTAAATATTTTGTATAAGGTTTTATATCATAATATAGAAATTAACCGTGGTAGGCAATACAATACGGGTTGTCCCTCTTACAGGGAATAGGTCAGTTTGGGGGCATTCTGTGTATGGCCACCCTCATTAACCTCTAACTATTGGGCAGTTTTGTAACACAACTACCTGCCAAGCGGGCAGATTTACCCTAAACGAGCTTCATTCCATGCTCTTTTTCATGCATGAAGAAGAACCAGAGCGTAATACAATTATGTATCAGTGAAAGGGCGATAATTGAGCTTTCCAATGACACCTGAATCATCCTTGTACGACCACGGGTTCTCTTGCAACGATGTTGGAACACGAAGGGAAAAACCTAAAATACAGTAATTTCTTCAGTTTTTACCCTGTCCCTGGAAACAACGCTTAACCCTTTCCCGCATTTATGACGCAGAGGTTGCCAGATTAGCAATAAGAAATAGAGTTCTCTCACTCTTATAATTACCTCTCCAAAATTAGTTTTCTACCCACAGCTAACTCAAAGACAACTGCAGAGGTTGAAGTAACTAAACTAAAGGTTTCTAAATACAGTACCCGTGATGGTAACAAAGGCTTTAACCCCTTATTGGCGGCGCTCGACTTAAGTCGTGCACCAATTTGCAGCAAGTTAGGAGCATTATTAAGGCTTTTAAAGGGTTAAAATCGAGTGCAAATGGCCGGGAGCGCAGCGGGCCAGACAGCCGACTCCCAGGGCTTACCGCCGCCCATTAACTCATGTTCCCTGTGTTCTCGAGAGGCCGGCAGTGTAGCCAGTAGTGAGCATAGCTGGGAAAAATATACCGATATATGCTAAACTTCCATGTTCGTGGCACCACTGCAAGAGAATCACGAGTGCTACGTAGCTCGTTCTGGTCTCATTTTGAAGCTTTTAGTGCCTAGTTTTTTGCTAAATAATTTGTTTTTCATGCAGATGCTTGATTTATCATGCAGGAGGGCCTGAATATGCCCAAATGAGCCCAAAACACCCCGCTAGACAAGGGTTAAAGTATCCCCAATCGGCTCAAAATCGCGTCATGCGTGAAAGGGTTAAGTAAAATAATAATTTATAAATAAAAGAACACATATATACTGTATATAACGGCTCAATTATCCACTAATGTTATCCCATTAGTAGCAAAGTACAGTAGCGTTTCCCTTCCATCTGGTACTGGTAGTGGCTATCCTTCCAGGGATGTCAGGCTGCTTCATCCATTCACTCTTTATGACACTCCTACTTCTCCCCATTAGTGCTTCACCTGGTATTTTATTATACAGGTATTATTTTATTTTATCAACCCCTTCTGTACCGGTGATGTACTTTTCATTATATTCTGGCAACTACGAGACGATTTTGTTCAGTTTAGGAAGGACGTCTACTCATTAATAGGCCACAGATTATCTCAATGTATCATCTTTGCTAGCACATATCCTTCCTAAGCTTCATAAAATTGTCTAAATGTAGCTGAAATCAAATTAAAAAGACGTCGCCGGTACATAAGGTGTTAAGCGTTATTTCCACATAGAGATTTTGATTAGTTCCTTTGGGTTTAGCTTGTGTCGTCCCAGTTTTGGTTTGTTTATTATGCAAGTTTTACATTATAATTCACACAAGCGTTTTTCCCACAGCATGTATCATCACCTCTAATCTGGCAGCTTATGAGTTGATTCGTAAATTTTGAGTCAAGGAAAATTGAATGTTTCTGCCAAGCGCAATAAACCTTGGAAAACCATCCCTACTCTAGCGATTACTGTACATAAACACATTTAACCCTTCCTACCCGGGCTGTCTTACCCAATGACGGTCGCCCCTACCCGGGCAAAATGGCTGAAAAACGTCTAGGCCTAGGCTACCGTATTTATGTTTATTTTCACTGCTAGAACTTTCCCACTCATCTATAATCGTAGTGCGGTTTTCAATCTGTATTTTGGCGTTGAGTAGAGCTCTGTAAGTCAACTGGTTCAGTTGTGATGACGATTTCAGTGGAGCCAATATTGCAGAGATGTTGCCAATATGGGGGCTTTTCAGACACTAATTTCGTCTGACGTCAGAACAATAACATTGAAGAGTCTTCTCCTTCTTGTTTTCGGAGGTGCGGTGACGCAACGCTTGGGTTTGTTGACATACGTCGTACGCACGGCGTTCAGACCAAGCTTAATTAGGCTATTAAGCTGCTGCCTTAGGTAAGGCATACCGGGTAGCGGCCCTTCTTTCGAGCTGTCCTTACCTAAGGCAGACAGGGTAGGAAGGGTTAAGTATGATATTTATGTTTTCTATTATTTGTATCAAGAAGAGTAGGCTATACAGTAGGTATCCAAAGAACCCAAAAGTAAAATTTTATGTTTTTTTCGTACTGCACATTGGTATTGGTTAAGTTGTGGTAGATTTTAGAAGTTTCATAGTTTTGGCAGGAAAGGTCAATAATCTCAGGTATAAAAAATGGAGCGGTATTTTATTTTTTATTTGTTTTTCCATTGGCCACAGTGATGACATGATGGGGCTGTGTTGTGACAAGTCTTTATTGTACTGTGCTGAATGTAAGGATTGAAGAGCCAGGAGTGTCGGGGCGATGGTGGGAGGCGGACGCATTTTTTGAGGCTCCGGCATATTATCATGGGCACGATTGAATATCACGGAATTTCGAATACATACTGCGCGAGCGAGGAGAGGAAGGACTAGTGAAGTGTTTGGAAGATAAATTGGTGTGGTGGAGGGGTGATATATATTGTGAAAAGAATAGTGTAATTAACGGGTCAGCTGGAGTTGTAGTGATTGTAAACAAACATGGCGGACGGAACGGCGGGAATTTCGGAGACGGAAGAAAGGTTAGGACGGTTTCGTGGGTTTACGAGCACAGATAAGAAGGTAGAAGAGATTATTAATGTTGTGAAGGATTTGGAAAAGTGGAAGAGTGATACGGAGAAGTGGAAGGGGGACATTGTGAGAAAATCAAGGTGTTGTGCGAACTATGTGGCGCGTCGGGTGGGGCAGGGAATAGGCTTAGCGAAGGAAGCGAATGTAGGCCTATTTCGGAAGTTAATAATAACCTAGAGATGATACTTAAAAGGGTAGAGGAATTGGGAGCAGAGAATATGGCATTAACACTTAAAGAGCGGGGCCCGAATTAAGTCTGTATCCAAAAAGCAGCAAGTTAGGAGCATTATTAAGGCTTTTAAAGGGTTAAAATCGAGTGCAAATGGCCGGGAGCGCAGCAGGCCACACGGCCGACACCCAGGGCTTACTGCCGCCCACTAACTCATCCTCCCTGTGTTCTCGAGAGGCCGGCAATGTAGCCAGTAGTGAGCGTAGCTGGGAAAAATATACCGCTATACGCTAAACTCCCATGTTACTGGTACCACTGTATGAGAACCACGAGTGCTACGTAGCTCGTTCTGGTCTCATTTTGAAGCTTTTAGCGCCTAGTTTTTTGCTGAATACATTTCTTTTCATGCAGATACTTGATTTATCATTCAGGAGGGCCTGAATATGCCCAAATAAGCCCAAAACCTCCCGCTAGACAAGGGTTTAAGGAGCAGCTGAAAGAATACGAAGGACGATTTAAGGAAGTGAAGGAGTCAACTGCATGGACGGTGGTAGGTGAACAGAAAGTTAAGGATTTGGAGGAAATTGTGAAAAAACAAAAGGAGGAAATGAATAAGACAAAAAAGTTTTGAGAGTGCAGTCGTAGGAGTCATGAAGAACAAGGAGAGTGTCGTGAGGGAGGCCATGGACAGGGATAGAGGTGTAATCATGCATGGAGATATAGAGGCGCATACGAATGATAATGGAGTGAGAAAAGTGAGAGATATGGAGATAGTGAAGGAGGTCATGAAAGCTGTTGATGTGGATGGGATGGGCAGGTGGAGGAAGTCAGTAGGATAGGTAGATATAGAAGGGGAGAGATGAGACCTATAAGGGTACAGTTTAAAATCAGGGCAGTGGCAGAGACAGTGACAAACTTTAGTTGGAGACTAAACACAAATGAAGAACTGAAACATATAAGATTAAAGAAGGATTTGAGCATAGAAAAAAGAAAACAAAATAAAGGAACTACAGGAAAAGGCTGATGAGGAAAATGGAAAGTTGGGTGAGGAGGGTAAGAAGAAGTTTTTCTGGAGAGTGAGGGACGGGAAATTGAAGAAGTGGTTTATACGAATAGAAGGGAGAAGAAGATCTGGGAGGGAAAAGAATGTGATAGAAGTTGTGGCAGAGGTGGAGAGCAGGGTGGAAGCGTCTCGGGGAGAGACAGGAGAAGAAGAAGCTGCAGACCCAGTACCGGTAGTGTGAGGGGGGATTAGGGCACGGACAGGAGGAGCGGGATGATGTAGCTGCTGAAGGAATGGTAGAAAGATTAAGGATTATGTTTAGCAATGTTGATGTGTTTACCCAGGACAAGAAAAGAGAACTGATATGTAGGTTGCAGGATGAAGAGGAAAAACCTGATGTCATAGCCTTACAGGATGTAAGACCAAAAAATGCTAGAATTGAAAGGGAACTGGTGGAGTATAGTTTGGAGTGTTTTGAGTTGTATGAGAGGAATGCTATTAGAGCAGAGGTTGGAAGAGGACTGTTTATTTATGTAAGAAAAGAGCTCAAGGTAAATGAGGTGGATATGAGACAGCAGTATTGTGAGTATTTGTGTATTGAAGTAAAATGTGCAAGAGGGTCAATTCTAATTGCCTCTATTGTTACGTTACGAGCGGGGTTCGAACCCATAACATAAAGAAACATTCCACTAAACACCACAAAACGAGGACTTATTATTTAGCCTCGCAATATGCGGAAAATATGACTATCAGTTTCAGTCAAGAAACTTCCACAAAAACTAGCAACTCTCTTTGTAGTCACTAAAACCTTGGTAGGTGAAAAGATGTGGCAAGTTCATCAAATATCAGTTGATATCAAATGGCTGTTTTAGCCTAAAAACCCCAAAGTTATTCCTTTCTTATCACTCATTCAGAATTTGTTATCTTTAGTTACTTTGACTTAGATTGATCCCAACAATCAAAAGAATAATATATTAGCATAAAGGTAAAATGTAAAGATTATATAAAATAAAATTATAATTTATTTACATGATTAATTATACACAAAAGTTACTTCAAGTGAAACTATCAAAGTGAGAAACATTGAAGTGAAATAGTAAAGAAACTCTTAAGAAAATAATACATAGTTATATAAATACCCTCCAAGAGAGTAAGTGAAAGCAATCAATAAACATAGACAAAATCCTAGGTGATACTTATTCAACTCATGGTGATTCTTTTACAAACAAACTCAGGGCAGGTCAGCTTAACCCCTTCAGACTCATATGACGCAGAGGTTGCCAGATTAGCAATAAGAAATAGAGTTCTCTCACTCTTATAATTACCTCTCCAAAATTAGTTTTCTGCCCACAGCTAACTCAAAGACAACTGCAGAGGTTGAAGTAACTAAAATAAAGGTTTGTAAAAAACCCTGATGGTAATAAAGGCTTTAAAGTATCCCTAATAGGCTCAAAATTGCGTCATATGTCGGAGAGGGTTAAGATGGTACAAAGGAGTACAAAGGAAATCAAGCAACAACAGATCTAGTGATCCTTCTAGGTTGCTTGTCCTCCAAAACACTGAGGATCAAGTGTCCAAACAGTGGTTTAGAGTGGGTAAGGGAACATTGGAAAGGGAATTACTGCCCTGGAACTAATGTCCGTGGCAGGATTAGGAAGTTAGTAGGGGACAGATGGGTTAGTAACTGAGGGGGGGATAAAATAAAGTTATTCATTTACAAACGCAGTCAGTCGCGGGTTTGATGCGAGATATTTGTCTAGGCGGAGTTTAAATGAATCAACGGTGATGCAGTCTATAACGTTTCGGGGAAGCCCATTCCACAAGTTGACAACTCGATTGAAGAAGAAATTCTTAGATTCGTGTGAGTTAAAAGATTTACCAATAATTTTGCAACCGTTTCCCCGCGTGTAATTAGATTGGTCGATAGTGAAGTACTTACTACAGTTCATATTGTCGATGCCTTTGATGATTTTGAACACTTGAATTAAGTCACCTCTTAATCTGCGCTGGGTTAAAGGAAATAGATTTAATTCTCTAAGACGCTCTTCGTATGGTTTGTTCTTTAGGCTAGGTACCATTTTGGTACCTCTACGTTGAACTCGTTCTAGCTTGTTTATATCTTTTTGGTAATAAGGGCACCAGGATTGAACGCAGTATTCCAGAAGAGGGCGGACTAAGGAATTGTACAGGGTTAGGATAACTTCTTTGGATTTATGCTCAAATGACCTGCCTATAAAGCCAATTATTTTGTTTGCCTTCTTAACAACTTCTGAACATTGTTGACTCGGTTTTAGGTTACTCGATATTGTTACTCCCAGATCGGTTTCTCTGTTTACATTCTTAAGCTGAATGCCATTCATCGAATAGTTTGCTTTCTCATTTAGGTATCCGATATGTAGTACTTTACATTTATCCGCATTGAAACTCATTTGCCAAATTTGGGCCCAACATGACAATTTATCTAGATTGTGTTGCATATCGTCAACTTGTTCTTTTGAGAGTACGCTATTTGCAATTTTTGTATCGTCAGCAAATTTTGAGATTGTACAGGTGAGACCCTCATCTATGTCGTTGATGTAAATTAGAAAGAGAATTGGTCCTAGTACCGATCCCTGGGGTACCCCGCTACTTCCATTGGTCCATTTAGATGCCTTACCGTTTATGACTACTCTTTTCTTTCTGTCGCTGAGCCAATTTTCTATCCATTTCAACACACCGTCTTGTATTCCATGCGCTTTTAGTTTTAGCAGTAAACGTTTGTGGGGAACTTTGTCAAAGGCCTTTTGAAAATCAAGGTATATAATATCTACAGCTTTACTCTCATCGTAGAGGTTGAGGATATCGTGGAAGAAGTCTAAGAGGTTTGTTAAACAGGAACGTTTTTTACGAAAGCCGTGTTGAGTATCTTTAAGTATGTTATTTTCCTCTAAGTGATTTACGAGTCTGTCTCGTATGACCGTTTCTAGCAATTTACATACAACTGAGGTTAAGCTAATTGGACGATAGTTACTGGGTAGGGATTTGCTGCCTTTTTTGAATATCGGTGTTACGTTTGCTAGCTTCCACTGATCCACTGATAGTTCCAGACTGCAAGGATTTATTGAATAGTAATGTCAGTGGTTTGGAGAGCTCATCCTTAGCTTCCTTTAGAACTCTAGGCGAGCTTGTATCAGGTCCAGGCATTTTATTTACCTTGAGTTTATCTAAACAATTCAATACTTCTCTCTCTGTAACGGTGATATTGCTTAGAACATCTGAATTATCAATCTGAATCGGCGATGGTGTAGGGATATCACTGAGGTCTTCTGTTGTAAAAACTGATGCAAAGAAGGTATTGAGGGCATTACTCATTTGTACTTCGTCTTTGGTGTATTCTCCATTTTCATCGACTAACGGTCCAACAGTTGAAGTAACTACTTTTTTCTTTCTGATATAACTATAGAATTCTTTCGGGTTTGTTTTACTTTGATTCGCAATATGTAACTCTAAGGTCTTTTTCTATCTATCTATCTATTGCCTGACGCCGTGATCCCCGAAGGGGTGGCCACGAACGAACCGCCCCCATGCACCTCTGTCCCCAGTCAGTCGACGCCCCTCCCCCCAACCAGCACCACCTTCGTTCATGTACTTCCTCACTCCATCCTTCCACCTCATATTCGGTCTACCTCTCCCCCTCTGTCCCTCCACCTCGCTCTCATACACCCTCTTAGTCATTCTCTCGCTTTCCATACGTTCCATATGGCCGAACCATCTCAAGTTGTTCCTTTTCACACTTTCCAGCACATCTACCTCCACACCACACCTCCTTCTTACTTCCTCATTAGTCTGTCTATCCCTCCATGTAACTCCGCACGCACTCCTTAAGTAATTCATTTCCACTGCTCTCACTCTTGGTCCGAGTCTCTCAACCAACGTCCATGCTTCGCTTCCGTAAGTCAGTGTCGGGATTACCACACTGTCATGCAAGGACTTCTTCACTTCCATACTGACCACCCTATTTCTTGTTACTGCTTTTAGCGTTCCTACAACCCTCTTCCCCTGTTGTACCCTCTCCTGCACCTCTTCATCCATAGTCCCATCTTTACTCAACACACTGCCCAGATACTTAAAAGAGTTGACGATCTCCATAGCCTGACCGTTCAGCTTCACCTCACACTCTGTGACTTCACCCCTTTCGAAGACCATAACCTTGCTCTTCCCCGTATTTACCTTCAAATTCCGTTTTTCGCACACTGTTCCAAACTCATTTACCAGACCCTGCAACTCCCATTCATTATCACTCATCAGAACTGTATCATCCGCAAACAGCAGTATAGGTAGCTTCCACTCAATTCCCTCCCTTTTCAGCGATACACCAACATCCACTGCTCTTGATAGTATTTCTTTCATAACTCCATCCATATATACAGTAAACAACCACGGGGACATCACACACCCCTGTTTCAAACCAACATTCAGGTCAAAGAACTCGCTCTGCTCACTCTCCACACGTACTGCCGCCTTTGCACCCTCATACATGCTCTTCACTGCTTTCAGCAACTTGCCCTCTATTCCGTATATTCTAAGTACTTTCCACAAACCTTCTCTATCCACTCTGTCATAGGCCTTCTCCAAGTCCATAAAGGCAACATACACCTTTTGTTTCTTCTCCAGATACTTCTCCACAACACAATTCAGGGTAAAAATCTGATCTACACATCCTCTTCCCTTCCTAAAACCTCCCTGCTCGTCGCCTATCCATTTCTCCGTTCTCACTCTCACTCTCTCAATCACTACCCTACTGTATACCTTCCCTACTACGCTTAGAAGACATATTCCTCGGTGGTTACCACACACTCCTCTTTCCCCTTTGCCCTTATATAGGGGGACTATTATGCCAGTCTTCCAGTCATCGGGTGCACTCCCCTTCTCCCATGCTAGTTTGCACATTTTCCATACCCATTCTATCACTATCTCACCACCATACCTCAACATTTCCCCACACACTCCATCTGTTCCTGGTGCTTTCCCCAACTTCACTCTTTTCATGGCTTCCCACACTTCTGACCTCCTGATCCCCACCTCCTCCTCCACTACTTCTCTTCTTCTCCCTCCCATACCATATCCAGCTATGTTTGCTGGCTCTTCATTCCTTTCATTTAGCAACTCACTGAAGTACTCCCTCCATCTTTCGACTCTCTCTTGCTTCTCGGCTAGCATTCTCCCATTCTTATCTTTCACACCCTTACTGTTTCCCTTGCTACCTTCCCTAACTTTCTTGACTTCTTTCCAGAACAGTTTCTTACTCTCCCTCCATTTTACACTCAGATTCCTTCCAAATTCCTCATCTACTCTTCTCTTACTTTCCTTCACTACTCTCTTCACCACCCTCTTACTCTCCACGTACCTCGCTCGTTTCTGTCTCTCGGAATCTTCATTCCCTCTGCTACCCAACCACTCTCTATATGCTTTCTTCTTTTCTTCCACAGCTATTCGTACCTCTTCTGTCCACCATGCTGTACCTTTCACTCCCCTCCCTCTTCTCCTCACTCCACACACCTCCTCACATGCTGCACAGATCTCATCCTTAAACACCTTGCTCATCTCTTTTTACTTTGCTTAATTCACTTTTTGGCTTTGCGTCGTAGCTCTACAAATTTCAGCCGTTCTTCGTCATTTTGTGAGGATTTTAACACCTTACGAGCGGCCTATGCGGTTTATTTATGTGTACCGCCCAGCGGGGTGTTTTTAGCCAAAATAGGGCTGTTTACGTGATCATTTTCATGCCTAAATAAGACCCAGAACGTAAAACAAGTATCTCTCCCTGAAAGGGCATAAACAGAGCTTTCGAATGACACCATAACGATCCTTGTATGATGGATAGTTTTCTTGCAATAACCGTGCAACGCGAGTGCAAAAAGCAGGTAATTCGGTACTTTCGGTACATAATTGAGTATGTAGCGAGTGAGAGAGGGAGGAGGGAGCTGAGATTTGTGTCAGTAGGTTCGCCGCGGTGGTCTGGAGCAGTCATACGCTCGCTAGTCTCCTGCCACCACTTGTCTCTCTCTCTCAGCCACATTACGTGCTGAAATTGCCACTCGAGTTATGTCGAGCGCCGCCACATAGTCCAGCTTTATTAAATACGACTTAAGTGGTGAGCCGCTAATAAAGGGTTAATCTATCATTAGCAAATTTTTTTAGCAAGCAGGCAGTTTGAAATATCTTTATTCCACCATTTGGGCTTATTATTATGGCCTGGAAGCTGTATTTTCGATGGTATGCAGTCTTGCACTGCTTTTAGGTAAGTGGCTTCGAATAACTTCCAAGATGTATTTATGTCGTTATTGTGAATTAAAAAGCTCCAGTCAGTTTCTTTAAACATAGCTCAAAGTTTATGGAAGTTTGATTTCTTGAAATTAGGGACTTTTTCGATGCTACTATTTGGTTCGTTACTAGTAAACTTTAAAGTGAAAGTTATCGTACGATGGTCGCTGTTACTGAATTCATCACCAACATTCAAATTCTCTATTAATTCTTCTTTTGTTGCAAGTACAATGTCAAGAACGTTATTACCACGGGTCGGCGTTCGAACAAATTGATAAAGCGAACTCTCTTGCAAGTTCGTATACAAGTCATGTCCGGAGTGTGAAGTAAGAGTATCGCCCCACTTGGTCACAGGTAAATTAAAGTCGCCAAAAATTACGGTATCTTGTGAGTTACTTACATCTGCAATTTGTTCGTAAATTTCTCGGTCAGTTTGCACTGATTGAGCTGGAGGTCTGTATATTAATGCAAGTATTATTTTTGTACCTTTATTATTCTTTATTAGCACAAAAGATGCGTCGACGTTCACAATTTGAGGTTTTGACAAGAGGGTAGGGTTAAGACTTTCTTTGATATAAAGTAAAACGCCACCTCCATTTCGATTTATTCGTCTTTTCTCAAACATTACATAACCGGGAAGTGAATACTCTGCTAAAAAGTCTCTATCTTCTGTATTGAGCCAAGATTCTGTTATGCCAATCACATCATAATTTTCTGTAAACACTAGCTCCTCTAAATCTGAAAATGTATTGCGTATGCTACGAGCGTTTGCATAGAAAACCTTTAAATTTGTTATTTTAGAACTCACAGAACGCTCTTTAATAATATTTTTGGTTCTTGTCGGATCTACATTTATGTTCATGGCTGTCCTCGGTCCTCGCTGTCTTCGGTCCTTATCGCTGGTGGTCATCGGTTGCCTCTGTTTTTTTCTTGGCGTTGGATGATTTATGTCACTGCTGCTTCTTCTCGGATGGCGTTTTTTGATCCATGGCTGCGGACTGCTTCGTGTAGGAGACGACCCATGCGTGCTGAACCCACAGGGTTTAGATGAGTGCCATCGTTGCGGAACAGAGTAGGCTGGTTGTAGAAGTTGTCCCAGAGGTTGATGAATTCAACTTCTTCCCTCAGACACAAATATTTTAGTCGGCTATTTGTGCTGAAGGCCTTGTCGTAGAATTTGTCAGGTGCGTCGATCTTGGGGAGAATGCCTGAGATGATGATATTCCTTGACTTGTTTTTGTAGTGCTGGATCATCTTGCGATATTTCTCCATCAACTCTTCGGATCTGGTGCGCATGACGTCATTTTAACCAGCATGGATGACAAAAAGGGTATTTTCATTTGCATCCTTTGTGGTATCTTCGAAGGCTTCCACAATGTCGTCCAGTCCAGCTCCTGGGATGCAAAATCTTTTTCGTTGATTTGGGACTCTGTCGCAGAACTCTTCGACCTGTCCTCGTAGGATGGAATCCCCAACGAGCCTGGTCTCTTCTGGTTCGTCTTCCATCTCTACCAATATCTCAAATCTTTTGACATTGTGACTGGTAGATGAGACCTTTTCTGCGTTGGCCGTGCACCGTTCCTCACTGGTGTAAATCCAGAAACCTGTGGTGGCGGGACTCTACGTACAGGTCGGGGAGAGGATTGGTTAGAACGGGGGCGAGGGGTTGGTACTGTTCGTGCTAGCAGGCTTCTTGCACGAGGAGTGGGGGAGAGACTAAGGTGAACAGGGCGGCTGTCCTGGTTTGATGTCGGTGATGATGGTGGTGGAGAATACACTACTTTGCCGTTACGGTACTAGCGGCTTATATACCCTTAGCGCACCTGGCTCTGATACCAACTTCTCCAACTGTATTAATCTCAACTCATTATATACTTGCTGAATTAAATTATTACTTTTACCAAGAACTCTATGATATATCTTGTAAACATTACTTATGATTAGAAAAGCCAAATACATTATTACCTAGTTATAATCACTATCATTCGTACGTCAGGCAACGAAGAAGAGCAAGGGTTGGAAGAAAGGGGGGGATAATGAATAGGGTTACGAGTGTAGGACGATAGGGGGTAGAATGGAATGCGAACGAAAATGGGGGGTGATGAGAGAACTGCCTGCATTACCACTACACTCTGACTCGTACACTCTTGAACAAAAATATCTTCCTATATGAAACTAAGCTGTCTACAGGTCGAATTAATTATACCGGGCTCATAACATTGCATACGATATTCAATCATAAATAATTAAAGATCGTACCCACCATAACAAGCACAATACCTCAATTACAACCAGTGACACTTGAATGAAATAGAAATCCCTAACACCTCCCTCACAAAGAGATTTATAAGAGAAGCGAAACTAAATCTAAACCCTAATACAATAATTTTAAACCTAATACCATTCACCAAACCATAAACCAAAACCAAAATCACATTAACAAACTTATAAATTATTGCTGGCAAAATAGCTCTAACAACTAAAATTGTTCTCATTCAGTTCCGGGACAACATGTCCGCGATAATATTGTTCTTTCCCTTTATGTGGTGAATTTCAAGGTTATATGGTTGCAATGCCAAGCACCATCTCATTAACCGCTGATTCGAGTTTTTCATTTTATACAAGAATTTCAGGGGGTTGTGATCAGTAAACACTTTCACGGGAAAATGTGAACCACTAAGATACACATTAAACTTATCCACTGCAAAGAGCAAGGCAAAACACTCTTTTTCAATAGTGCTGTAGTGTTTCTGATAAGCTTTGAGTTTACCGGATGCATAGCAAACTGGATGCAAAATTTCAGCATCACTGTACTGTAACAAAACTGCTCCTACACCAACATCACTATCATCCACCTGAATTATGAACGGCTTATGAAACTGAGGGGACTTCAGAATAGGTGCACTGACTAATAGGCAACGAATCCTTGTGAATGAAGTTTGGCATTCTGGGGTCCATACAAATTTTCTCTTGGGACTAATCAAGTCTGTTAGGGGGGCGGAGAGGTCAGCGAAGTTGGGTACAAATCTCCGATAGTACCGAGCCATACCCAAGAAGCACATTACTGCCTTGCGGTCCTGGGGAATAATAATAATAATAATAATAAGCATGTTACTTATTTCTCATAAGCGCCAATTTTTCCGAAGAATTCACTAGCGCTCGGAAAGAGAAAGAAAAAAGAACAAAATCAATGCATCAAAAGAAGGCTTATATACAACACACATTTAACAATCACTAGCAGTGGCAAAACAGCCTAAACTCCATAGCCATCTGTCATGACACCTCTCTCAAGATCATAGCTTCTCTCAAAGAGAAAAGTCTTAAGTTGTCTCTTGAAGCATTCAACAGAACTCAGTTGTCTCATGGACAGCGGCAACCTGTTATACAACCTCGGAGCCATTTAGGAGAATGACCTCTCAAAGAAAGAAGACTGCTGGAAAGCCCTTGGTTCATCAAGACGAAAAGGGTCATTGTCATGACGCACAAGTACACCATGGTGTGCCGGTGGGCGCCTGAGCAGCTCCGCAAGGTACCTAGGCTCACCAAATTTGAGAACCTTAAAAGTCACCAAACACAACTTAAATTCTATTCTTGCTCTTACTGGCAGCCAGTGCAGTTCTATGTGAAGAGATGTAGTAGGAGTTCTAGGTGGAACACCAAAAATGAGTCTTGCGGCCCTGTTAAGAACAGACTGAACTTTCTTTAAAATATAATTTGGAAGACCCACCAACAGGGCATTGCAATAATCAACACGAGAGAAGACCAATGAGTGAACCAACGTCAGGAGGCAACGTCTGGTTATAAACGGCTTCACCAAATAGAGATTTCTGATGTGCAAGTAACAACTTTTAACTATCTGGTTTACATGCTCTTTGAAATCTAATCGGGAGTTCACATATACACCCAGATTTCGAACAGAGTTGGCCGGTCGCAGCTGAGATCCACCCACATTGATGGAGAGGGCACCTACTATATCATCAGCTCTTCTATTTCCTCGGATGATGAGAATATCAGTTTTACCATCATTTAGTTTAAGTTTTCTCACTCTCATCCACTTCTTGATATCAGACATCAACAATTCCATCTTACTCCGTATATCAGGGCGGGTGCCCAACCCCAAAAAGGGTTGAAATAGGGGAGCTATCCCCCCGCCAAAGGCGGCTTTCTAGGGCCTTTCCTAGCTGATGCTGAGAGGATTGGGTTCTAGTCATGTGGTGATGGGCTGGTCTATCAGAGTGAGAACTGAGCGATCTCTGCCATACCCATAGCTTACTCTGACTGTTCCTTTTACTTATATATTTTCTAGATCTCAAGTGACGGCGTCTCTTGCGTGGATTGACCTCCTAATCTACCAAGATTGGAAGCCAAAGCGTCACATCTTTCCTTTGCCCCTCAACTTTCTCTTCATAATTGCTGAGGGGCACAGGGCCCTGGGTGGGGCTTTGGTTTCCCGGGCGTTTCTGCACCCTCCTCAGCTCCCCGCCATGGAGTGGCTTCGGTCACCCAGGCTTTATTGTGGTCGGCAGGGAGGGTTCTGTGGGGGCGCTCGGTTATGGCCTTGGCCTTGCTCGGGGCCTTGGGGCTGTTCGGCCAGGCAGCTTGGGGAAAAACAACAACAACAACAACTCCGTATATCAACTATATTTGTGATTCTCACATAAATCTGGGTGTCATCTGCATAAAAGTGAAAGGTGACATTATGTGCACGAAGCAGAAGAAACAAACTGCTGATATAAATTATAAATAGGATAGGACCTAAAACTGATCCCTGCGGAACACCATACTGCAGGGGTGTCGAGTCCGAGACCATTTGATTTACCATCACACTCTGGGATCTACCTGACAAGTACGCCCCAAGAAGCAAGAGAGCGGAGTCACGCACACCACAATCATAAAGATCACTCAATAACAACTCGTGATCCACTGTGTCAAAGGCCGCAGAGAGATCAAGCAAGACCAATAGTGAGGCCACACAATTGCAAATGTTCTCAACTAGATCATTATGTACTCTAATCAATGCTGTTTCAGTTGAATGATGCTGTCGGTAAGCAGACTGAAAAATTGGAATAGTTTCATTCTGCTGAAGTAGTGGTTGTAATTGGTCAAGTATTGCACGCTCTAATATCTTTGATATGAAGGACAGGTTGGAGACAGGACGATAGTTCAACATGTTCTCAACATCAAGTCCAGGTTTCTTTAGAGCAGGTCGGAGTAGTGCATGCTTTTCAGAATGTGGGAAGCTACCTTCAGAGAAGCACTTATTAATTATTTTGGAAATAAACTCAACTGTGTGATCATAGACTCTTGGTAGCTTGGAAACATTTATGGGATCCAACGGGCAAAATGTTTTATTGAGGTTTCTTATGTAGGACGAGATCATGTCCACCTCTACTGAGTGAAAGGATGAGAGGACATTATTAGGAATGTGTCGGGGTTGGAGTACAACTGAAAGTTCTTCACCAACAGAAGCATCATCCAGTTCCTGTCTTATGCGAGTTATCTTGCCAGCAAAAAATGCCACAAAGTTGGCAGCCAACTCGGCATCAGGTACAGAAGGTCTTAAGCTGACTCTTGTTTTTCCAAGTAAACTGTTTACAATTGAAGCCAACCTCCTCTGGTCGTTACCACATGAGTCAACTTTTCCCTGATAATACACTTTCTTTTCATCTTTGATTGTGTGGACCACGGCTCTTCTGGCTGACAGATATTGCAACCATGTAGTCTGTTTTATTTTTCCGCCATTGACGTTCAGCTCTTCTACGCGCTCTTCTAAGAAATTTAACTCGAGTGCTATACCAGGGTGAATCATCTCGTACTATGATTTTCTTCTCTACTAATAATAGGCAGTGTTGAAATGGCTTCGACTTTGGCAGAAATAGGGCTGACTTCCCCTTCTCCTACCACGTGACCCTGAAAGATTAGTTTGGCATGGCCGAACTCACTCTTGGCAAGGTTGACAGTGAGTCCCGCCCTGGCCAACTTGGAGAAGAGACTCTGTAGCTGGTGAAGATGATCCTGCCAGGATTCGCTGTAGACCACAATATCGTCGAGGTAGGATTGCACGCCCGAGAGGCCATCTGTCACCCGGTGGATTAGTCGCTGGAAGGTGGCGGGCGCATTCACCATACCGAAAGGCATGATGGTGTATTGTCACCCCGTCCGGGGTGACAAATGCAGACACTCTCTTGGCCCTCTCCGATAGTTTTATCTGGTAGTAACCCTTCAGCAGGTCATTCTTGGAGATGTACTTCGTTCCTCCCAAACGGTCCAACAGGTCGTCGATCCGTGGCAGAGGGTAGCAGTCCTGGCGGGTGAGTTGGTTTACCCGGCGATAATCCGTACACATCCTAAATGTGCCATCAGGTTTGTCCACGAGTAGGCATGGAGAGGCCCACTCGCTGTCGCTCTGTTCCACCAATCCATGGGTGAGTAGGAAGTCCACTTCCTGTTGAAGTGCCGCACGCTTCTCTGGATTGGAGCGGTAGGGATGTTGTTTGATAGGAGTGGCCCCCTCTGTCAGGACCACATCATGTTCCACCAGGGGACACTGCTGGGGAACGTCACCAAACAGCTGTGGAAACTCGGAAAGCAGGTACTCCAAGTCTTCACCTTGGTCAGGTACTCCAAGTCTTCACCTTGGTCAGACAACAAGTGCTGGAATTTTAAATGGGGGTTAGTCAAGAAGTCCGAGTTATGCAATTTGTTATCAAGAGGCAACTGGATGTCATTATGCTCTTTGATCTTTAAATCCTCTAGTTCACCTTCAAATTGTGCTACAGATTCAAAGTTTTATACCTTATCTGGATCTCTGCAGTGATAGGCTTTCAGCAGGTTAACATGTACTAGTCTTTCTGACTTCCTACGATCAGGAGTTTTTAAAACATAATTCACATTACTTGTTTTCTTAAGCACAACATATGGACCATGGTACTTGCTTTGTAGCGGCTTTTTAGGTATACTGTAGGCAGAAAGGCAAGCACTAGATCTGGCTGAAATTCTCTGACAACTGTAGTCTTATCATACTGTACTTTAATTTTATCTTGAGACTTCTCTAAATTATTCATAGCTAGTTCTACTGCAGATCTCAGTCTAGATTTAAATTGATGCACATGAGAAGATGTTTATAGTGTTTGATCCAAGTGTCTTTTAACACTTTCAAGGGACCTCTGACCTCATGACCAAAAACTAGGGAAAATGGTGAAAATCCTAGAGAATCTTGTACCCAGCTTCTTACATACATACATACATAAAATTTTAAGACTGAGTGTTCCACACATAAGTGCAGTTTCAGTCTCTTGTCCTAATGGCGGCATTCCAGGCAACCCTGTTAAGGGCTGCTTCACTTGTCAAGTTCTTGGATTTGAGATCGGCGCGTATAGTCCGATCCCAGGTCTTCCTCGGTCCACCCCTTGGTGCAGCTCCCTCCACAATCACAGACCTGCATTTTTTCACCCAATTTTGTTCATCCATTCTCTCCACATGTCCATACCATCCCAGTCCACTTGTACGCATCACCTCGCTAATACTCTTTATATCTAAACGTCTCCTCAGCTCAACATTTGTTATTCTATCCTGTAGCCTGGCCCCACACATCCATCTCACCATTCTCATCTCATTACGCTCCATTCTGTTGACATCCTCTACTTTAACGGCCCATGTTTCTGAGGCATACGTCATTGCACTTCTAACACATGAGGCATACACCTTTCCCTTCAGGGGGAGAGGCATTCTTTTCATGGTCAGGATTGGCATCAATTCTCTGAACTTCCCCCAGCCACACCTAATTCTAGCAACAGTGGCAGCCTCAGCCCCACCACCGGCAGAGAGGGTATCTCCTAGGTAACAAAACTTGTTCACCAGCTCCAAAGACTCATTTCCAAAATTCACAGCCACAGGATCATCACTTAACACAAGCTCGCCTTTGCACACTACGCACTAAAATTTCTCTATTTCTGACTTATCCTTCGGCAGGGGCCCCTTTATTCTACTACAGCGCTTACTCCCATGGTGTACCCAACATCGACAGATGCTACATTGAATTGAGTTAACGCCCACTCCCTTTCCACACACTGCACATGGGTATGCACCGCTCTTTTCCACATTGCCTCGTCTCAAACTACAATGCATAACCTTGGTTTTGTTAATATTGACTCTTAAACCCTTGCTCGCCATGCCCTCTCTCCACTCTCTGAATTTGGCCTCAGCATCCTGCATACTGTCAGCTATTAGGACTAAATCGTCTGCATAAAACAGTTCCAACGGGAGTCCGCCTCTAAAAATTCTAGACAGCGCCTCCAAGACCATAATAAAGAGGAGGGGGCTTAACACTGAACCCTGATGGACTCCAACACGGACTGTGAACTCATCACTCAGTACACCCTTCACCCTCACCGAACTTCGCGAATCCTCATACATCTTCATTATCACACGCACCAGCCACTCTTCCACACCAAGTTTCCTCATAGCCCACTGTACAACATCTCTAGGTACCCTATCAAAGGCCTTCTCCAGGTCCACAAACACAAAGTAAAGATCCCTGCCTTTTAGTAAGTATCTTTCCTGTATCTGCCTGACTATGAAGATAGCATCGGTTGTACCACGTCCTGGCATAAAACCAAACTGCATATCATCAATAGAGATGCTTTGCCTGATCAAACCCTCAAGGACTCTCTCACAGACCTTCATGATTTGGTCAAGCATTTTCAGGCCCCTATAATTTCCTCTATCTAACGCATCCCCTTTTCCTTTGTATATATTTACTATTACACTTTTGAGCCAATCCTCTGGGATTTTCTCATCTTTAATAATGGTGTTTATCAACTCAGTGACTAAGTTTACACCAATCTCCCCTGAGGCTTTTATCATCTCAGTGACAATGTCGGAGCAACCTGGAGCTTTACCGTCCTTCATTTTATTGATTGCGTCGCTCACTACAGCTGGTGCTATCAAAGGAGGGGGCCCAGATATTGG
The DNA here is from genome assembly GCA_032716605.1 of Paralithodes platypus. NCBI lineage: Eukaryota > Metazoa > Arthropoda > Malacostraca > Decapoda > Lithodidae > Paralithodes > Paralithodes platypus. Next base: position 42,551,367 of record CM064510.1, read on the forward strand.
TTTTTCGATACTAAGCTGTTCCTTATCCCATTCAAACTCTACATTTAGCAATCGTTCATAGTGTACCTTCCATGCTTCTCTGATTTCATTTTCTGCATACACAATCTTCCCATTACATCTCTAACACACTGTTCACCTATAATATCCCTACTGTCACTTTTAACTCGCCTAGCTAGGTTGAAGATCCCATTGGGATTGTCAGTGTTACACACTTGTTCGAGGACCAGGTCCTTAATGCGATTTTTAGCATTGTAAATAACTCTTTTGGCAGTTCGTTTAGCTGCCTGGTATTCCTCCCTGCTGCCTCCTTTCTTCCATGCTTTGAAGCATCTCCTTTTCTCTTTCACAGCATGTTCTACCTCATCGTTCCACCACCAAGAGGTCTTATTCCTGGGGTGACCCTTTGTTTTCCCACAGACTTTGTCAGTGGCAGCGATAAGGCTATGCTTAAGAAAGTTCCATTGGCTATTTACATCGTTAGGCCTAGCTTCCTTATTTCTATTCATTTCCTCCAGTTCATTATGAAACCTATCCCTAACTTCCTTGTCCTTCAGCAGCCACACTTTCCTTTTGGGTATGTAAACCTTCTTGCGCTTAGGATCTCTGTATAAGCTCATGTCACACACAAGTAGCTTATGCTGGGGGATACATTCTTCGCTCGGGATGACCTTTACATCTCGAACTAGTTTCCAGTCTTTCCTGTTAACCAAGAAGTAATCTATCTGGCTACTGGAGACCCCAGAGTTATATGTGATCAGGTGGCTCTGTCTTTTCTTGAACTTTGTGTTACACACAACCATGTTGAGTGCAACGCAGGACTCCAATATATATTCGCCTTCTAGATTTCTCCTTCCGTAACCAATTCTTCCATGTACCCCCTCGTATCCATCTGCAGATGCTCCCACGTGACCATTGAGGTCCCCCCCCACGATAGTTATTTCGTTCTCCGAGAGGCCTGAAATGACACTGACGGTGTCATTCCAGAAGTCCTCTTTTATCTCTTTCTGTAAACCAGCCTGTGGGGCATATGCAGATATCACATTCAGAATTCTTTCACCAACTTTCAACTTCAAAACAATCAGCCTTTCACTAACTCTCGTAATCTGAAGCACACTTTCCGCCAGCTCTTCAGCCACCAGAACACCCACTCCTCCTTTCGCTTTATCAGTCTCCACACCCATCCAGTATATCCTATATCTTTTCCTCCTTCCGACAATCCACTGTACCCCATGCCTCTTCCAGAGTGTTTCCTGGGTACAGCAGACGTCCACTCGCCCTCTCACACATCTCAGCCACTTCATTCGCACGCAGATTCAAACTACCAACATTCACACTAGCAAGTCTGAGTTTGTGGGGGGCATTTGTCATTGTCCTGTGCGGTTTTGTTTCATCGGATTTCTTTGATTTTAGTCATAGTTAGGTAGGTTTGGCTGGCAGATGGGCATCACCCCCCCCAGAACTCCGGCTCCAGTCTACCCCGGGACCATTCCCAGCACCATCCCCCAAGTGATTACAAGGGGGTAGGATCCAGTGGCCTCGGTACGCCCCACCAGAACCAGCCGCAGGGACGCACCCCGTGCGCGTACACGGCACTACGACTGGCCTGATATTTTTCGCCAAATGACAGGGCAGCCTCCTGGAGCGCTACCTCCAGGTTCGGGCCCCTATACTATTGGGCGGATCGTCCAGGTTGGGCCCAGGGCGCCAGGGCCGGGTCCAGAGGGAGCGACACCCACTGCCAGTGTGCCGCCATTAGGCAACTTGGAGCAATTACAATGAAGCCCTGTCACAGCACTATCATATAGAGACAATGCCAGCACCAATAACAAGGCTTCATTGTATAGTGATGGCTACTTAGTCCGCAAGTCTATCACCATCCCTTGTCTCTCTCTCTCTCAGCAACATTACGTGCTGAAATTGCCACACGACCTATGTCGAGCGCCGCCAGATAGTCCAGATTTATTATACTCGACTTATGTTGCGCGCCGCTAGTTATGGGTTAATCTCAACTCATTATATACTTGCTGAATTAAAGTACAGTAAACCTCCGCTCTTTCGGACTTCAATCTTTCGGAATTCTCAGACTTTCGGACTAGCATTTCAATTCGGACTCATGGTTCAGCCTTTCGGATTTGTCCGATAGGCTGAGAAAATACCTCCGTCCTTTTCGGACTACACTTTCGGACTACATTTAACTTCGGACTCATGCTTCAGCCTTTCGGATTTGTCCGAAAGGCTGAGAAAAATTAAATCGCATTCGGACCAAAGAGCCGAGTTTTGGACTTGTCTGGTTAGGTGAATGTGTATTCGGACTTATAAACTTCAGACATTATTTCAGCCTTTCGGATTTGTCTGAAAGGCTGAGAAAAATTATTTCGCATTCGGACCGAAGAGCCGAGTTTCGGCCTTATAAACTTCGGACATAATTTCAGACATTCGGACAAGTCCGAATGGCTGAAGTGTGAGTTCGGACTTGGCCCTTTCGGACTTTTGACTCTTTCCGACAGGGGTCTCCCCCAATTAGTCCGAAAGAGCGAGGGTTTACTGTATTACTTTTACCAAGAACTCTATGATATATCTTGTAAACATTACTTATGATTAGAAAAGCCAAATACATTATTACAGTCAGGACCCCCAATACACGGTTCCACAATTCGCGAAAACCCTAATACACGAGTTACCCCTCGAAAATAACATTAATTAATTAAGCATTAATTATGCGAGGTGGTACCACAATACACGAATCGAGAGCTAAGAAGGGGCCAAATCCGCTATTCCCGCTTGATACCCGAGCACGTCTACGTTTCGCGAGGCCCAGGAGTAGCTCTGAAAAAAGAAGAAGACGGGCATACGCCTGCCTTCCCTCCCGCTTACCCTCCCTCCCTCCCTCCCACAGTCCCGCTCATAGCCGTGCGGAGTGACCAAACGTTTGTAGTGCCTGCCACTTTTTTCGCCATGCCACGCCAATATAAGAAGATAACACACAAAATGAAGGTGGAATTGTTGTTTCGCAAGAAAAGAGGAGAAGGAAACTGTGCAATAGGCTTGTCAGAGTAAACTGTTCGTACGATTTGGTTAGGGAGGGAGAAGTTTGAGAAAATCGTGAAGTCCTACGGTCCTAGTCCTAGCCTATCTACTACTAATTTTAAGGATAGTTTCATATTTTTATTCATTGTTCTTCTTATATATAAGATATAGACTGTACTGTAGAGCCAAAAATGTCGAAAATAGGGCCAAAAATTTCGAAAATAGGCCATAATTGAGAGATGTCACCCAATCTAATTATTCCCATTTAAAGTTAGTTCCACAATACCCGAATTCACAATACGCGATGCCTCCTGTCACCCCTATTCTCGCGAATTGGGGGTCCTGACTGTACCTAGTTATAATCACTATCATTCGTACGTCAGGCAACGAATAAGAGCAAGGGTTGGCGGAAAGGGGGGGAGAATGAATAGGGTTACAAGTGTAGGACGATAGGGGGTAGACTGGAATGTGAACAAAAACGGGGGGTGATGAGAGAACTGCCTGCAATACCACCACACTCTGACTCGTACACTCTTGAACAAAAATATCTTCCTATATGAAACTAAGCTGTCTACAGGTCGAATTAATTATACCGGGCTCATAACATTGCATACGATGTTCAATCATAAATAATTAAAGATCGTACCCACCATAACAAGCACATTACCTCAATTACAACCAGTGACACTTGAATGAAATAGAAACATGTATGATAGAGCAGATTATGAGCTACTGAGAAGGTGTTTGGACATTGACTGGGGGGAATACTTGAACGGTGAAGATGCTGAAGGAATGTGGAGGAAGATTAGAGTCAAACTGGAGAATGCTATATCCAAATGTGTACCAGTAAGGGAATACAGTATAAGGATAAAACAAAATTGAGGAAAAGAACGAACTCAGAATTACCAATGAAAAGAAAGCTTTGGACATTGATAAGAAGAAAGAAATGATTGTGGGATAGACTAAAAGTGTTAAAAAAGAACAGGGGGTCTAGTATAGAAGCTAAAGAAGTGGATTTGGAACGTAGACAAATAAACAATAAAATAAGGTGGGAGACAAGGAGGGGGTGAAGGAGAGGGAGAGGGAGATTGCAAAAAACGTGAAGGATAATCCAAAAATATTCTGGAAGTACATTCAGGAAAAGTTAACAAGAAGAGTAGGTATCCCAGAACTGATAGGAGAATTGGATGATAGGAATAGAGCAGAAACTAATAAGGAGAAAGCAGAGGTGCTGGGGAAATACTTTGGGGAGGTACTAACAGTGGAGTCGGATGATGCAGTGCCTACTATTCCCATCAAACAGGCACCGGCACTAGAACTAATAGAGTTTTCCCATGCTAGAATAAGAAGGGCTATAGACAAAATGAACAGAAGTAAGTCCCCGGGACTGGATGGGATACATCCAAGAATCATAAAGGAAGGAGGTGAGATGTTAGTAGCGCCATTAAAAATGTTATTTGAAATATCTTTTAATACAGGACAAATCCCGATGGACTGGAGAGAGGCGAACATAACAGCTATTTTTAAGAAGGGAAACAGAAATGACCCAGGAAATTATAGACCAGTCAGTTTGACAAGTGTTGTGTGTAAACTAATGGAAACGGTAATTAGAGAAGGAATAATGGAGCATATGAAATCAAACCAACTTTTCAGTGGGAGACAGTTCGGATTCTTGCCGGGGAGGTCGACGGTACTACAGCTAATTAAGGTGGTAGATGATTGGATGCAAATTCTGGAGGATGGTGATGTTATAGACGTGGTATATTGCGATTTTATGAAGGCCTTCGATAAGGTCCCACATAAAAGGTTAATAGAGAAAGTTAGAAGCTATAATATAGGGGGGAAATGTGTGAAATGGATAGAAGCCTTCCTGAAAGATCGGAGACAGAGAGTACTGGTGAATGGAATAGGCTCGGGGTGGAGGGAAATTACAAGTGGGGTACCTCAGGGATCTGTGTTGGGACCACTACTGTTCGTTATATTTATCAACGACTTACCTGAAGTTATAACTAATGGAAGTGAGATATACCTGTATGCGGATGACACTAAGCTGTATAGAAGAGTGAGGAGTAAGGAAGATGTGGATTTGCTTCAAGGAGATGTGGAGGGCATGAAGGGATGGTCTGAACATTGGTTAATGCCTTTTCATTAAAAAAAGTTCAAGTACATGTGGATTGGGACAAGCAAGATAGACAAGGTAGGATACAGTATGCATGAAGCGATGGAGGAAGTTAATGCAGAAAGGGATATAGGAGTAGTGATAGACAATAAGTTAAATTTCTCAGAACATTTAGCGGAAAAGATAAACAAAGCCAATAGAATTGTAGGGATGATAAGGAGGACATTTGTGTCACTTGACGAAGAAATATTCAGGAATATCTATACAGCGCAGGTTAGGCCGCACCTGGAATATGCGAACCAGGTGTGGGCTCCATATCTGGTAAAGGGTATAGATGCAGTGGAGAAAGTGCAGAGGAGAGCTAGCAAGCTAGTACCAACGTTGAAGAATGCGGGCTATGAGCAGAGGTTGAGGACACTGGGGCTTCCGACACTGGCATATAGGAGAAAGAGAGGGGATATGATAGAGACTTTTAAGATAGTGTCAGGAATGTATGATGAGGATGTGTGTGAAGGTATCTTCTTGATGCGGGAGGGAACAAGAACGAGAGGACACTCTAAGAAAATTTACAAAGAAAGAAATAGGCTTGAAAAGGCAAAGAACTAATTTTGTGATAGAGTGGTAAATGAGTGGAACGCACTGCCTCAGTATGTAGTCGATTCCGAATCAATAAGGGAGTTTGAAAGTAATCTTGATAAAGCATGGGGAAGACAAGATTTGAAGTTTGATTATAAAGCAAAAATACAGAATAGTAAAAATGTTGCGTCTGCTACCGCCGCCGCCAACACCGTGAACGACTGCAGCAGTGCAAGTACTGGCACTGAGCTGGATACACAGGCCTAATTTAGTATTGGTTCCTTCGTCAATGACGAAGAGCCTATACTATATATAGGCTGAGATTCCGGGACCCGTTCGGGATTCCCCGGAGTTCTTATCACAACCGTTGCGTATATAGCATAAAAACAATCCTTGGTTAACCCGTTGAGCCCCGGCTAGTTATAATATTTTGTTCACCCCAGTCCCAAGCCATTTTCACTTCTTTTTTTTGTTTGCTAAAATGGAAGACAAGGATGAGAAATTAAAAAAAAAAAAAAAAAATCACCTCGGATATTTTTTTTTGGGGGGGGGGGGAGAGCCTCAAAAAAATTTGTTGAGCCAAAATGGAAGAGAATGGCGAGAAATGAAGAAAAAAAAATCACCTCGGTCATTTGGGGGGGTCGAAAGTTCGTCTCCCCCGCATGACCACCCGCCCGGGAGCACTAGGGTGAAAACTGAGTATGGCATTGTATGGCATACATCCTAAGGAGTGTCTCACATAAATCTCAAGCCTCTAGCTCCCATACGACCGGAGTAATGAAGGTTCAAAGTGGCGGTGAACTAAGGGTGTAAAGTATCCCCACTAAGCCCACCACCACCAGCCGCGCGGCTGTCTCGGCCCGCTCACACCTACCGGCCCGGCTCCCACACACACTACGGTACCTCCCCCTCCTATTCTCCCGCCATTTCCTACCTTACGAGCCACGTAAGTGTTTTTTATATGTCGGACGCACGTGATGCGTCGCTGGGAGTTGGTGATCAAACACTGCCGACGCATCACGTGCGATGCTGGGTCTCACCGGGTTAATACCCATTAAATCTTACCAAGGGCTCGTCATTGAAAATGAATACCACTAGAAATAAAATTTAAAGAAGAATTTATCATTTCAAACCTCTCGGTTCCTCAGCCCTCCAGCTGTGCTGTCGTTATGCTTCCCTTGCACGTGATGCCAGACTTTCTAGCGTGTTTATCTGCCTCTTTACGGTTGTGATCCAGGCGAGTCGGACGTGTGCCCCCTTGCTCTGGGCGTCTCAGCGTTTGCCTGGCTTTCTCACTCCTAGTGAGTCCTTGTTATATATTATTTGAGTTAGGTCCAAACATGAATTGAGTAATCGCCCTGTATGTTTCAGAGGGCCACCATCCACGCCTGTCCACACCGAAAGTATATGGATACTGCTTCGCCATTCTTAATATTTGTTGTTCGTCGTAGTAAGTGATTATTGTTATATTAGGCTATATCCTATACAATGCTTGCATTTAATTATTTACTTATCGTAGGCTATTATTCATCTTATTTGTGTGCCCTCAGGATACACGTTGAACTCTAAGGATATTAATAATTCAAAGTTTTCTTTGTCGTAAAGTAGCTACATTATTTCCTGAAATTCTACTAGTATTACATTTTTCAAAGTCGCTTCACTTTATAGTTTGCATGCTTCTAGCATTACTTCGAGCTGATAGGGTCTTAGCTAGACTTATTGATTCCCTTATATGTCCCATTCTTGTACCAGTACTTATTTATAAGGCCATGCTTTGTTCGCCACCTCGGGCAAGTGTCCACGAGGGCGGCCAATAGGCCTAGCTAGCTCGGCTTCCCTCTACTGAATTTTACATGAGGGACCAATTATTCTCTTCCTATATGAGTAATATGTTATGAAGTGCTTCGATACCAATGATTCCTAAGAGTTTGCATGACCAAGTTCAAGAGCACCAACTAAACCTATACAATTTGCATGCTTCGAGTCCCGGAGTCGGCGGGGCTCCTGTGTCCCTCCGTTCTATCCGGGTCTCCGGGTTTAGAAGTCCGGGTACTAAATGGTTTCGAGTAAATAAAGTATAAGCACCAACACAATTATATGTTAATTTCTTAAATAGAAAGAGTTTGCATGAAACCAAATGGAGCAACAAAGTTTCCTCCAGTGCAAGAGCACCAACACAATTATGTGTTAATTTCTTAAAATAGAAAGAGTTTGCATGTGAACAAATTGAGCAACAAAGTTTCCTCCAGTGCAAGAGCACCAACTAACCCTATACAATTGCATGCTTCGAGTCCCGGAGTCGGCGGGGCTCCTGTGTCCCTCCGTTCTCTCCGGGTCTCAGGGTTTTAGACCTCCGGGTACTAAATGGTTTCAAGGAAACCGAGGAACAATAATAATAAAGTAGATGTGCCGTTTTGCCCAAAATCAAAACGGCATACCCAACTCTGCGATGGGTTTCCATCATCACTACTAATACCATCATTAATCACAATCATCACTACTACTGCCATCATCACTACAACTGCCACAATCATCATGACTACTGTCATCATCACCATTACTATGATCATCACTACTACTCTCACCATCATCACTACTACTGTAACTATTGTGACTACCATCTTAATAACTACTATCATCATTGATACTATAACTATCAACCATCATTACTTCTATAATCACCACCATCTTACAATCGTCATTACTACTGTTAACATCATCACTACTACTATAACCATCATCATTACTACTGTCACAAGTATTACCATCATGTATCCTAATGTCACCATCATCACTACTACTGCCATCATCACCATTACTATGATCTTCATCATCACAACTATTGTCATCATCACTACAACTTTCACCATCATAACTACTACTCACCATCATCACTGATACTCACACCATAATCACTACCATCATCACTACTGTCATTATTATCACTACAACTATCATCATTACTGGTCACCATCATCACTACTACTAGTACTGTCACCATCATATCTACTACTGTCACCATCATATCTACTACTGTCATCATCATCACTACTGTCATCATCATCAATACAACTACAACCATCATCACTACTATTATTACCATAATCACTACTATCACCATCAATCCCACTATTACTACCATCACTTCTAATGCCAACTAAACTAACTTAACCTAGCAAATGCGGAGCGAGATGATTTCGCCCCCAGAACGAATGCGTTCATAGTGTGTGAGCCCCTTCGGGGCTCAGGTATGGAAGGAGGGGGGTCCGGGAGGGGGGGGGGGGGGGGGGGGGGGGGGGGGCTTGGTAAAACCATATTTTTGACCTAAAATCATAACTATTGCATAAATTCAAAAAATCTTTTTTGACTGACGTTCGCATTCACGCAACAAATGTTTGTGTGAAATTTGGTGAAAATTCGTCCAACGGTCTAGGAGGAGTTCCGAGACAGACGGACGACGACGACGACGACGACAGACATTTTTTTCGTGTGGTACCCACTATACGGGGGGGCGATACCAAACTCTGCTTACGCAGAGTTGATAAAAAGAAGTTCCGGTTAAATGGAGAAACAAAGTTTTCCTCCAGGTGCACAAAACACCAACAAAACCAAGGAACCAAAAGGTTCAGGTTAACATAAAGGAACGAGTGCTTCCTCCGGGTACTCCGAGTAATACAAAAACCAAGGAACCAAAAGTTCAGGTTAAATTAAGGAACGAGAGCTTCCTCCGAATACTCCGGGTACTCCGGGTACTACTGAAAACCAGGGAACCAAGAAGTTCAGGTTAAATTTAGGAACAAGGTTTCCTCCAAGTAGGCCTACTCCGAGCAATACTGAACTCTGGGTACATACTGAAAACCCAGGAACCAAGAGGTTCAGGTTAAAATTAAGGAACAAGAGCTTCCTCCAAGCACTCCGGGTACTCCGGGTAAACACTGACAACCCAGGAACCAAGAGGTTCAGATTAAAATAAGGAACGATAGCTTCCTCCAAGTACTCCGGGTACTCCGGGTACTCCGGGTAAACACTGACAACCCAGGAACCAAGAGGTTCAGATTCAAATAAGGAACGATAGCTTCCTCCAAGTACTCCGGGTACTCCGGGTAATACTGAAAACCAAGGAACCATGAGGTTCAGGTTAAATTAAGGAACGAGAGTTTCCTCCAAGTACTCCGGGAACTCCGGGGGGGGAACAATGTTTTCCTTCAGAAACAAACATCCGATGTACCAAAAGGTTCCGGTTAAATTAAAGACCAACGTTTCCCTCGGAGTTCTCAATGTAGAACAATGAATGGAAAATTAAGGGAGGAGAGTACTCCAGTGGCATTTATGATAGCCTATAGACTATCCCACTTAAATCCATTCTTATATACAGTGTAGCGAATATGCTACCCTACTCTAAATTCTTTAAAACATTCATAGGGCCATCAGGTTACTCGACATTACATGAGCCTTATACATAAGGAACTGGTACATGCTTTGGTTCTTTGCTCTTATTTCTTTGTAACATTGATTCTTGGCCTTTTTCTGACAGGTGGGCTATAGCTCTCCTCAGTAATCTCCGCCCCCTCACCTGAGCCACAACTGATGAGGTATGTACGCCAGATGTCTTGTGTGAATCGTACATTGACTAAGTGAACTCCTAAAAAGTGTACAAATTGTGCACTCTTCGTGTAACACTACCACAATCCGAGTGGCCACATAACAGCAGCGGGGGCAACTCAGGTACAGTAGGGTCCCACATAAAACGTGTTCAGATAAAACGAGTCTCGATTAAAACGAGCGACCTAAAATATTAATATTTAATTTTCGATCAGAACGAATGTGATCACATAAAACGAGTCCGCCGCCAAAGTGGGGCAAATCCGTGGAGTTCTCATATAGAGCGCCGAAATATCGTACGCTCCTGATGGAAATTTACGCTTACAGTGAACATTGACCATATATGGCCACCAAAATGCTGTGTTCACATAGAACGAAATCGCATAGAATGCCCTCGTTTATCGACCAATTTCTCGATTTATGCGGGACCCTACTGTATTACTAAACATTTGGGATGAAGTGAAAGTTTATTTCTCACGCGAGTGAGAAATAATTTTTCAACATATAAGCGGGGGGCCAATGGTTCCGATATTGTTAACCTATAAGGAACAATGTTCCTCCGGATACTATTCCTATTTTTAAGCCAATTATTGACTCGATATTATGAAGTTTTCTCACGCTCGTCACATCGAGCGCAGAAGTGGCCAATAGGCTATAGCTCAGAGCCTCACTCTACTGAAAGTTACAGCACAAGAGATAGATTGGTATCTTCCTAGATATAAGTATTATATGAAGTTTTTCGGTGGATTTACTTCATTTGTTAAGAGATAAGCTGGGGGCCAATGGTTCCGCTATTATCGAACTACAGTAAACCCTCGCTATCTCGGACCTTTAGAAGTCGGAAACCCGGACTACTCGGACTGGCATCGGCCTCTCGGAAAGTTCGCCGTATATCTCGGAAAATTCCGAGATGTAAGGGGAAAACTCCGAGGGCCCACATGGTCTGTTGGACAGGTGTCATATATCTCGGAAAATTCCGAGATCTAAGGGCAAATTCCGAGATCTAAGGCTACAGTGAGGTGGAGAAGGACAGTGAAATGGAGAAGGAAAGTGATATTTATAATATATGTCTGCTGGATACTGTACAGGTACTGTAATTTATCTTGAATCAACGTTGTTAGTGATAGGGAAGTCTCCGTTTTCTCTGGTGGCTCGGACTCCCTCTTCCAATTCGGACATTTTCCTCTCTTAAGTCGGACATAAGTCGGACTTCGGACATCTCGGATTTTCGGTCATCTCGGACTGGGTCTCCCCCCAATTAGTCCGAGATAGCGAGGGTTTACTGTACTGTATAAGAAACACCGTTTCCTCCGGGTACTATCCCTATTATAAACCAAATATTGACAGTATATTAGGAGTTTTTCGAGGGATTTCCTTAATTTTTCAATGAATAAGCTGGAGACCAATGGTTCCGCTATTATTGGACTATAAGGAACATCATTTCCTCCGGGTACGATCCCTATTGTAAACCAAATATTGAATGTATTATTAGGAAGTGGTTAGAGGGATTTCCTTCATTTTCAATTTATAAGCGGGGTGCCAAGGGTTCCACTGTTGTTGAAGGGTAAGGACCAACGCTTCCTCTGGGTACTATCCCTATTATAAGCCAAATATTGACTTTATAATTCGAAGTTTTTCCATGGATTTACTTTATTATTCAATGCATAAGCGGGGGGGGGCCAATGGTTCCGCTATTGTTGAACTATAAGGAACAATGTTTGCTTCGGATCCTATCCCTATTATAAGCCAAACATTAACGTTATAGTAGGAAGAATTTAGTTGGATTTACTTAATTTTTCAATGTATATGCTGGGTGCCAATAGTGTGGGCTATTATTGAACTATAAAGGAAAAGTTTCCTCCGGGTCCTATCCCTATCATAAGCCAAATATTGAAATTATATTATGAAGTTTTTCGATGGCTTCACTTCATTTTTCAATATACAGTATAAGCCAGGTGCTAAAAGGTTCCTGCTTACTTATGTTATCACTTCTGACATGAAAATAGTTTGGAAACTTCGAGCCCTGGAGTCGGCGGGACTCCTGTGCCCCAGTGGGCTATTAGGGACAGATGAGGAGCAAACCTTCCTCCGGATACTATCACTATTATAAGCCCAATATTGAATTGATATACACGGACTAACCAATGGTGTCCGGGTACCGGGTACCCAACGGACCTCCGGTGACATTGATAATCTACTGATTATTATTATTATTATTATTATTCCATTGTTATAACTTAAGTTACTGCAAATTGCAATTACAGTCTCTCGAATTGAATTGAACTGAAATAGACCTTGACTCTTAGCTACGGTCCACTCTCTCCGGTTCTGTATTCCCGATCGGGTTGCTATGAAGGTCTTCGGGCTTCACCTCCATCTCCGGGTGCTGCCCAACGGCGTGTCTTTCCAGGTCAATGATAAACATCTTTCCCATAGGTTCTCAATGGAGGACAATGGATTTATATAAGAGATAGCAGATACGCTACTCTACTCTAACCTCTGTTACGGCATTCATATAGCCAATAGGCTATTCACCGCCAGGTGTTGCCCAACGTAATTTCTTGTTGAGTCGCTGTTAAAAGTCTTCACCTTGGGTTCTCAATGTAGAACCACGAATGAGAGAAAGGGGGGGGGGGGATACTCTAATCATATTAATGATAACCATCAACTATCCCACTCTAATCCATATTTATATAAGATACAGCTGATATGCTACCCCGTTCTAACTTCTTTTACTGCATTCATATAGCCAACAGGCTACTCGGCATTCCATAGGCCTTATGCATGACGAGCCGGTACATGATTTTGTTCTTTGCTCTAGTATTATGTAACATTAATTCTTGGCCTGATGAGCAACAGCTCTCTCTTGTAATCGCCACGACCATTGTGCAGTGGTTTGGGGTTCACAAGATGCAACAAATTCCCCCTTCTTGGGCGTACGAAGTATGTACGCCATCTGTCTTGTGTTGATTGTATGCTAGCTAGTGGGCTACTAAGATGTGTACAAACTGTGCACCCTTTGTGAAACATCACAATCTGATTGGCCACATAACTGCGGCTGGGGCGCCTTAGGTTTTGTTCAATATTTGGAGTGATGTAAAAGGTTACATATCCTAAGTCCCAGACATTATCCATAATGCCTACGTGAGTTTCCTAAACATTCTTTTGCCCACGTCCCAACGAAGTTGGAGACCCTGTTCCAAACAAAGGTTCTAGCAGCAATTAAGTCCAAGTTTAGTCAGAGATAAGAGTCTGACTCCCCAGGTTAGGCTGTCCTCTAAGCTAATGCCTTCTACGCTACCTACTGTTCCTTTACAACCTGTCCTTATATGAATAAAGACCACCACACCGCCTCGTCCCTCAGGGTCAATTGGTCCTAGTGTTCCCTAACCGGTGAATCAGTAGCGATTCCCACCCTTGACAGGTGGGGCTATTCCTAACCCCTTCACTCCGGGTGCCCTTGAGGAGGATGAGGAACATAGATTTGCTGCTTGTCATATGTGATCTGCACAACAATACAATGATACTTTCACCAAACGTCGTAGAAGTAATCAAAAAATGATTAAAGCCGATGGTATTAGTGCCAGTTCTAAAAGGAACCACAGTTTTCCTATCCCGCACGTTTCTTGTTCCCAAACGAGACAGCTTAAAGATGAGACCAGGCAGAGACCTCTCCTCACTCAAAATTACAGATTTTGCATGCTCACAGTGCCTCGGATACGGCTACTCCTTCATCAGGACGTGTGACTGATAACGTTGAACCTCAAGGATGCCTTTTGGCACATTCCGTTCTTCACAAGAGATCAAAGATTTCTTACGGACACCTTATCCCGGTGCAAGTGCAAGTCAGTGGAACGGGCACTCATACAAGAAGCTTTCAGCAAGCGGATTCACCCCTACATTTCAGCCTAGTACCTCCCGGGAAGGGCCAACCTTTGGGGTGACACCTTATCCCGGGGCAAGAGTAGGCTACTCCAGTGGTATGGGCACTCAAACAGGAAGCTTTCGCCAAGCCGACTCTTCCTTCCCATCCACAAGTAGACCTTTTGGCATTCCACACATTAGCAAAGACCCCTTACTCTATAACCCGGTGGTCAATAACCAGCGCAGGGACTGGCCGCTTTTGCGGTCAATTCTCCCTACCGCAATTCCTTGAGACCTCTGGTGGACGCTTCGGAACTAGCGCCAGAGCTACGACTGTAGACATCACTATACCAAACACCTATAGATGTACAGTTTATCTCAAGGTTTGTGTGATTCTACACAATTTTCTTATACAGTATACGACTACACTATGTTCTTTTATAGTATAGTAATAAAGGGAAGGTCCATATGCAGCCGATAATGACTACAAACATAATTGTAAGCTGATTATAAACAATTATCAATTATTAATTGACAAAATTGGAAGGCAAATATCTGCTAACTTTGTATTTCATATATATGTTATGGGTGATTTTAAATATATAAAACAAAGGTATGCATAGGCCAAAGTATGTGTCAGCTACAGAACACAGGGTCGTCCATCTACCTGTTCCCTCCCCCAGGCACGACCCTCAGATGCACAATCAGACAAGGGTCTAGTGTGTCACTTTGCGCCAATTTGGCCCACACAAGAGGGATACAACCGCCTGAGCCTATAGTGCCCATCTCCAGTGGAATTTCCAATCTCTCAATTCCTCTTGGACCAAGCTGGAAGCCTTCAGATTTCTCTAACTTTTGCATTATGGACGTTTTCCGGGCCAAATGGCTAAGAGCAAAATACGATCCTATCTTTCACCCTAAATCGAAGGCCTAATAGTCGGTAACCACTATCAGGCAATAGGCGTCACACTGAAAGAGTTTTACTACCATGACTAAGTAAGAAGACAAAGGATTTTTCTTCTATAGTAAATAGTACGAGTTGTATGTACTGAATGAGTCTGGTTCTCCTTTCCTCCTTCGGAATCTCCAAAAGGAATAAAAAAAAAGGGGGGGGGGGGATGTAGAACATAAATAAGTATACGAAGACAGAGTTTTCTTCTATAAGGAATAAGTACGAGTTGCATGTACTGAAAAAGTATGAACAAATAGTTAATTTTTTGGTTTTTATACCAATGCAAGCAAGAAATGCACTTGCTAACTTGTTGCACAGCTTCAGGAGCATTATAGTATGAGATGCTTTGACATTAACCCTTAACTGGCGGCGCGCATCATATGTCGAGTGAAAGAAATTGGACTATGTGGCGGCTCACAACATAAGTCGTGTGGCATTTTCAGCACGTAATGTTGCTGAGAGAGAGAGACAAGTGGTGGCAGGAGAGTAGCGAGCGTATGACTTCTCCAGACCACCGCGGTGGACCAACTGACATGAATCCCACCCTCCTCCACCCTCTCACACTCGCTACATAGTGAATTGTGTGGGGAAAGTACCGAATTACATGGTTTTTGCACTCGTGTTGCGCGGTTGTTGCAAGAAAACTAGCGGTCATACAAGGATCGTTGTGGTGTCATTGGAAAGCTCTGTTTATGCCCTTTCAGGGATAGATACTTGTTTTACGCTCTGGGTATTATTTAGGCATGAAAATGATAACGTAAACAGCCCTATTTTGGGTAAAAACACCCCGCTGGTGGCTACATATTATTTACCGCCTAGGCCGCTCGTTAGGTGTTAAAGCATCCGTTCATACAAATTTTTACATCTTGTTCTCCTCAACACATTTTAAGTTATGACTATTCTTCCATCTTTCCTTCTTTATGAGGCTTCCCAGTATACCCGCCTCTTCTTTCTCTAATACAGTAATTTGAATTTTTCCCGGTGTCAGCCTATCTGTTAATTGGTTCTCTCTGGATACGTTGAGCATCTGATGTCCCACCTCCAGTCGTGATATTCTAGGCTCTTCGTCATTGACGAAGGAACCAATACTAAATTACGGGTTTGACAACCCGTAGGGAAGGAAGGAAAACCTTCTACTGTATTTAGGAGTGGTTCCGTAGTCAATGACGCAAAGGTTCCCTCCCACCTTCCCCTTCCCATGCACATGCCCAGATTGATATAACATTTGAGGCAGATAAACACGCTAGAAAGTCTGGCATCACGTGCAAGGGAAGCATAACGACAGCACATCTGGAGGGGGAGCATCAAAGCGTCAAAAACTGATCCTATAATTTCATCAAATCTGCAAAAAGCTATCAGTACATCAAATTTTCCAGATGTGTTCATTTTGTCAAAAACCAGTTTTTCCCCAGATCATATCAATGTGTTAGGTTAGGTTAGGTTAGGTTAGGTTAGGTTTCAGCCTTTTGACAAATTGAAAAGGTCCAACTTTTTTGATGCTTTGAAAAGATTGGGTTTTTGATGTATTGATAGGGCTGACACCCTTGGAATAGTTTTGACGCTTTGCAGGTGCCCCCAGCTGGAGGGCTGAGGCACCGGGAGGTTTGAAATGATAGATTCTTCTTTAAATTAATTTCTAGTGGTATTCATTTTCAATGATGAGCCCTTGGTAAGATTTAATGGGTATTAACCAAGGATTGTTTTTATGCTATATACGCAACGGTTGTGATAAGAACTCCGGGAATCCCGAACGGGTCCCGGAATCTCAGCCTATATATAGTATAGGCTCTTCGTCATTGACTACGGAACCACTCCTAAATAGAAGGTTTTCCTTCCTTCCCTACGGGTTGTCAAACCCGTAGTTTGCCTTTTTCCAGAGGATCTACTGTAAGAAACTGTAAGAAACATAGTTGGATGGGGTATGGGAGGGAGAAGAAGAGAAGTAGTGGAGGAGGAGGTGGGGATCAGGTCAGAAGTGTGTAAAGCCATGAAAAGAGTGAAGATGGGGAAAGCATCAGGAATAGATGGAGTGTCACGAGTGTGTGAGGAAATGCTGAGGTATGGTGGTGAGATAGTGATCGAATGGGTATGGAAAATATGTAAACTAGCATGGGAGAATGGGAGTGCACCTGATGACTGGAAGACAGGCATAATAGTCCCCCTATATAAGGGTAAAGGGGAAAGAGGAGTGTGTGGTAACTACCGGGGAACATGTCTTCAAAGCGTAGTAGGGAAGGTGTACAGTAAGGTAGTGATTGAGAGAGTGACAGCGAGAACGGAGAAATGGATAGGTGACGAGCCGGGCGGGTTTAGGAAGGGAAGAGGATGTGTATATCAGATATTTACACTGAAATGTGTTATGGAAAAATATCTGGAGAAGCAACAAAAGCTGTATGTTGCCTTTATGGACTTGGAGAAGGCCTATTACAGAGTGGATAGAGAAGGTACTGGTATGTGGAAAGTACTGAGAATATACGGAGTAGATGGCAAGTTGCTGAAAGCAGTGAAGAGCATGAGGGTGCAAAGGCATCAGTACGTGTGGAGAATGAGCAGAGCGAGTTCTTTGATCTGAACGTTGGGTTGAAACAGGGGTGTGTGATGACCCCGTGGTTGTTTACTAATGTTTATTTTGCAAGTTTTACATTAGGCTATAATAATGGATGGAGTCATGAAAGAAATACAAGGAAGAGCAGTGGATGTTGGTGTATCGCTGATAAGGGAGGGAAACGAGTGGAAGCTACCTGTACTGCTGTTTGCTGATGATAGAGTTCTGATGAGCGATAGTGAATGGAAGTTGCAGGGTCTGGTAAATATGTTTGGAACAGTGTGCAAAAAACTGAATCTGAAGGTAAATGCGGGGAAGAGCAAGGTTATGGTCTTCGAAAGGAGTGAAGCCACAGAGTGTGAGGTGAGGTTGAACAGTCGGCTATGCTATGGAGAATGTCAGCTCATCTAAATATCTGGGCAGTGTGCTGAGAGAGGTGGAAATTAGTTACTGTCCCCAGTCAGTCTATGCTCCTCCTCCCATCCAGCACTGCTTTCACTCATATATTTTTTTACTCCATCCTTCCACCTCTCTCTCGGTTTACCTCTCCCTCTCCGCCCTTCCACCTCGCTCTCGTACACTCTCTTAGTCATTCTCTCGCTTCCCATAAGTTCCACATGGCCGAACCATCTCAAGGTGTTCCTTTTCACACTTTCCAGCACATCTTCATCCACACCACACCGCTCTCGTACTTCCTCATATGCCTGTCTATCCTTCCATGTAACTCCGCACGCACTTCTTAAGTAACTCAGTAACTCATTTCCACCCCTCACACTCTTGGTTTGTGTCTCTCCAACAACGTCCATGCTTTGCTCCCGTAAGTCAATGTCCGGATTACCTCACTGTCATGCAAAGACTTCTTTACTTTCATGCTGACCACCCTATTTCTTGTTACTGCTTTCAGCATTCCTACAACCCTCTTCCCCTGTTGCACCCTCTCCTGCACTTCTTCATCCATACTCCCATCTTTACTCAACACACTGCCCAGATACTTAAATGAGCTGACAATCTCCATAGCCTGACCGTTTAACCTCACCTCACACTCTGTGGCTGCACCCCTTTCAAAGACTATAACCTTGATCTTCCCCGCATTTACCTTCAGTTTCCATTTTTCACACTCTGTTCCAAACATATTTACCAGACCCTGCAACTCCCATTCACTATCGCTCACCAGAACTGTAGCATCAGCAAGCAGCAGTACAGGCAACTTCCACTCATTTCCTTCCCTTATCAGAGGTTCACCAACATCCACTCCTTTTTCTTGTATTTCTTTCATGACTCCATCCATATATATATTGAACAACCACGGTGACATCACACACCCTTGCTTTAACCCAACATTCAGATCAAAGAACTCGCTCTGTTCATTCTCCACACTTACTGACACCTTTGCACCCTCATACATGCTCTTTCTTTGCTTTCAGCAACTTGCCATCTACTCCGCATATTCTCAGTACTTTCCACAGACATTCTCTATCAACTATGTCATAGGCCTTCTCCAAGTTCATAAAGGCAGCATACAACTTATGTCCCTTCTCTAGATATTTCTCCACAACACTTTTCAGGGCAAAAATCTGGTCTACACATCCTCTTCCCTTCCTAAACCCGCCCTGCTCGTCACCTACCCATTTCTCCGTTCTCGCTCTCACTCTCTCAATCACTACCCTACTGTACATCTTCCCTACTATGCTTAGAAGACATGGCCCCCTGTGTTTACCACACACTCCTCTTTCCCCTTTACTCTTATATAGGGGGACTAGCTGTCTTCCAGTCATCAGGCGCACTTCCCTTCTCCCATGCTAGTTTACACATTTTCCATACCCATTCGATCACTATCTCACCACCATACCTCACTATTTCCCCACACACTCCATCTATACCTGATGCTTTCCCCATCTTCACTCTTTTCATGGCTTCACACACTTCTAACCTGATCCCTACCTCCTCCTCCACTACTTCTCTTCTTCTCCCTCCCATACCCCATCCAACTATGTTTGCTGGCATTTCATTCCTTAAGTTCAACAATTCTTTGAAGTACTTCCTCCATCTCTCGACTCTCTCATGCTTCTCGCCTAACAATCGCCCATTCTGATCTTTCACACCCTTACTACTTCCCTTGCTACCTTTCCTAACATTCTTGACCTCTTTCCAGAACAGTTTCTTACACTTCCTCCATTATACACTTAGATTCCTTCAAGTTCCTCATCTACTCTTCTCTTACTTTCTTTCACTACTTTCTTTCACTACTATCTTCACTACTCTCTTTTTCTCCAAGTACCTCTCTCTTTCCTGTCTCTCCAAATTTTCATTCCCTGTACTACCCAACCACTCTATATGCTTTCTTCTTATCTTCAACAGCTAGCTTTACCTCTTTTGTCCACCTTGCTATACCCTTTACTCCCCTCCCTCTTCTAACTCCACATATCTCCTCACATGCTGCACACATCTCTTTCTTAAACACTTTGCTAACTTCTTCCATCCCCTCCAAGTCAAACCTACCTAGTTGTCTTTCTATTGCTCTCTTGAACTCTTCCCTGATCTCCTCCTTCTGTAACCTCTCCAACCTCTTCACCACTCAACCTCCCTCTCACTCTTCACCCACTTCTGTATCCTAATTTTAGCTACTACTAAATAATGTTCAGACAACCCCCCCCCCCCCCCTTCCCCAATACCCCTATATACCCTAGCATCTAGCTCAGAATTCTTCATTTGTTCATCCACACATATATAATCAATCAGTTGCCTTCCGTTCCACTGTCTCACTCTCCCTCTTCCACTCCACTTTCCATGTGTACCTGTGTA
The DNA here is from genome assembly GCA_032716605.1 of Paralithodes platypus. Lineage (NCBI taxonomy): Eukaryota > Metazoa > Arthropoda > Malacostraca > Decapoda > Lithodidae > Paralithodes > Paralithodes platypus. The sequence goes on from CM064510.1 coordinate 42,571,854, forward strand.
TGATTCTGTGTTGGAAGAAGGTGTTGGCTATCCACAGCATCCTCCTCACACATACGTCCACAAGTGCACTGCCAATCCCATATACCTCTGTTGGTATACCCCACTCTCCCACCACTTCATCAACTTTACTATCACCCACCTTCCCATTCATATCCCCAATCAGAAATATTCTTTCTCTCTCACCAAACTAATCCAGGCATGCCTCAACATTCACCAAGAACTCCTCTTTTTCTCTTACAGGTTTATCCTCAGTCAGAAGAATGCTTTCTGTTAAATATATATACTGTTCAATGACATTTCAATTGTCAGTATTATAATAGTATATTTTATTTACCTTAGGAATTATCTAAAAATATTAAGTTAAATGTTGATTACACATATACCGTACAGTACTGTATTAAAAAAAAATTTCAGATTTGTGGAGCGAGAGCGTAAGGAGTACGGTATGACTCGACCCACCAAGATGATTCCTGTCATGAAACAACTTCCACGTGAGACTGATAAAAAGTTCATGAGGAGAGTCAATGAAATGACCCAGGTGAAAACATTATTATTTTTTATTGTTGTTGATATTCTGTATTGGTATTGGTTGAGAGGCTCTTCCATGTTTTGCATAAGTATGTCTTGATCACCTGATTAGTACTTTCCATAATACATTGCTGCACAGTCCCTACAGTGTCCTTATTAAAAGTGGGGGTGCATGGGTTGAGATAAACATAGAATGATAATCGCCAAGCTGTACATAATTATCTTGCAAAATGCAATGGCACTGAAATAATTATTAACAATGGTATAAAGGATTTTGTGGATCGTCTATACCGGGCCTGTGACGTCACAGGAGTGTAAGTCCACCATCCAGTCCAGGATGAGGATACTGGTGTGACGTCACTGACGTCACAGGCCTGGTATAGACGATCCACAAAATCCTTTATACCATTGTTAATAATTATTTCAGTGACATTGCAAAATAAAAATAAATAATAGTTAAAGTGGGGATTGGGCCTGAGCATATAGATAGATAGATAGACATTGCATTTTACAAGATAATTATATGCAGGTTAGCGATTTTTTTTCAATGTTTACCTCAACCACCCCCACCTTTAAGTCCTGAAACTCTTGTCGTATTCGAATGCACTCGAATACAGTAATTCAGGGTATTCGTATTCATATTCAAATTCAAACAAATAAAAGTAAAAGTATTTGCATTCGTATTCGAATATTTGGACAAATTATTGTATTCGTAGAATAATCTGGCGAATACAGAGAGCGAGAGCGAGAGAGAGCTGTCATCGTTTGTATTTCATCAGATTCACAAATTTTATACCATACTATATATCTAGTTACTACACTACATAGGCTGATATCCCAGTAATGAATACAGGTACAGTAGTGTCTATTATCCGTCTAAAAAATAGTTAACCATTGCATAAGCTACGGTACCACACTTGGTATAGTAAAAAAGTTAATTAATTTTACGAAAAGTATTCATGAATACATTCATAAAGTATTTGTATTCGACGAGACAATATTTCCTTGTATTCGTATTTGCATTTGTATCCGTAGAAATTTAAATTATTCGTATTGGTATTTGAATACTGAACTCGTGTATTCACTCCATCCCTGCCTCACTTGTAGGGTTTTATGATTCAAGACATCTTTCTTGGTCTGCCCCTTGGTGCATGTATTCACTCCATCCCTACCTCACTTGTAAGGTTATATGATTCAAGACATCTTTCTTGGTCTGCCCCTTGGTGCAGCTCCCCCCACGTTAACGGATTTGCATCTTTTCACCCAACTTAGTTCATCCATCCTCTCCACATGCCCGAACCTACTAGTACGCATCTCATCACTGATACTCATGATGCCTAATCGTCTCAACTATTCATTAGATATCATATCTTGCACTTTGACCCCACACACCCATCTCACCATTCTCATCTTGTTACATTGCATTCTGTTGATATCATCCACTTTGACAGGCCACGTTTAAGAAGCACATGTCATTGCGCTTCTAACACATGAAGCATATACCTTTCCCTTCAAGTGGAGAGGAAGTTTTCTCATAGTGAGTAGTGGCAATAGTTCTCTGAACTTTCTCCAGCCGCATCTAATTCGTGCGGAATACAAATTGCAACAAACTGACTGGTTCTGACGAGGCTGGTGATTGTTAAGTTGTTGTTGTTGTTCCCTAAGCTGCCTGGCCGAACAGCCCCGAGTCCCTGAGAAAGGCCATGGCCACGATCGGGCTTTCCCACAGAGCTCTCATTGAGTGTAGATTGTGTTGTTGGCGTAAGTGGTTGTGTGAAATGCAGTCTTCTATGATGTGTTTAATGGTATGGGGTGCTGTGTTACATCCCGGGCAGGCGTCGACAACGGAGTCATCCAGTCTCTTCTGATAGCTCAGGAGAGCTGGATGGTGTCCGCATATCAGCCTGGCCAGGTGGACTCTGTCCTCGCGAGGAAGGGAGGATTCGGAAGGATGGATTTCGGGAGGTCGTGCATGCAGCTGCGTGTTGTCTGTGAGTGAGTGGATGGATCGGTGAGAGATATGAGTATGGATGTGCTTCTGGAAGCTGGTTCGGGGTGGGCAGGGAGGGAGAGAGGACAATAATTGTGTGTGATACCGTGTGCTGGGTGTTGTTTTGATATTTCTTGGTGTCTGTGGGTGTGTTGCCATGTAGTTTAGTGGGTGGTCTTGGTTCGTGGAGGCTGCTGCCAGGAATTGAGTGCCTCTCATATCCAGATGGTCTTTGACTTTGAGGATTTTGGTTTCTTGATGTAGGTGATCTGTGGGTGCAGTAGCTGTGCAGCCTGTAATGATCTTCAGGGCTTTGTTTTGAATAGTCTGTAAGGTCTTATGATGTGTTTCAGCTAGGTTAGAAGCCCAGGCTGGGCTTGCGTATTCCATCACTGATCTTATGTATTGTTTATATACTGTGGTGGTAGTTTCTTTGTTGTGTCCAAATTTTGTGTGAGCAAGTGACCTGAGGGCGTTAAGTCTGGGTGTCAGTTTCTTTTTAATGTTTGTGGTGTGCTGTTTGAATGTCATATGAGTATCATATGTTACTCCTAGAATTTTGGGTGTGTGTGTATGTGTTAGGGGTGTGTTGTTCATGGTGAGTTGAGGGATGTATTCGTGTTCTGTCCAACTTGTGAGCAGGGTTGCGGTGGATTTGGCTGGGGCTAGATTAAGTCTGTTTGTAGTGCACCAGCCATGTAGTGTGTTGAGATAGGGTTGAAGGAGATCTGTTGCTCTTTTTGGGTCATGGTGTGTGCATGTGAGTGTTATGTCATCTGCATAGGAGGCTAAGTTTATTTGGGGCGTATTGGGTTGTTGTTAAGTAAAAGGAGAGGCTGCATATTTATTTGTATAATTGAATTTACTGTACCTCACTTGATTTTTGGTGGCAGATTCTGAGGAGAAACTGCAGCGAGTAGTCAAAGAGTTTGGTGTGGTATGTGGGAGGAGGAAGCTGAGGGTGAACGTCAATTAACCCATGGTACCCGGAAGGGCTCTGAGGAGCCCATAACAAACTAGGGCCCGAAACACGGATGGGCTCTTGAGCACCGTAAGCTTGAAAGCCTATTAAGCGTGTTTTGAAAGCCGTGCGTCCAACGCATGTAAACAAAGCTTGTCTTTGCGTGACCGCACCTCCGAAATCAAGAAGGAGACGTCGGATCAAACTTGTTGTATGCATTGACGAGATTAGTGTCTGCAAATGTCCGATATCGCTAACATCGCCTCGAAACTTTCTTGACGGAAACCGTCATCACAACTGAACCAGTTGACTTAGACAGCTCTACTCAACGCCAGTCTACATATAAGAAACACATCTACGTTTAGAGATGTGAGTGAATTCTCTAGCAGTTAAAATAACAAAGATACGGGTAGCCTATTAAAGACGTTTTTTGGCCAGATCACCCGGGTTTCGCGGATATCCTATTGAAGGCGAAACCGGTCTGTGAGGGTTAAAGTAAAGTGATAGTGTGTAATAGAGGTGCTCATAGGTTTAATCTAGATATGCGGCTGGATGGGGAAAACTGGAACAAGTGGTGTGTTTTAAATATCTAGGATGAGTGATGAGCAGGGACGCAGGTATGGAAATTGAGGTAGAACAGAGAGTATGTGAAGGAAGTAAAGTTTTCGGAGCAATGGGAAGCACTGTATGTGGAAGGTGAGAAATCTTGGAATGCAAGCTAAAAGTGCAATGTATCAAGGGATAGTTGAACCAACAGTGATGTATGGGGCTGAGACATGAGCTCTGAAGTCAAAGGAGAGAAGAAAGCTGGATGTGATGGAGATGAGCTGCTTGAGGAGTGTATGTGGAGTGACTCTACGAGTCACTCCACATACACTCTTGCCACTTGCGCAGTGGCAGTGTCGTAACCAATGAGGTTTAGAGGTCCTGTCATCTGCGTATAAGTACGGTATTGGTTAAAGTCTTGCTAAAACGCACCTCTGTAGCTTACCGTGACTAGTTACGGTAAGTAAGTCCTACCCCGCCTATTCGAGGTAGCCTCGTTATTACACCGTCCTTATTTTAATCCTCCCTTTTAAATTTCTATTTTTTTTATTTTTGCTTGACGGTGGAACTAAAGGGGGGGGGGGTGCTATTTTCTTCAGCAGCACACTTTGTTTTTAATTTTAAATCCTCTTTTAATTTCCACTATAAAAATTATCCCCCTTGTAACTATATTTCTGTTGTCCCCTGTATATTTTTGTTCTCCCTATCTTCTTAATATTTTCATTTTTACTGTGTTGTATGTTTTTTTACTGATGTTAGTATCAGTTTTTAATTTGTCTTTAGTATACTTTTGACAATCCGGCACCCTGTTTGGAGGCATTATGTCCAGGCCCCAAGTCCTCCTGGGAAATAACTCTGCTCGGTATGCTGCCGGCCAGGACCCCCTTGGGGGTGGAGGAACAAAGCAGAAAAGTGGTGGAAACGTCGTTCGGGTGAAGGAAAGCGTGCTCCGTGTCTGTGCCTTCAATGCCAATGGCATAAATTATTTTAGCAAGAGAGAGTGTCTGATGCGAGAGCTTAAAGATGGATGTGTGGATGTGTGTGGGGTAGGTGAGACGCACCTGTTGGGTTCTGGAGTGTGGGATGGTGAGAGTGAGCATGATTTGTGGGGTGGGGAAGGATGGGTTGTCTGGTCTGGATTGGATGCAGGATATAAACGTAAGAAAAAGGAAGGGGTAGCAGTAATTTTGTCAGAAAGGTTGAGGAAGTGTGTGAAAAACTATGGATGCGTGGACTCACGAATTGTATGGTGTGAGTGCAAGATTGGGATAGATAGGTATACTTTTATGTGTGTCTATGCACCAGTCAACCAAGAAACTGGGAAAGGTGCGGAAGAAAATAGAAAATTTTGGAATAAAGTCAATAAATGTATAAGAGAAAGGCAAGAGTGGACACAAGTAATATTAGTAGGCGATATGAATGGTAGAGTTGGAAACGAGGAGATAGAAGGTATAGTGGGTAAATGAATGGTGATTTCCTTTTAGAAGTATGTGCGGAGAGAGAGATGTTTCTGGCTAACACATTTTTTGAACATCGTCACATTCATAGATATACATGGCACAGAGGTGAAGGTGAGCAGGAACAGAAATCTCTAATTGACTACGCCATGATGGACTCCGGACTAAAAAGAAGAATTTTAGATTCAAAAGCTGTAAGAGGTATGCTGACGGGATCAGACCACTATACAGTGCTGACAAAAGTGAGGATAAGGAAAGAGTGGAAATATGAGAGGAAAGAGAGAAAACTGACAGTAGAGAGAATAAATGTGAGAAAATTAAATGAAGAGTGTAATGCAACAAAATACAAGGACATCCTGAAAGAGACTATAAAGGACATGGATGTTTTATTATTATTATTATTATTATAGAAGCTGTCTAAGCCTCCCAACAGGGTGCAGATACACCTATAAAAGATGAATCCCCACAAAATACCCGTAAGCACTGGAGAGAGACTAAGACAACTAAGAAAAAGGAAAAGGGCTACAGTAGTTAGAGAGCCCAGAAGAAAAGATCAGTTTGTCAATTAAAACACCATTCTAAAAAGAATAAAAGCAAATCATGATTAACAAAAAAATTTACTGCTGTAATAAAACATTAACTCTGGACTTAAAAGCTGAGATATGGGTTGACTGTACAACCTCGTTTGGCAAATGATTCCAAAAGGGAATCATTGAAGGAATAAAACACAGAGAAAACTGAGATGTAGAAACATTAATTGGAGTCATGGCAAGGTCATTAAGACTCCTCGTAAATCTTGTTGCGCGAATTGGAATAAAAGGTTCTGGTAAAACACTATGCAATGGATGCTGAGTATTGTTAAACATTTTAAATAAAAGACTAAGGGCACCAACCCGACGCCGATGATGAAGATCAAGTGATAGAGCAGGGAGAATAAATTTAATAGAATTAAGAGCTTTATCAAGCAATTTCAAATGACAGTCAGCAGTCGAGTTCCAAACAGGAGAGCAATACTCAATGTTATGATAGATCTGGGAAATACTGTAGACGAAGTATGGAAAGGTACAAGAGACTCCATGATTAAAGCAGCTGAGAAAGTATGTGGGAAGAAAACCTTTAAAATGTGGAAGAAGAAAGGTAACGCATGGTTTAGTAAAGAGATAGAAGAAATAGTGAAAACAAAAAAAGAGTTCAGAAAGAGTATGCTGCAAAAGAATATACCTAGAGAAACTAGAGATGCGAGGAAAGAAGAATATAACAATTTGAAACAGAGTGAAGAGGGCGATACAAGACGCTAAAAGGAAGACAGATGAGGCATATGGGAGAAAGATTAGTGAACAGTTTCTGAATGACAAGAAAGCATACTACAGAGCTGTGAAAGAAGCCAGAGGGAAGAAGACTGAGAGTGTCTCAGGTGGTAGGATGAGGGACATGAATGGGGAAGTGGTAGAGGGTGATGGTGTGGTGAAAGTATGGAAAGATCATTTTAGTAGCTTAGCTGTAAAGAGTAGGGGGAAGGCAAAGATCTCATCCATAGGAATGGAGAGAGGTAGAATAAACAGGGTAGTTGAAAGCCAGATAAGCAGAGAATAAGTAAAAGAAGCAATCAATAGACTTAAAATGGGCAAAGCTGCTGGAGTAGATAACATCCCAGGTGAAATGCCGAGATATGGAGGAGAAGAAGCTGTTGACATAATGCATAGGTTATGTAAATTAGCATGGGAAAAGGAAAGTGTACCAGAGGACTGGAGGAAAGCAGTGATAGTACCCTTGTACAAAGGGAAGGGTAGTAAAGAAGAGTGTAAGAATTATAGGGGAATTAGCTTGCTTAGCATACCTGGAAAGGTACACGCAAGAGTAGTAACACAGAGGCTACAGAAGATAACGGATGACAAAATAGGCGAGGAACAGGAGTACAAAGGAAATCAAGCAACAACAGATCTAGTGACCCTTCTAGGCTGCTTGTCCTCCAAAACACTGAGGATCAAGTGTCCAAACAGTGGTTTAGAGTGGGTAAGGGAACATTGGAAAGGGAACTACTGCCCTGGAACTAATGTCCGTGGCAGGATTAGGAAGTTAGTAGGGGACAGATGGGTTAGTAACTGAGGGGGGGATAAAATAAAGTTATTCATTTACAAACGCAGTCAGTCGCGGGTTTGATGCGAGATATTTGTCTAAGCGGAGTTTAAATGAATCAACGGTGCTGCAGTCTATAACGTCTCGGGGAAGCCCATTCCACAAGTTGACAACTCGATTGAAGAAGAAATTCTTAGATTCGTGTGAGTTAAAAGATTTACCAATAATTTTGCAACCGTTTCCCCGCGTGTAATTAGATTGGTCGATAGTGAAGTACTTACTACAGTTCATATTGTCGATGCCTTTGATGATTTTGAACACTTGAATTAAGTCACCTCTTAATCTGCGCTGGGTTAAAGGAAATAGATTTAATTCTCTAAGACGCTCTTCGTATGGTTTGTTCTTTAGGCTAGGTATCATTTTGGTAACTCTACGTTGAACTCGTTCTAGCTTGTTTATATCTTTTTGGTAATAAGGGCACCAGGATTGAACGCAGTATTCCAGAAGAGGGCGGACTAAGGAATTGTAAAGGGTTAGGATAACTTCTTTGGATTTATGCTCAAATGACCTGCCTATAAAGCCAATTATTTTGTTTGCCTTCTTAACAACTTCTGAACATTGTTGACTCGGTTTTAGGTTACTCGATATTGTTACTCCCAGATCGGTTTCTCTGTTTACATTCTTAAGCTGAGTGCCATTCATCGAATAGTTTGCTTTCTCATTTAGGTATCCGATATGTAGTACTTTACATTTATCCGCATTGAAACTCATTTGCCAAATTTGGGTCCAACATGACAATTTATCTAGATTGTGTTGCATATCGTCAACTTGTTCTTTTGAGAGTACGCTATTTGCAATTTTTGTATCGTCAGCAAATTTTGAGATTGTACAGGTGATACCCTTATCTATGTCGTTGATGTAAATTAGAAAGAGAATTGGTCCTAGTACCGATCCCTGGGGTACCCCGCTACTTACATTGGTCCATTTAGATGCCTTACCGTTTATGACTACTCTTTGCTTTCTGTCACTGAGCCAATTTTCTATCCATTTCAACACACCGTCTTGTATTCCATGCGCTTTTAGTTTTAGCAGTAAACGTTTGTGGGGAACTTTGTCAAAGGCCTTTTGAAAATCAAGGTATATAATATCTACAGCTTTACTCTCATCGTAGAGGTTGAGGATATCGTGGAAGAAGTCTAAGAGGTTTGTTAAACAGGAACGCTTTTTACGAAAGCCGTGTTGACTATCTTTAAGTAAGTTATTTGCCTCTAAGTGATTTACGAGTCTGTCTCTTATGACCGTTTCTAGCATTTTACATACAATTGAGGTTAAGCTAATTGGACGATAGTTACTGGGTAGGGATTTGCTGCGTTTCTTGAATATCGGTGTTACGTTGGCTAGCTTCCACTGATCAGGCATAGTCCCAGACTGCAAGGATTCATTGAATAGCAATGTCAGTGGTTTGAAGAGCTCATCCTTAGCTTCCTTTAGAACTCTAGGCGAGATTGTATCAGGTACAGGCGTTTTATTTACCTTGAGTTTATCTAAACAATTCAATACTTCTCTCTCTGTAACAGTGATATTGCTTAGAACATCTGAATTATCAATCTGAATCGGCGATGGTGTAGGGATATCACTGAGGTCTTCGGTTGTAAAAACTGATGCAAAGAAGGTATTGAGGGCATTACTCATTTGTACTTCGTCTTTGGTGTATTCTCCATTTTCATCGACTAACGGTCCAACAGTTGAAGTAACTACTTTTTTCTTTCTGATATAACTATAGAATTCTTTCGGGTTTGTTTTACTTTGATTCGCAACATGTAACTCCAGGGTCTTTTTACTTTGCTTAATTAACTTTTTGGCTTTGCGTCGTAGCTCTACAAATTTCACCCGTTCTTCGTCATTTTGTGAGGATTTTAATCTATCATTAGCAAATTTTTTAGCAAGCAGACAGTCTGAAATATCTTTATTCCACCATTTGGGCTTATCATTATGGCCTGGACGCCGTATTTTCGATGATATGCAGTCTTGCACTGCCTTAAGGTAAGTGGTTGTGAAACACTCCCAAGATGTATTTATGTCGTTATTGTTAGTCAGAAAGCTCCAGTCAGTTTCTTTAAGCTTTGATTTAAGTTTATGAAAATTTGCTTTCTTGAAATTAGGGACTTTCTCAATGCTGCTATTTGATTTGTTACTCGTAAACTTTAAAGTGAAAGTTATCGTACGATGGTCGCTGTTACTGAATTCATCACCAACATTCAAATTCTCTATTAATTCTTCTTTTGTTGCGAGTACAAGGTCAAGCACATTATTACCACGGGTCGGAGATTGTACAAATTGAAAAAGTGAACTCTCTTGCAAGTTAGCATAGAGGTCGTGTCCAGAGTGTGAAGTAAGAATATCGCCCCATTTAGTCACGGGTAAGTTGAAATCGCCAAGAATTACGGTATCTTGTATGTTAGTTATTTCTGCAATTTGTTCATAAATTTCACTGTCAGTTTGCACTGAGTGAGATGGGGGTCTGTATAATAAAGCTAGTGTTATTTTAGTTCCTCGTTTATTATTTAATAGTACGTAAGACATGTCTATATTCGCAATTTGAGGTTTTGACATTAAGACGGGATTAAGACTTTCCTTTATAAAAAACAGAACTCCTCCATTTCTATTGATCCGACTTTTCTCAAACATTGTATAACCAGGAAGCGTATATTCGGCTAAAAAGTCTCTGTCTTCCGTATTTAATCAAGATTCTGTAATGCCGATTATATCATAATGTTCTGTAAACACGATTTCCTCTAGATCTGAAAATTTATTGCGTATGCTACGAGCATTTACATAAAACACCTTAAGAGTATTAGAGTTGGATGTTACTGATTGTGCATTGTCTGAATTTTCAGTTCGTATTTGACTTACACTACCCTGTCTGGGGTCTGGTTGACCCCGTTTTTTGAACGGAAAACAGGGAGGTTTCAGAAAGGGCAGGGGCTGCGTTGACCAGATAGCCTCAATGCGATTGTTGGTAGAGAAGTATCTGGCCAAAAACAGAAAACTCTATGCAGCATTCATGGATTTGGAAAAAGCCTACGACAAAGTAGACTGGGAGGGCCTCTGGGATGTGTTAACAGTATATGGTGTGGGAGGAAAGTTGCTAATGGCAGTAAAATCTTTTTATAGGAATGCAATGGCAAATGTGAAGGTAGGGGATAAGTTAAGTGAAAGTTTTGAGGTCAATGTAGGTGTAAGACAGGGATGTGTCATGTCAGCTTGGTTGTTCAATATATACATGGATGGAGTGATTAGGGAATGTAGGGCTGTATCAATGGGTGTGGGAGCTAGACTGGAATCAGAGGGAAGAACATGGAAGATTTTAACATGCCTATATGCGGACGATGCAGTCCTGTTGGCGGAAAATGCTGAAGAAGTTCAGAGAGTGGTCACTGACTTTGACAGGGTACGGTATGTGAAAAGAGAAAGTTAAAGGTCAATGTAGGGAAATGTAAGGTAATGGTGTTTGAGAGAAGAATGCATGAAACCACAGATTTTAAGGAAAAATATAGAATCAAGAAAGAACACAAGAAAAGTTGTAAAATAAAATTGAAAAATAAAGTACTAGAAGAGGTTGAAAGTTTCAAGTATTTGGGAGCTGTACTATGCAAATATGGTAAAATGGAGAGTGAGATAAAAGAGAGAAAAATGCAAGGGAGAAAAGTGATTGGAGAACTTTATAGTATTCTCAAAGGAAGAATGGTTAGCCAGGAAGTCAAAAAGTCACTGAGAAACAGTGTGCTGCTCCCAACACTCTCGTATGGAAGCGAGACATGGACGGCAAGTGACGAGGACCTCTTCAAACTGAGAGCTGTGGAGATGAGCTTTTTCAGAATGGCAGCTGGCATGAATAGGCTAGATGGGCCAAGTAATAGGGAAGTGTACGAGTCCTTTGGAATGGAAGAGCAGGCTTTGGGCATTGATTGTGGTGTGGTTGAGTGGATAAAGAGAAGTTGTTGTTGCTGTTCCTCAGGCTGTCTGGCCGAGCAGCCCCAAGGTCCCGAGCAAGGCCAAGGCCATAACCGAGCGCCCCCACAGAACCCTCCCAGCTTACCACTAATAATGCCCAGGTGACCGAAGCCACTCAAAGGCGGGGAGCTGAGGAGGGTGCGGAAACGCCCGGGAAACAAAAGCCCCACCCAAGGCCCTGTGCCCCTCAGCAATTATAAAGGGAAAGTTGAGGGGCAAAGGAAAAATGTGATGCTTTGGCTCCCAATCTGCCAGGGTTGGCAGTAGGGAGGTCAATCCACGGAAAAGACGCCGTCACTTGAGATCTAGAAAATATATAAGTAAAAGGAACAGTCAGAGTAAGGTATGGGTATGGCAGAGAACGCTCAACTCTCATTCTGATAGACCAGCTCATCACCAGATAAAGAGAAGTACTTTGAGGTGGTATGGTCATGTTCAGAGAATGGATGAAGACAGAATGCCAAGAAAGATATATGGGAGTCAGGTGAGTGGAACCGCTAATAGTGGAAGACCACCTATGGTATGGGAAAAGAAAGTGGAAAAATATATTGAAGAAAAACTTCCACGTAGTGGAAGGGGCATTGTGGCACGAGCAAGGGAGGCATGTCTTGACAAAGTAGCTTGGAGACGTTTCTGTCATGGCCATCCTCTAGTGGGGGTTTCCCAGGGGGAAACAAGGCGTCGGAGATGATGATGATGATGACTCGTAGAGAGGAATGAAAAGATACGTAGGAGAGTGGGGCAGCAGGAACCTTTGTCGGTCAGACTGGACAGAAGATTGCTGTGCTGGTATGGACATGTTGAGCGAATGGAAGATGAATGGCTTGCAAAGGGAATATATGAGTCAGATACAAGGGGAGGTAGAGGGGTAGGAAGACTTCCATTGAGATGGAGAGATTGTGTAGTACAAGTGTTGAAAGATAGAGAAATTACTATAGATCACACAACAGAAGTGGTAATAAATGGGAATGAATGAAGAATGCTTGTGAATAGATAATTGATAATGCGGTTGTTTGGGAGAGGTGGTCGGGCGCCAGTTGGATTAGATAATAGTCCGTTAGGCGCCTGGCTCGGGGAGCTGGTAGATATGAAGGGTCTTGCCTGAATGTGTGGTGGAGCTTCGCTGCATGTCTGCTTGCTGAGACCGGAACCTCTCCGGGAGGTCTGGGATCTGGGAATCTTTTGCTGGAAGAACCCAAATGGGCCTGGGTCTCTGGGTCTTCTGGGTGACCTAGATGTGTGTGATTTTGTTTTTGTTTTTGTTTTTTTTGTCCCTGTTCAGGCTCTGTCTCGAGTCGGCCACCCCCAGCTATGGGGTATGTGCCTGAGTATATACAGTACAGTATATAGATAGATAGTTCAGCTATGAAAGTACAGTAACTAGGCGAGACCTCAATTTCATAAAATGATCTAAGCTAATTCTGTACCCGATGCCGAGTTGGCTGCCAACTTTGTGGCATTTTTTGCTGGCAAGATAACTCGCATAAGACAGGAACTAGATGATGCTTCTGTTGGTGAAGAATTTTCAGTTGTACTCCAACCCCGACACATTCCTGATAATGTCCTCTCATCCTTTCACTCAGTAGAGGTGGACATGATCTCGTCCTACATAAGAAACCTCAATAAAACATTTTGCCCGTTGGATCCCATAAATGTTTCCAAGCTACCAAGAGTCTATGATCACACAGTTGAGTTTATTTCCAAAATAATTAATAAGTGCTTCTCTGAAGGTAGCTTCCCACATTCTGAAAAGCATGCACTACTCCGACCTACTCTAAAGAAACCTGGACTTGATGTTGAGAACATGTTGAACTATCGTCCTGTCTCCAACCTGTCCTTCATATCAAAGATATTAGAGCGTGCAATACTTGACCAATTACAACCACTACTTCAGCAGAATGAAACTATCCCAATTTTTCAGTCTGCTTACCGACAGCATCATTCAACTGAAACAGCATTGATTAGAGTACATAATGATCTAGTTGAGAACATTTGCAATGGTGTGGCCTCACTATTGGTCTTGCTTGATCTCTCTGCGGCCTTTGACACAGTGGATCACGAGTTGTTATTGAGTGATCTTTATGATTGTGGTGTGCGTGACTCCGCTCTCTTGCTTCTTGGGTCGTACTTGTCAGGTAGATCCCAGAGTGTGATGGTAAATCAAATGGTCTCGGACTCGACACCCCTGCAGTATGGTGTTCCGCAGGGATCAGTTTTAGGTCCTATCCTATTTATAATTTATATCAGCAGTTTGTCTCTTCTGCTTCGTGCACATAATGTCACCTTTCACTTTTATGCAGATGACACCCAGATTTATGTGAGAATCACAAATATAGTTGATATACGGAGTAAGATGTCTGATATCAAGAAGTGGATGAGAGCGAGAAAACTTAAACTAAATGATGGTAAAACTGATATTCTCATCATCCGAGGAAATAGAAGAGCTGATGATATAGTAGGTGCCCTCTCCATCAATGTGGGTGGATCTCAGCTGCGACCGGCCAACTCTGTTCGAAATCTGGGTGTATATGTGAACTCCCGATTAGATTTCAAAGAGCATATTTTTTTTTTTTTTTTTTTTTTTTTTTATTTTTTATTTTTTTTTTTTCTATATTCCAACTACTCCCTCTCGGGCATAGGCTGAGAGCCTGTACATTCCACCGCTCAACACGGTGAAGCCCGTGAGGTCTTGTTCCAGTCTGGGGAGTGAGACATGTGAAGCAACCATCATGGCTCGAAGCAGCTCCATTTCTGAAGCGGCCGGTTGCTTCGCTCAAGTGCTTCACCGTCTCACCCTCCAGACTCAGACCCTCACTCTCAGAACGCCACCTATTGAGCAGTGAACTCACTAGGCATTGTCCCCCTGTAACATATTTTGAATATGGGAATATTCATACAGTGTTATTTAATCAGGGAACAATGAGGGTATTTTTTTGGCATTTCGGTGGGCTTTGTGGTAATGCACTGATACTAGGTACAGCACAAATTCAATCCCAATAATATCTTCCCATTGACATATCGGGATTTGAACCCGGTCCATTGGATTACCAATCCAGTGGCATGACCACTCCACCACACCTCCCCTAAAACCAGATAGTTTAAAGTTGTTACTTGCACATCAGAAATCTCTATTTGGTGAAGCCGTTTATAACCAGACGTTGCCTCCTGACGTTGGTTCACTCATTGGTCTTCTCTCGTGTTGATTATTGCAATGCCCTGTTGGTGGGTCTTCCAAATTATATTTTAAAGAAAGTTCAGTCTGTTCTTAACAGGGCCGCAAGACTCATTTTTGGTGTTCCACCTAGAACTCCTACTACATCTCTTCACATAGAACTGCACTGGCTGCCAGTAAGAGCAAGAATAGAATTTAAGTTGTGTTTGGTGACTTTTAAGGTTCTCAAATTTGGTGAGCCTAGGTACCTTACGGAGCTGCTCAGGCGCCCACCGGCACACCATGGTGTAGTTGTGCGTTATGACAATGACCCTTTTCGTCTTGATGAACCAAGGGCTTTCCAGCAGTCTTCTTTCTTTGAGAGGTCATTCTCCTACATGGCTCCGAGGTTGTATAACAGGTTGCCGCTGTCCATGAGACAACTGAGTTCTGTTGAATGCTTCAAGAGACAACTTAAGACTTTTCTCTTTGAGAGAAGCTATGATCTTGAGAGGGGTGTCATGACAGATGGCTATAGAGTTTAGGCTGTCACTGCTAGTGATTGTTAAATGTGTGTTGTATATAAGCCTTCTTTTGATGCATTGATTTTGTTCTTTTTTCTTTCTCTTTCCGAGCGCTAGTGAATTCTTCGGAAAAATTGGCGCTTATGAGAAATAAGTAACATGCTTATTATTATTATTATTAATTTTGAAATATTTTACAGTTTTGTAATTAATAATGTCTTGTGGCAGCTTTTTCTAAACGGTTACAACTTGGTTGAAAAGAAATGCTTAGCATGATTTGACTTGAATTATTGTTCTACAATCTTGAAACAGTATCCTCTCTTGTAATCTGTTCATAATAATAATAACTATTTGTCAACAGCCTACTGGGCAGAAACTCCCATAAGGCTGGATGTACTGTAATCTGTTCAAAAATATACCCAAGCTGGGTCTTCTACAGACTCTCTATCTATTTATCTATTTCCAGATGCCCTAATCCCCAAGGGGGTGGCTATGAATGAATCGCCTCCATGCTACTCCATAAGCCAGTGCCCGTCCTCAGACCCAACACCATTTTCACTTGTTTACCTCTCAACTCCATCGTTCCACCTCGCTTTCGGTCTGCCTTTCCCTCTCTGCCTGTCTCTCCCTGATTCTCATACACTCTTATAGTTATTGCCTCACTCGCCATATTCTCCACATGATCAAACCACCACAAGGTATTCCTCTTCACACTCTACAGCACATCCACACCACATCACTCACATACTTTCTCATTCTTCTATCTCTCCATGTGACTCCACAGCATTTCTCAAGTAACTGTGTAATCTCCATCCCCTTCACTTTGTATGTACCATTTGTCTCTCCAACAACGTCCATGCTTCGCACCTGTACGTCAATGTCGGGATTAACGCACTATCATGCAATGACTTCTTTACTTTCATGCTTCTTTACTTTCTAGCTTAGTTATCAGATCAAGTAAAGTATATTACCTCTGACTAATGGTAGGTAACATCTGGGTTAGTTATAAGATCAGATAAGGTTAGTGATGTAAATATTTTATATTGTTTTGTTTTTATGTTGGGTGGGAAAATAATTACAGTAGCCTAGTATTTTTCCTGTACTTATATGACTTCTCGTACATTTTCGTTTTTAATCATTTTCTATATAAGATATTATCTTGATGTTTCTAATAGCTTACATAAATGTTTTATATATATACAGTATTTTTTAGATCATACAGTTGTAGTAAAGTGTAGAGATGTAGCATCCCTGCAATTGTTGTCTTAGTACGGTACCAGGTTCATTGTAATATTACAGGCTTAACCCTTCCTACCCGGGCTGTCTTACCCAATGACGGTCGCCCCTAACCGGGCAAAATGGCTGAAAAACGTCTAGGCCTAGGCTACCGTATTTATGTTTATTTTCACTGCTAGAACTTTCCCACTCACCTGTAATCGTAGTGCGGTTTTCAATCTGTATTTTGGCGTTGAGTAGAGCTCTGTAAGTCTACTGGTTCAGTTGTGATGACGATTTCAGTGGAGCAAATATTGCAGAGATGTTGCCAATATGGGGGCTTTTCAGACACTAATTTCGTCGTGACGTCAGAACAATAACATTGAAGAGTCTTCTCCTTCTTGTTTTCGGAGGTGCGGTGACGAACGCTTGGGTTTGTTGACATACGTCGTACGCACGGCGTTCAGACCAAGCTTAATTAGGCTATTAAGCTGCTGCCTTAGGTAAGGCATACCGGGTAGCGGCCCTTCTTTCGAGCTGTCCTTACCTAAGGCAGACCGGGTAGGAAGGGTTAAGGGGAGACGAGTAATTTTTCTAGACCACCTTCTCCCTCATCTTTAGACCCATTAGTTTGGCGATTTTATGAACTTTCGCCCCATTTCTGTCAATTTTAAGACCTTTCCTGTCAATTAGGCCTCGATTTTTTCCTGGCGAGCGATAGCGAGCCTGTATTTTAAGAGGAACTGGCCTTCGGCCAGGAAATTTTTCTACCGAAAAATGTACAAATTTATCTTGAAAGGGGGTCTAGGGAGCTTCATTTTAAGCTTGATGGAGGTCTAGCGAGGAGACTAGAAAAATAATAACTAAATACAAAAATTGACAAAAAGTGAAGGATCTCCCCTTAACTATTGTACCACTTTAACCCATGAACTGCTAGAACATGTTCAAAATATAAGGCCAAGTTGAGGGAGGGAGGGGAGGTGGGGTATGAAGAGGGGAAGGAGTGGAGGATTTGATATGGAAAGATGCCACTACTTTCTATGTGTCACCCAAATTTCAGACATTTCCCGGCACTGGCATGGTTTTTGAAGTGTTATTTTTACATTACATGTTTAAATACTGTAGCTTCCGAGGAATCGTAGCAGTCAATGGGTTTATGTGGGAGCGCTCGGTTATGGCCTGGCCTTGCTCGGAACCTTGGGGTTGTACGGTCATATAGCCTGGGGAACAACAACTACAACTATTACCACTTTAATATACTGTAGTGATAATATACAAAATCTTATTCATTTAACATAAGACTACCAAGATTGTTAAATAACAGCATATACCGTATAAGTAGAGTTAATAAGATTGTAATTCTCTTTGAAATTATGTACAGTACTGTACTGGTATGTAAACTAGACCTGCATAAATTATGTACAGTACTGTACTGGTATGTAAACTAGACCTGCATAAATTATGTACAGTACTGTACTGGTATGTAAACCAGACCTGCATAAATTATGTACAGTACTGTACTGGTATGTAAACTAGACCTGCATAAATTATGTACAGTTGTTGTTGTTGTTTCCCAAGCTGCCTGGCCGAACAGCCCCAAGGCCCCGAGCAAGGCCAAGGCCATAACCGAGTGCCCCCACAGAACCCTCCCCGCCAACCACAATAAAGCCTGGGTGACCGAAGCCACTCCATGGCGGGGAGCTGAGGAGGGCGCGGAAACGCCCGGGAAACCAAAGCCCCACCCAGGGCCCTGTGTCCCTCAGCAATTATGAAGAGAAAGTTGAGGGGCAAAGGAAAAATGTGACGCTTTGGCTTCCAATCTTGGTAGATTGGGAGGTCAATCCACGTTAGAGACGCCGTCACTTGAGATCTAGAAAATATATAAGTAAAAGGAACAGTCAGAGTAAGCTATGGGTATGGCAGAGATTGCTCAGCTCTCACTCTGATAGACCAGCCCATCACCACACGACTAGAACCCAATCCTCTCAGCATCAGCTAGGAAAGGCCCTAGAAAGCCGCCTTTGGCGGGGGGATAGCTCCCCTATTTCAACCCTTTTCGGGGTTGGGCACCCGCCGTTATGTACAGTACTGTACTGGTATGTAAACTAGACCTGCATAATTATGTACAGTACTGTACTGGTATGTAAACTAGACCTGCATAATTATGTACAGTACTGTACTGGTATGTAAACTAGACCTGCATAAATTATGTACAGTACTGTACTGGTATGTAAACTAGACCTGCATAAATTATGTACAGTACTGTACTGGTATGTAAACTAGACCTGCATAAAAATTATGATAGACGGAATAGAAAAAATAATATTTTTTCCGGATATATATTTCCCTTCCTAGATTCCCTAATATTTATGTTGATTTACTTGATAGGCATTCATTTGCCTATTCTAATCGAAAATCATAACTCTAAAGCATTAATTTGAATACGACTCCAAATCAGCTCGAAAAAGTTGCTGCCAGCATTCTGACTGCTTAACTGGCCACGCAGCTTTTGTGTGCATTAAATCTTGGAGCTATTATTTTTCACATCGTTCTTAACACCAATTACCCACAAATTAAATTAATGATAGCATGTGATTCTCCCAGGATTCGAACCTAGGATATCTCATACAGAACTTACATGCTCTAACCATAACACCATCAAGGCAGTTCTATGTACAGCACATGACTAGCCTACAATTAATATCTGTTTATCGAATACTGGATATCAATCTAATCTTTAATGTTAATAGTAAATAATGTATTAATCAGATTATATATGTACGGTACTGTATACAGTAGGCCTATATATAATGTAACATTTAAGTAAATGTGTTTTATGGATTTTACCATATTGAATTTCATAAAAATGCACAAACAACTTGCATATCTATTATTTATGTTTTCTATACAAAACACAAGAAAACAAAGTTTAATTTTTGTTATATTTTATATATATATTTATGTATTTATTTTTCATTTTTTGTTCAACCGGGGAAAATAACATTTACAGCTTTTCAACTGACGATAAATTGAATCCCTTAGCAGCTAGTTTCTCGATACTTAATGGAAAAATAAGAAACTACTATGTCTGCATCATTTTAAGACCAAGTTTATATAGTTAGCACCATATTTCATTAAAAAATATTCAAAATAACTGAGAAATCTTGATGAGAACTTTGCAATTTACCGTCAGTTGAAATGAAACAGACTATAGGTAAGGTATATTACCTCTGACTCAATGGTGATGGGCTGGTCTATCAGAGTGAGAGCTGAGCTATCTCTGCCATACCCATAGCTTACTCTGACTGTTCCTTTAACTTATATATTTTCTAGATCTCAAGTGACGGCGTCTCTTCCGTGGATTGATCTCCCAATCTACCAAGATTGGAAGCCAAAGCGTCACATTTTTCCCTTGCCCCTCAACTTTCTCTTCATAATTGCTGAGGGACACAGGGCCCTGGGTGGTGCTTTGGTTTCCCGGGCGTTTCCGCACCCTCCTCAGCTCCCCGCCATGGAGTGGCTTCGGTCACCCAGGCTTTATTGTGGTCGGCAGATAGGGTTCTGTGGGGGCGCTCGGTTATGGCCTTGGAATTGCTCGGGGCCTTGGGGCTGTTCGGCCAGGCAGCTTGGGGAACAACAACAACAACAACAACAACAACCTCTGACTCATGATCAGTAGGATTAGACCAGACTTTTGTAGCCAGTCATTCTAAAAATTTGATTCCCTGCAGACAATGTTGAAGGAAGCCAAATTTGAGGAGAAATTCCGCGTGGAAGTGACACGTGACACAAGTGGCCGCGTCCTGTCAGTGGATCATCGTGAGAAGATTGACGCCGAGCTACTCCGAGGCCCACAGGAACCTCAAGATTGCTCCAAGACAGAGAAGAGGAGACAGGCCAGAAGAGTGTGTAATATTATCATAGTAATTTTATCCTTTATGGTTTTATTATCTCTACTCTCTTCTTTGGATTGCTTGCTTTACCAAATGGCCTCCTTTGCAAACTTTTTCTTTCCATGTCACAGTTTCGCAAAGAGAGAGACAGTTCGGATTCTTGCCGGGGAGGTCGACGGTACTACAGCTAATTAAGGTGGTAGATGATTGGATGCAAATTCTAGAGGATGGTGATGTAATAGATGTGGTATATTGCGATTTTATGAAGGCCTTCGATAAGGTCCCACATAAAAGGTTAATAGAGAAAGTTAGAAGCTATAATATAGGGGAGAAATGTGTGAAATGGATAGAAGCCTTCCTGAAAGATCGGAGACAGAGGGTACTGGTGAATGGAATAGGCTCGGGGTGGAGGGAAATTACAAGTGGGGTACCTCAGGGATCTGTGTTGGGACCACTACTGTTCGTTATATTTATCAACGACTTACCTGAAGTTATAACTAATGGAAGTGAGGTACTGTATACCTGTATGCGGATGACACTAAGCTGTATAGAAGAGTGAGGAGTAAGGAAGATGTGGGTTTGCTTCAAGGAGATGTGGAGGGCATGAAGGGATGGTCTGAGCATTGGTTAATGCCTTTTCATCCAAAAAAATGCAAGTACATGCGTATTGGGACAAGCAAGATAGACAAGGTAGGATACAGTATGTATAAAGCGATGGAGGAAGTGAGTGCAGAAAAGGATATAGGAGTAGTGATAGACAATAAGTTAAATTTCTCAGAACATTTAGCGGAAAAGATAAACAAAGCCAATAGAATTGTAGGACTGATAAGGAGGACATTTGTGTCACTTGACAAAGAAATCTTCAGGAATCTCTATACAGCGCTGGTTAGGCCGCACCTGGAATATGCGAACCAGGTGTGGGCTCCATATATGGTAAAGGATATAGAAGCAGTGGAGAAAGTGCAGAGGAGAGCTAGCAAGCTAGTACCAACGTTGAAGAACGCGGGCTATGAGCAGAGGTTGAGGACACTGGGGCTTCCGACACTGGCATATAGGAGAAAGAGAGGGGATATGATAGAGACTTTTAAGATAGTGTCAGGAAAGTATGATGAGGATGTGTGTGAAGGTATCTTCTTGATGCGAGAGGGAACAAGAACGAGAGGACACTCTAAGAAAATTTACAAAGAAAGAAATAGGCTTGAGAAGGCAAAGAACTAATTTTGTGATAGAGTGGTAAATGAGTGGAACGCACTGCCCCAGTATGTAGTCGATTCCGAATCAATAAGGGAGTTTGAAAGTAATCTTGATAAAGCATGGGGAAGGCAAGATTTGAAGTTTGATTATAAAGCAAAAATACAGAATAGTAAAAATGTTGCGTCTGCTACCGCCGCCGCCAACACCGTGAACGACCGCAGCAGTGCAAGTACTGGCACTGAGCTGGATACACAGGCCTAGTTTGCCTTTTTCCAGAGGATCTACTGTAAGAAACTGTAAGAAAAGAGGCAAAATTGAGGCATCCCCCGTGATAAGGTGCACTCAGACCATCACGCCAAAAATGTAATTTTGACGGTTATCACTATTTTCCTCGTATGTACACAATGGCAGTGTCTGATTGCACTTTTATTCTCTTTAAGTAAATTTGAAAGTCCTATTAAAGATAGCAACCTCATCGCACTAGTTGGAAGAGTGAGAGTCTGAGACCTGGTAGCATATTATCATGTGTTTCTGTCCTTTTCTGTTTTCGCTTTTCGTACAGCCAACCAGTGTGCGAGACTAGCTTACATGCTCCCATCAAGACCAATGACTGTGACCGTCAGCCTATGCCTGAAGATCTCATTCCCTGCTTCCACATCTCCATTTGTGGCAGCAAAAACTTAGTTCATCCATCCTCTCCACATGTCCAAACCATCCAAGCTTACTATAGGCAGCGCTAACGAACTTGACAATAATCTTGATCCCTGACCTCTTTGTAACTCAAAAGGACCTTGAGCAAACTGGTTGTAAATATCCACACCTATTACCTGGAGTACTCTTCCCAACTTTCATTCATTTTGAGTTATAAGAAGTTAAGGTTTTTAGATTATTGTCAAGTTCGTTGGCGCTACCTATAGTACGCATCTCATCACTGACACTCCCGACACCTAACCGTCTCCTCAGCTCCTCGCTAGGTATCCTATCTTGCAGTTTGGCAGTTGGCACCACACATCCATCTCACCATTTTCATCTCATTACGTTCCATTCTGTTGATATAATCCACTTTGACAGGCCACGTTTTACATACAATACATACATGCAATGGTATAATGTCATTTTCCATTACATACTGTTGTTGTTGTTCCCTAATCTGCCTGGCCGAACAGCCCCGAGTCTCTGAGGAAGGCCATGGCCACGATCGGGCTTTCCCACAGAGCTCTCATTGAGTGTAGGTTGTGTAGTTGGCGTAAGTGGTTGTGTGAAATGCAGTCTTCTATGATGTGTTTAATGGTATGGGGTGCTGTGTTACATCCCGGGCAGGCGTCGACAACGGAGTCATCCAGTCTCTTCTGATAGCTCAGGAGAGCTGGATGGTGTCCGCATCTCAGCCTGGCCAGGTGGACTCTGTCCTCGCGAGGGAGGGAGGATTCGGAAGGATGGATTTCGGGAGGTCGTGCATGCAGCTGCGTGTTGTCTGTGAGTGAGTGGATGGATTGGCGAGAGATATGAGTACGGATGTGCTTCTGGAAGTTGGTTCGGGGTGGGCAGGGAGGGAGAGAGGACAATAATTGTGTGTGATACCGTGTGCTGGGTGTTGTTTTGATATTTCTTGGTGTCTGTGGGTGTGTTGCCATGTAGTTTAGAGGGTGGTCTTGGTTCGTGGAGGCTGCTGCCAGGAATTGAGTGCCTCTCATGTCCAGATGGTCTTTGACTTTGAGGATTTTTGTTTCTTGATGTAGATGATCTGTGGGTGTAGTAGCTGTGCAGCCTGTAATGATCTTCAGGGCTTTGTTTTGAATAGTCTGTAAGGTCTTATGATGTGTTTCAGCTAGGTTAGAAGCCCAGGCTGGGCTTGCGTATTCCATTACTGATCTTATGTATTGTTTATATACTGTGGTGGTAGTTTCTTTGTTGTGTCCAAATGTTGTGTGAGCAAGTGACCTGAGGGCGTTAAGTCTGGGTGTCAGTTTCTTTTTAATGTTTGTGGTGTGCTGTTTGAATGTCATATGAGTATCATATGTTACTCCTAGGATTTTGGGTGTGTGTATGTGTTAGGGGTGTGTTGTTTATGGTGAGTTGAGGGATGTATTCGTGTTCACCTGTCCAGCTTGTGAGCAGGGTTGCGGTGGATTTGGCTGGGGCTAGATTAAGTCTGTTTGTAGTGCACCAGCCATGTAGTGTGTTGAGATAGGGTTGAAGGAGATCTGTTGCTCTTCTTGGGTCATGGTGTGTGCATGTGAGTGTTATGTGATCTGCATAGGAGGCTAAGTTTATTTGGGGAGTATTGGGTGTAGTTATATCGTGCATGTACAGATTGAAGAGTGCGGGCGATAGGACGGATCCTTGTGGGACTCCGTTTGGAAAGTTTCTGATTTTAGATGACTGACCGGCAAAAGATACGTGTGCACATCTGCCTGCTAGGAAGTTGGCCAGCCACCTTTTTGTGTTGTTGTGCATGTTTGTGTTGTAGATTTTGTTTGTTAGGTTGTGGCGTGGGATGGCATCGAAGGCTTTACTAATGTCGAGTGTGGCTAATAGTGATCTGTGTGGTGGTCTAGCTGAGTTGATGCCGTCAAAAGCTCTTTGTGTAAGGTCTGTGAGAAGAGTGTTTGTGGAGTGCAGTGGCCTAAAGCCATGTTGTGTTGGAGCTAGGGGTAGGTCAGGTGTAATTAGTTGTAATACTAGGCGTTCCATGACTTTGGAGGGGGAGCAAAGGAGTGTGATGGGGCGGTGCGAGGAGGGTTGCGTGGGGTCTTTGTTGGGTTTGGGGAATGTGATGATGATACCATGCTTCCAAATGTCTGGTATTGTGTTGTGTGAATAGCTGTAGTTTGATATGTTAGTGATTGTTTGTATGCCTTGTGGTCCCAGGTGTCTGAGGTGTATGTTGCTTATGTTGTCTAGGCCACAGGCGGGTGAGTGCTTGAGATTGTTGATGATATGCTTTGTCTGGTGATTGGTGAAGGGTGTATAGTCAGGGTCTGTGGGGAATTGTCTCTTACGTCGGATGACACGTCGGTCGTCTTTGTGAGGTTTTAGGTGGCTGACATGTGAGAAGTGATTGATGAGAGTGTTTGCTTGTTGTTTACATGAAGGAGTAGAGTCTGTTGTGATTGCAGCATGTGATTGTGTTGTGTTGCTGTTGGAAAGTGTGATGCTGTTTAGTGTTTTGTAGAGTTTTTTGGGGTTTGTTTTGTGATCAAGTGTTTGTAGGAAGTTATTCCAATTTAGTTTTTGTTGTTCTTGTATTTTGTTGTTAGTTTGGGTGTTGAGTGCTTGAATTTGTTGTGTGATGTCTTGTGTGTGGGGTGCTGGGGAGTGTTTCAGTGTGTCGCGTTGTCTGATGAGGTTTTGAATTTCTGGTGTGAAGTTCGGGTTGTGTCTTTTTCTGTTACCTCTTGGAATGTGTTTCTTGTCAGCGTTTTGGATAGTTTTATTGAGTATGTGTACAGCATTGTTGATGTTAGTGATGGGTGTACTGTTTAGAGTTATGAAGTGTTGTTCTGTCTCATTTGTAAATGCTTCCCAGTTAGCTCTTTTATAATTGGTGTATGTGTGTTTGTGGCTAGCTGGGGTGAGTCTGGTTTTGGTGGTGATAATGATCGGGAGGTGGTCAGAGCCTAAGGTTCTGACCACCCTCCAGGATGTTGTGGGGGCGAGTTCTAGGGAGCAAAAGGTGATGTCTGGAGATGATGGGTTATAGAGGGCTTGGTGAGGAATATGGGTATGTTGATGGATGTCGTTAAGGATGATGAGGTTATCTGTTTGGTTTTGTAGTACCAGCCCTCTGTCTGTGTCGGGGTTGTCGACAAACCAGGCCGACGTCTTGGCGTTGAAGTCACCACCCAGGATGATGTGTGGGGTGTTTGTGATGTGTTGTAAGTGTGGTCTGTATTCATTTGGTACTGTAGGGGTTGTTTGGGGAGGGATGTATGTGTTTATGATGGTTATGTTGGATTTGTTGCCAGTGCGTATTTTAATTGATTGTATTTCTGTTGTGTTATCATTTGGGGGGAGGAGGGATTTGGTTTGTACACTGGTTACTATGTATGATATTTCATTGTGTACCAGGGTGATGAGTCCACCGCCCCCGCCGACAGCCCGGTCTTGTCTGATGGTGGTGAAATTATGAAATGTGGGTGTTTTTTGTGATGTGCGGAGTTTTGTTTCTTGTAAGATGGCAATGTGTATGTTGTGTTGTTTGATGAAGTGTGAGAGTTCGTGTTTCTTTGTGTTAATGCCATCTATGTTCAATTGGAGAATGTTAATGTTATGTGCACGATGTATGTTGGGTGCTGCTGCACGAGGATGGGGTGGGGGTGAGGGAGGGGCTGGAGGTTGGGATGGGTGAGGTGGGGGTGGGGATTGGGGAGCAGGAGATGGGGGTTGGAATGGATTAGGATGGGGTGTGGTGTGTTGAGTTGAGGATGTGGATAGTATGGGAAGGTTAGGTGGGTTAGGGAGGAGAGGTGGACGGGTTTTAGGGGGGGGAGTGGATGATATGGGAAGGCTAGGTGGGTTGGGGAGGAGAGGTGGACGGGTTTTAGGTGAGGGATTTGACTGGGAGAGGGAGGGGCATTGAGGAACAGGTCCAGGTGTTCGTGTAGTGTTTCTTGGAGGCAAGTGTTGTACAGGTGAAGTGGGTCCAGTTCCTGCATGAATTGCAGAGAACTGAACCCTTAGTGTGGCGACTCGAAGTGATGGGTTTTGAGCAAGTTGGACATATGTATGTGTACGTGGGTCCTGGGTTGCTCTCAATGTCTCCGGCTAGAAGAAGTCTTCGAGAAATGACAGCCGGAGAGTCATTTCTCGGTGTAGGAAAAACTGTGTGAGAAATGACAGCCGGAGAGTCATTTCTCGGTGTAGGAAAAACTGTGTGATGTGTGGTGTGAGAGGTGTGGAAATTCCCGGCGCGACCGAAGCCACTCCAAGGACCCGTGCCCCCAGGGGGGGGGCAGGGGATAGTTGTGACGGTTTGGCTCCCGAAACTGCTCCCCGCGGCCGGCATCCGGTTGTCCTCCACTGGTCGATTGATCTTGTCTCCGGCCGTGGAGGGTCGGCAGCCATCCGCGGTTGGCAGCTCCGGGAGGTGGTCCCACGGCGTAGACGCCGCCACATCAGGACCATTACATACTGTACATTGTAACGGCTCAGACGTGGTTGCCTTTCCGTAGTTGGAATACAATAAAGTCCCGTCACAACACTGCCCTATCATGTCATCACTTTGGCTGATGTTGTTAATATCTTGTCAAATTGCAAATTTGATTTTAATATAAATTTGGTATATAAATTGTAGTTTCTATATTCATACAGAATTTAGTAAAATTTACTAGAACGTCCAGGACTTCCCAAATTGACTACAGTAATTCCTTGAACGTGACGATAGTGCGTTGTTGTATGTGCGATTAGTTTCCTTGGGAACCAGATTAACTTTCTCTTGTAGTGATGTACACCTTAAGTAGTGGATTGTGTTCTTTTATTTAAACATTTTATTTTTAAAAGCATTATTTCCACATAGCAATTTTGATGAGTTCTTTTGCTTTTATCTTGTGTCGTCCCATTTTTGTTTATTTTGCAAGTTTTACATTATAATAGCACTAACTGTGCCGCAGCAAGACTCGACTAAGTCTAACTGCAGCACCTGCACCTGCAGTATCTGCAAATCACACCAGCCATGGTAATGGGCTGGTCTATCAGAGTGAGAGTTAAGCGATCTCTGCCATACCCATAGCTTACTCTGACTCTTCCTTTTACTTATATATTTTCTAGATCTCAAGTGATGGCATCTCTTCCGTGGATTGACCTCCCTACTGCCAACCTAGAAGTTGGCAGATTGGGAGCCAAAGCGTCACATTTTTCCTTTGCCCCTCAACTTTCCCTTCATAATTTCTGAGGGGCACAGGGCCTTGGGTGGGACGTTGGTTTCCCGTGCGTTTCCGCACCCTCCTCAGCTCCCCGCCTTGGAGTGGCTTCGGTCACAGTATCTTACAGTATCTTACAGTAGCTTACTCTGTCCATCTCAGTACCTGTACTTGCACTGCTGTGGATGTTCACGGTGTTGGTGGCGCCGGCAGCAGACGCAAACTTTTTACTATTCTGTATTTTCGCTTTGTAATCAAACTTCAACTCTTGTCTTTCCCATGCTTTATCAAGATTACTTCAAACTTCTTTACTGATTCCGAATCGGCCACATACTGGGGCAGTGTGTTCCACTCATTTACCACTCTATCACAAAAATAGTTCTTTGTCTTTTCATGCCTAGTTCTTTCCTTGTAAATTTTCTTAGAGTGTCCTCTCGTTCTTGTTCCCTCCCGCATCAAGAAGGTACCTTCACACACATCCTCACCATACTTTCCTGACACTATCTTAAATGTCTCGATCATATCCCCTCTCTTCCTCCTATATGCCAGTGTCGGGGGTCCCAGTGTCCTCAACCTCTGCTCATAGCCCAGGTTCTTCAAAGTTGGTACCACCGCTTCTATATCTTTCACCTTATATGAAGCCCACACTTTTTTTTTTTTTTTTTTTTTTTTGTGTTTTTTTTTCTATGTGATTGAGGGAGGCAAAAGGCATAACTGCCTACAGCGAGTGCCTCCCCCATAGTTGAAAGAGTGACAGGGCCAAAATCAAGGGACGTTCGAGCCAAAATGCCTGGACACACAGAGTTTGAAGCAATTTAAGTCATAGGAAGAGGGAAAGACTGATTCTGGGAGAGAGTTCCAGAGCTCAGATGTTGAGTAGAAGAAAGTTTGAGAGTAACGTTTCACTCTTGGGTTGGAGAGTTGCACAGAGTAGGGGTGGGATTGAGTTGCAAGACGGGTACCACGTGCCCTACGTAAAGGAGGTGGTATGCACTGGGATAGCTCTGAGGAACACTGATTATTATAGTAGCGATAGAATAGCGAGAGATATGCAACATTGCGGCGGAGAGAGAGAGATTGCAGAGAGTTGGTGAGTGGACGGGAGTTAATGATACGAAAGGCCTTCCTTTCAACTTTGTCTAGGAGAGCGGTGTGAGAGGAACCTCCCCACACATGTGAACAATACTCAATACAAGGGCGCACTATGCCCCTGTACAGAGCAAGAAGCTGTGCAGGGGAAAAAAAAACCTAAGGCGGTTGAGCACACCCAGCTTCTGGGAGGCTGCCTTAGCAAGACTGGTAATATGGTCCTTCCAAATGAGAGCAGAAGAAAAAGAGACACCAAGAATATTGAGAGAAGATGAAGGGTTGATTTTTGTATTGTTGAAGAATAAGGGATAGTCCGCTGGGAGATCCTGACGGGTAGATAGATGGAGAAATTGGGTTTTGGAAGCATTAAAGTTAACAAGGTTTTCTCTGCCCCAATTGGAAATAGTATTTAGATCAGAATTTAAGAGTTCTATTGCTTCATTACGTTTGTCGTTGAGGGATTGCTGGCTGGGGCGTTCTGAAAAACTAATGGAGTAGTGTAAGGTTGATTCGTCTGCGTATGAATGGATGGGAATTAAGGTACAGTTAAGGAGATCATTTATAAAAATTAGAAAGAGAATAGGAGATAGGACAGAGCCCTGAGGAACACCGGAGTTTATAGGGTGAGGGAGTGAACAATGGCCGTCCACAACCGCAGCTATGGAACGGCCGGAAAGGAAATTAGAGACAAAGGCACAGATGGAGGGATAGAAACCGAAGGAGGGTAGTTTAGAAATTAAAGATTTATGCCAGACTCTATCGAAGGCTTTCGATATGTCTAGTGCAATAGAAAAAGTCTCACCGAAGTCCCGAAAGGAGGATGACCAAGAGTTAGTAAGATATGAAAGAAGATCATCAGTAGAGCGACCCTTAAGGAAGCCATACTGGCGATCTGAGAGCAGATTATGAGAAGAGAAATGCTTAAGAAATTTGGAAGCAAGAATAGTTTCAAAAACTTTAGAAAGACAAGAGATAAGAGCAATTGGACGATAGTTGGAGGGTTGAGAGCGGTCACCCTTCTTTGGGACAGGTTGAATGTGAGCAAACTTCCAGCATGAAGGAAAGACGTTAGAGGATAGACAGAGACGAAAGAGTTTGCCTAGGCAGGGAGTCAGCACGGAAGCACAGTTTTTGAGAACAACAGGAGGAACACCGTCCGGACCGTACGCCTTATTAGTGTTAAGCCCAGAGAGGGTAGAAAGTACATCTTTAGAAGAGATTAGGATATTAGGCATAAGTAAGAGAGAGGAGGGCGGAGAGGGAGGAATAGCACCGGAATCATCCAAGGTTCGTATATTCCAGGTGCGGCCTAACCAGTGCTGTATATAGATTCCTAAAGATTTCTTCATCCAGTGACACAAATATCCTCCTTATCAGCCCTACAATTTTATTGTCTTTATTTATCTTACCTGGGCTTTATTAGTGGTAAGCGGGGATGGTTTTGTGGCGGCGCTCGGTTATGGCCTTGGCCTTGCTCGGGACCTTGGGGCTGCTCAGTCAGACAGCCTGGGGAACAGCAACAACCACAAATTCCTTTGCCCCTCAACTTTCTCTTCATAATTGCTGAGGGGCACAGGGCCCTGGGTGGGGCTTTGGTTTCCCGGGCGTTTACGCACCCTCTCAGCTCCCCGCCATGGAGTGGCTTCGGTCACCCAGGCTTTATTGTGGTCGGCAGGGAGGGTTCTGTGGGGGCGCTCGTTTATGGCCTTGGCCTTACTCGGGGCCTTGGGGCTGTTCGGCCAGGCAGCTTGGGGAACAACAACAACAACCACACCAGCCTCAACAGTGCTACAACAAGACATAACAAGACCATAACAAGACTACTGTACATTAGGCAACTTGGACTATAGAACAACAAAATCCTGCCACAACACTACCCCACCATGTAAACACTCTGGCGTGGTGCTAAACAGCGCCCAGGTAAGACTAGTAGAGTCCCCTGTAGCACCTATCCGCACCCCACTAGCCTCTACAGTGCCATACCAAGACAGTACCAATAGCAAGGCTTTATTGTATAGTAATTTACTGTTGGTCCACAAGTCTACTGCCATCACCCCTATTAGTTGCCTTGTACGACACACAGTAGGATGCGTGAGGCATATTTTTTTTCCTCCACCATAATTTCGGACTTTTTTCTTGGTAGAGTTCCCTTTATTCTAGTGCATATACAAAAACTATTGATGATAAACAAATATTGACTAGTGGCCCCTCCATCATTGACGATTATGCCTATTACATAAGGCACCCTCTTCAAACACTCATCCGCCGTAGTTTGAATCTACCGCGCAGAGCATAAAAAATTGAGGATCCTTCATCATGAGCGCACGCAACCTCACTCATGGTTCAGTCATTATGAATTGGGTTCTCACTACGAAAAAACTTCGTAAAAAACTAAAAACTAAAAGAAAATAAGAATAACTATTCAATAAGCTTTCCATATAATCGTGGATGTACTTGTGTGGATCTTTGACCAGACGCTGACTCAGGCGTCATTCTTCCTTCTCTGCTCTGCGCTCAACCGACCCGGACGTGCCTCCCCACGCTCCGCTGGTTCCGCATTTGCTGCGCCCCTAGTGAGTTTTTTCTCATTTGTTTACTCCGGGATGTATCGAGTAAGGTTAGGATATGCGTAGCAGGAGTGTCCTGGGCAGGTTGCCCGCAGTGCAGTGTATTTTGGGTCGTGTTTTTGGGGCATCTATTTCGGATGTACCCTCGTGGTCCTGTTGTGGACATGTGAACTTTTTCACAGTTAGCTAGCTTTGTGATACAGGCGGCTTTCATTACGCGTTATTATTGCTTCCTTTTATCTTTCTGATGAGGTAGCTTGTTTTTGCTGATGTTCCCAGC
Organism: Paralithodes platypus; assembly: GCA_032716605.1. Lineage (NCBI taxonomy): Eukaryota > Metazoa > Arthropoda > Malacostraca > Decapoda > Lithodidae > Paralithodes > Paralithodes platypus. The sequence goes on from CM064510.1 coordinate 42,603,200, forward strand.
GTATTTTTCTTCACTTAGTGAAGTTTTTTCTGGGTCCCGAGTCAATTCTTCCCTTTGTCGGAAGTGTTTGCTACAGTGGTGTGTTGGCGGTGGTTCCTGTTGTGATATATTTCAGTGCTTTTGGTTTATATTACGACTTGTTTACTTTTTGTCCGTCTGCCTAGGCCTAGCCAGCCTCTCGTAGCTTTGCCACATGTACAAGTGTTATCGGCGGGTGCCCAACCCTGAAAGGGGTTGAAATAGGGGAGCTATCCCCCCGCCAAAGGCGGCTTTCTAGGGCCTTTCCTAGCTGATGCTGAGAGGAATGGGTTCTAGTCATGTGGTGATGGGCTGGTCTATCAGAGTGAGAGCTGAGCAATCTCTGCCATACCCATAGCTTACTCTGACTGTTCCTTTAACTTATATATTTTCTAGATCTCAAGTGACGGCGTCTCTTCCGTGGATTGACCTCCCAATCTACCAAGATTGGAAGCCAAAGCGTCGCATTTTTCCCTTGCCCCTCAACTTTCTCTTCATAATTGCTGAGGGGCACAGGGCCCTGGGTGGGGCTTTGGTTTCCCGGGCGTTTCCGCACCCTCCTTAGCTCCCCGCCATGGAGTGGCTTCGGTCACCCAGGCTTTATTGTGGTCGGCGGGGAGGGTTTTGTGGGGGCACTCGGTTATGGCCTTGGAATTGCTCGGGGCCTTGGGGCTGTTCGGCCAGGCAGCTTGGGGAACAACAACAACAACAACAAGTGTTATTGATTTATGTTATAAATATGTACTACTGTGTCATGTGTGTCCTGGTTTAGTTGTGTATTGGCTAATTCCACGGGCTATTTATGTGTCCTGGTTTAGTTGTGTATTGGCTAATTCCACGGACTATTTGTGGGCCCGGGGTTAGTTGTGCTTTGGCTAACTCCACGGTCTATTTGGTGCGTTCAGTTGGTATCTGGACGGGGTGGGTTGCCTTCTCCGGCGGGTTTTTCTCGGTTACACCATGAAAAACCCGGCTGGTTGCCGAGTTTTAGCCACGCGTGGTTTAAAAAAGGCGTGTATTCCCCGGCGAGTGGTTGTTTGAGGCTCTCCAGGACTGCGTCTCTGTGATGGTGCCTGTGTTCAGGTTCCCTATGATTCCCGGCGGGATGGCTGTACCCATCTAACAGTGTTCATGCGGACACGTGTTGTGTGTAGTTTTTTCCCGGTTTTGCAAAGCCAGTAAAAGCTAAGCTGTTGTTGTTTGGTTTTCCTCCCCGGCGATCTTTTGCAAAGAAGTGGGGATAGGAACAATTGGGGTTAACGTTATAATCTTAAAATCACACCCGGCGGGTACACCTTGGAAGGGTGGGATTAACGAATTTACAAAATTCAGTGTAGTTGACCAGACAATTGAGGGATGCATTTCGTATCGCCGCCTTCAACATACGGCGATTTAGGGCACAATTCGGGTTAACGTTTTTTAACTTAAATTCACACCCGGCGGGTGCTCCTTGGAAGGGTGGGAATAACGAATTTGCAATTCAGTATAGTTAACCAGACAATTGAGGGATACGTTTTGTATCGCCGCATTTAACATACGGCGATTTAAAAGAACACTTCGGGAGAAGTCAGGTCTCGTATTTTTGCCAGGTTTCCCATTTTTTTATCTGCGAGATAATACGGGGGCCGGCGTCTTTTTAGGGTTTTTTTTCCAATAAAATCTTGAAACAAACACCACCGGGAAGACTAAGTCAGTTATAAACGCCATGCTGGTCTTTATAATCATGTCAGAGGGTATTCATAAATCTTTTGGACAGGTTAAGATATTCTGAAATCTTTACTAATGAACCCCACCGCGTAGCGAGTTGTAGTCGTTGAGTATTACGTCTCATTACCCGGCGGGTTATTTAACACTTGTGTGCGAACATGTTGGGTTAACCTTATGAGCATTAATTCCTGGAAATTTTCTTTTTTTCCAGAGCTGGGTCCCGGCGGGTCTATAGAGAACCTGGAGTAAGTTTCCCACCAGTCTCTGTCATGGCTACCTTTGCCCCTGTTTTTGCTTTGTGCATTACGCCCTCCTGTTCGGGTATCCCTATCTTTGCACACACCCTTTGCATTAAATGTGTTAAATGTCTCGACCGCTCAAGGGGTATGTGGGTTATGCGGAACTGTACCTTCTGCTCTCAATTAAGCCATAAAGTTTTGCAAGACAATGATAAGACCGCAGCGGTCGCTTTGAGGGAGGTTAGGCAGCAAATGACCACTTATACTACCACAGTGGCTCATAAGTCACTTCAATGCGATAACGTAACTCTTTGGGATAAGTTACTAATTGAGCACCCCCCCACTAAACGTCCCTCTAGAGTAACTGTACGAAAGTCGGCAGAGACTGGACAGGGAATTACACTTTCTCCAGCCCCAGGCACATCTAAGAGACCGCGAGAACCTACGCCCCCGGTGGCAGCCTCCTCGTCACGGGCGCGATCCAGGTCCAGGTCACCTCTTAGACAGCAGCCGCCTAGTCTCGCTTCTTCGCCTGCGAGTAAGAAGAGCAAGGCAGAGGGGTCCACAAGTAGTCATAGTGAGAAATCTACAAAGTCCAAAGGCAGCTCTCGGTCACACCGTAGCCATAAATCTTCCAGGAAAGAGTCGCATGAACGAAAGGCCTCCCGGCGTTCACCGGAGTCTAGTGCCTCTCTTCATACGTCTACTCCCGACAGATCTAGTATCCAAGCTAATGGGGCAAGTGTGGTGCCAGCACCAAAAGACAGTTTACCAATTAGTATTCTAACATTAGAGTTGGAGAGTTCGGTGGACAGTGATCGTCCTCTAGCAGAGTCAAGTGGGGGCTCCATGATATCGGACTCCCAAGGGAGTACAGGCCAAGGCCTGGGGGTATGGCGGTATTCTCGACCAGGGACCGAAAGCCCACGTCTGGCTCAAGATACACAAACAGTGGCTGATGTCCACCGGGACGCGGCGATCCCATCGTCCATTCCAGACTTGACTTGGCAACAAGACGGAACTCCGGCTTCGGCGGAATCCTCTCACGGTGAGCTAGATGACAAAGACGAGGTGTCTATAATCTCTGACATGGAGGTGCAAGAGTTGGGTTCAGTTTTAGACGACGCACAGGATCGGAATGATTCACCTCTGAGTTCGTCATCAACTAAATTTGTCACGGCAGAAGAAATAGATGGGTTATTGGTTAATGCTCTAACAAAAAAATTTGGCCAACAGCCGGAGACTCCTACAGTGGACCTGGGAGCTTCCATGACAGGTTCCAATGTTCGGCCTCTGATTACTTCTATAGCCTTAACTAAGATTCCTCACCCCCCCTCTATATCACCATCTGTGGTCGCTAGGCCTGCTTCGGCGGCACTGACTACTTCTAGTGTAAGGGTGGTAACGGATGTGAAGCCGCCCCCTTTAGACAAAGCGCCATTAAGAAAGGTAGCGATGCCCCTATTATACGGTCCAGACGAGTCATGGGTACAATTGATCCCCACTAAACCAGAGGTCGCACAGCCCACCTTGTCAGGGGAACTTCCAGTGCCACGAGAGTGGGTAATCCAAGGCAATAAATCTAAAAAGTTACGAGCCTTGGATAATTTGGGTAATGTACTAGATGTTAATGTTAAGGCCATTCCTAACTATATCACCAGGACTATTTTGTATATACTGCTACACCTGCCCTGCCCCCTGTCTCAGCTTCAAAACTGTTTTCTGACTGGTCCAAGCATGATGGTTTTAATGATATCAAAACATTGTCAGCTCTCACTCCAGAACTAGATTTGCAAACTGTCACAGACACAGCCGCTAATCCAGTGTTGAAGGTGGGGCAATTGGGCCCGGGACCTTGGGTGGAATGGGAAATAGAGGCTCAGAACTTTGCTACCACCTTCACCTCGAAATCCTCCCACCAAATTCCTCAGGACAGTCATTCTTGGTTCTCTATGCCAGTGTGTTCGGCTGGAGGAGTCCCATCTGCTTTGTTTGCTTTCTTAGCTGCCCCCAAAATCAATCTCTGTGAACTCAAGGAACCTTTCACTACACCTTCCCCAACTCACCTAGACCGAGAATTTAGGCTAAGGGGGAAAGTGTTTAGACTTTTCTCCCAATACATTGTGACGCACCAAGTGGCGAAATCGATGCTAAGATCTACCCAGGCAATCGCGGACGCGGATGCCAGGAGATCGGTTGAACTATCTCGGCGACTACTCCTGCAGACGTCGATTCAGTCGTTGGGTGATATACGCACTGCCTTGCTTGAGGCGGTACGGGCGAGACAAGATCTCCGGATGTCCCTGGTAAGGAAACTTCCTGAGAGGATTGCGAACCAGGTGGTCATGTCACCGGTGCTAATTCCCTCTTTAATGTCCCCTGATGTGTGGAGAACTGTTTTTAATATGGCTCAGGCCTTTAAGCATAGTCCCACCCCTTCTAAGAAACCTGCCTTTAATTTTCCCAAACCCAAGCCAGTCGCAAAAGCGCAGCCCGGGGGGGTCTAAGCCCTTTCACCTACCTAAGTCCTCTTCCGCCCAAGGTCAGTACAGGTATAAACAGGGTAAGTTTATAGGTCAGAAAGGACGAGGCTATAACAAACCAGGTCAGGGCCCGTCTTCTGCCAACGCCGGCCAGTCGGCTAAGCGTCCACCACCACCTCCACCACCATCAAAAAACTAAAGTCTCTCTCATTCCCGGGGCCGATCTCAAGGCGGGTGGATCCGAGGGTAGTACAGCCGGAAAACCCTTGTCTGCTAACTGGGTCGTTCCGAACATGTCACCAAGCATGGCCATTAAATACTTGGGCAAGGATGGTGGCACGCAAAGGCATCACCTGGCTCCGGCGACCTCGTTTACATCAGCCGACAACGGCGAATCTAGTTTCATTAGAGGTGGAGTCACTGATCAAGGAAATGATCGCCAAGAATGTCATCATCCCGGTCCCTCCAAATTACCCAGTCTTCACATCCAAGCTATTTCTGGTACCCAAAAGGGACAGTGTTCAGATGAGACCCGTCGTAGACCTGTCTTATCTGAACCTTCACATTCACAACGTGTCATTCAGGATGTTGACAGTACATCAAATCAGGCTAACACTTCCGCCGGGAGGATGGATGTGTTCTTTAGACCTGACAGACGCGTATTGGCATGTCTCGGTAAACAAAAGATTTCAACGATTTCTGGCCTTACGGATCCGGCATCAAAATTATGTTTTTCAGAGGATGCCGTTTGGATTAAACCTGGCACCTCGCTTATTCACGAAATTAGTCCGGCAAGCCCTGATGCCCTTATTAAAACAAGGGATCAGGATTTTGTGGTACCTAGACGACTGGCTAGTGGTGGCAGAGACGGAGCAAGTATGCATAAATCATGTCAACATAACATTAAAACATGTCAAAACTCTAGGGTTCAAGGTAAATCTGGTAAAGTCAAACCTTGTTCCCTCACGAGTAGTTCAGTGGATAGGGCTGGTTTGGGACACAGCTGCTCTCACTCTGAGTCAGAGTGTGGACAATCGAAACAGATTTCGCAGGAAACTGTTCCTGTTCCTTCACAGTCTGACTACGACACAGAGAATCTGGGAGTCTCTGGTCGGCTCTCTCAACTGGATTCAACTAACTGTAATGTTGGGCCGGTTGAAAGTAAAGCGTTTAATATTGGAGGGCAACAAATATTTTCCGCTATTGCCGGCGGAAAAATTATGGCCCATACCAAAATTAATCCACAACTTACTAGCGGTCTGGGCGAAGAGGGAAATGTTGCACTCAGTAATGTCATGGACCTCTCCTCCGCCGACGGTATGGGTAGACACGGATGCGTCAGGAACGATAGGTTGGGGTTTTCAGTCAAACCAAGGGCACCAGGGTCAAGGGCTTTGGTCCCATTTAGAAATCTCGCACATCAATGTCAAAGAATTACTAGTCCCCTTGTTTTTCCTTCAGGCTGACGGCTCTACTTTGCGGGGCAAGTCGGTGGCCTTCAGAATGGACAATCTGAATGCGGTTCACTGTATTCAGAAACAAGGGTCAACGAGATCTCGGAAGTTGCTAAACGTGTCAGAAGAGATTTTTATTCTAGCCAACAGGCTGGACATTCATCTTCACGCATCTTATCTCCCAGGCGTATCAAACGTCTGGGCAGACGCTCTGTCTCGGAGACAGAGCACAACAGTAGAATGGGCGCTCAAGCAAACCATTTTCGACCAAATGATTGCGGAGCCTTACCATCCACAAGTGGATCTGTTTGCGTCAGAGGAGACTCACAAACTCCCAATGTACCTCACCCGCCGGACGATAACGCCGGCGGGTGGACCAGACGCCCTGGTGACAGACTGGAACAGATGGAGTTCCATTTATCTGTTTCCGCCGCCAGACGCGTCTCTAATGTGCCAAGTAGTGAACAAACTACGAGGTTATGGGGGCGTAGTCTCGATAATCGCGCCTCTGTGGCCGGCACAGTTGTGGTACCAGCAATTGAAAACGTGGTGCCTGCACCCGGTGTCCCTCCCGGTCGGGTTTCTCCACTTAGACACGATTGGCAACCTAGCGACCTCGCTGACTTTTGCATTATGGACATTCAGGAGGCCAAATGGCTAGCACCGTATGGTAGAGACGTGACCAATAAATTCATGAATCAATATACCCAGTCTACAAAACGACAGTATCAATCGCATTGGCAAGCCTTTACTTCTTGGATTCTTAGGACAGAACAAACTGTGCCCTCGGTGGCTTTGGTTTTTAATTATTTAAATTATCTGTTTGAATAAAAACGTTTATCTGTGGTAACGTTAAAAAATCACTTAACAGCGAGTAGAATGCCATTTCGGGACCTTACCGGTCTCACCATACCAGTCGCGGAGGAAACAGGTTTTATGAGGGCATGTTTTAAACTCCGTCCACCTCCCCGTCAGCTCATGCCTACTTGGTCTCTGGACAAAGCATTGTCATTACTTCATTCCCGTCTGTACCAAAATACTGCAGATTTTACATTACTTCTCAAAAAGGCAGTATTCCTTATGGCTTTGGCCACCGGGAACAGAGTATCTGAGCTGGCGGCGATGAGCAACACACCTAATTGCCTCAGGTTTGGTAGGCTTAATTAGTGTATTCATATTGCACCTTCCCCAGGGTTCATAGCCAAGAATGAGCACAGTGAACACGTGTTTTCAGAGTTCACGGTGCCGGCGTTGAAAAGGGGAAAGGTGCACCATATTTTATGTCCAGTGCAAGCTCTAACCAAATATTTGAGAGTAGCTCCTCTAAATCCCCAGGGTGCTTTATGGGTAGCAAGTACGGGTAAGCGCTTGTTAAAACGTAAATTGGCTTCTCTCTTGGTCGAGGTCATTAAAGAGAGTAATCCCGGCGTTGTGGGTAGGGCCCACGATTTACGCAAGTGGGCAGCCTCTTTGCGTTTCCTTAAGAATTTTTCTGTTGAAGATATTACGTCCACACAGTTGTGGGCCTCTAATCATACGTTTTTGACTCGATACCTGTCAATAGCTCTAGACAAACCTTCCTTGCCATGTATAGCTTTAAGGCAGAGGGTCTAGGTGGCCCCTAAGTCACTTTTGTTTAATTTCAAGGAAAAGGGGGGGGGGGGGTGCAGTCAGTGTAACATAGGACACCCTAGACCCCGCCGGAGTATGTGAGCTGTGATACTAGTTATGGGTATTGTGATATGAAAAATTTCTCTGTACTATTCAGTGCAGGAAATTGTGCTAGTACAGTAGGGTCCCGCATAAAACGTGTTCGCATAAAACGAGTCTCGATTAAAACGACCGACCTAAAATTCGCTTTGTACGAAATATCGTCGCTTTGTATGAAATGTCGTTCGCATTGTACGAAATATCGTCGCTTTGTATGAAATGTCGTTCGCTTTGTACGAAATATAGTTCGCTTTGTACGAAATATCGTTCGCTTTGTACGAAAATTTTCGCTTACAGTGAACATTGACGATATTGCGCCACCAAAATGCTGTGTTCACATAAAACGAAATCGCATAAAACGCCCTCGTTTATCGACCATAAACTCGTTTTATGTGAGACCCTACTGTACAATGATACATACATACATACATACATACATAACATTTTAAGACTGAGTGTTCCACACATAAGTGCAGTTTCAGTCTCTTGTCCTAATGGCGGCGTTCCAGGCAACCCTGTTAAGGGCTGCTTCACTTGTCAAGTTCTCGGATTTGAGATCGGCGCGTATAGTCCGATCCCAGGTCTTCCTCGGTCCACCCCTTGGTGCAGCTCCCTCCACAATCACAGACCTGCATTTTTTCACCCAATTTTGTTCATCCATTCTCTCCACATGTCCATACCATCCCAGTCTACTTGTACGCATCACCTCGCTAATACTCTTTATACCTAAACGTCTCCTCAGCTCAACATTTGTTATTCTATCCTGTAGCCTGGCCCCACACATCCATCTCACCATTCTCATCTCATTACGCTCCATTCTGTTGACATCCTCTACTTTAACGGCCCATGTTTCTGAGGCATACATCATTGCACTTCTAACACATGAGGCATACACCTTTCCCTTCAGGGGGAGAGGCATTCTTTTCATGGTCAGGATTGGCATCAATTCTCTGAACTTCCCCCAGCCACACCTAATTCTAGCAACAGTGGCAGCCTCGGCCCCACCACCGGCAGAGATGGTATCTCCTAGGTAACAAAACTTGTTCACCAGCTCCAAAGACTCATTTCCAAAATTCACAGCCACAGGATCATCACTTAACACAAGCTCGCCTTTGCACACTACGCACTCAAATTTCTCTATTTCTGACTTATCCTTCGGCAGGGGCCCCTTTATTCTACTACAACGCTTACTCCCATGGTGTACCCAACATCGACAGATGCTACATTGAATTGAGTTAACGCCCACTCCCTTTCCACACACTGCACATGGGTATGCACCGCTCTTTTCCACATTGCCTCGTCTCAAACTACAATGCATAACCTTGGTTTTGTTAATATTGACTCTTAAACCCTTGCTCGCCATGCCCTCTCTCCACTTTCTGAATTTGGCCTCAGCATCCTGCATACTGTCAGCTATTAGGACTAAATCGTCTGCATAAAACAGTTCCAACGGGAGTCCGCCTCTAAAAACTCTAGACAGCGCCTCCAAGACCATAATAAAGAGGAGGGGGCTTAACACTGAACCCTGATGGACTCCAACACGGACTGCGAACTCATCACTCAGTACACCCTTCACCCTCACCGAACTTCGCGAATCCTCATACATCTTCATTATCACACGCACCAGCCACTCTTCCACACCAAGTTTCCTCATAGCCCACTGTACAACATCTCTAGGTACCCTATCAAAGGCCTTCTCCAGGTCCACAAACACAAAGTAAAGATCCCTGCCTTTTAGTAGGTATCTTTCCTGTATCTGCCTGACTATGAAGATAGCATCGGTTGTACCACGTCCTGGCATAAAACCAAACTGCATATCATCAATAGAGATGCTTTGCCTGATCAAACCCTCAAGGACTCTCTCACAGACCTTCATGATTTGGTCAAGCATTTTCAGGCCCCTATAATTTCCTCTATCTAGCGCATCCCCTTTTCCTTTGTATATATTTACTATTACACTTTTGAGCCAATCCTCTGGGATTTTCTCATCTTTAATAATGGTGTTTATCAACTCAGTGACTAAGTTTACACCAATCTCCCCTGAGGCTTTTATCATCTCAGCGACAATGTCGGAGCAACCTGGAGCTTTACCGTCCTTCATTTTATTGATTGCGTCGCTCACTACAGCTGGTGCTATCAAAGGAGGGGGCCCAGATATTGGTTTTTTCGATACTAAGCTGTTCCTTATCCCATTCAAACTCTACATTTAGCAATCGTTCATAGTGTACCTTCCATGCTTCTCTGATTTCATTTTCTGCATACACAATCTTCCCATTATCATCTCTAACACACTGTTCACCTATAATATCCCTACTGTCATTTTTAACTCGCCTAGCTAGGTTGAAGATCCCATTGGGATTGTCAGTGTTACACACTTGTTCGAGGACCAGGTCCTTAATGCGATTTTTAGCATTGTAAATAACTCTTTTGGCAGTTCGTTTAGCTGCCTGGTATTCCTCCCTGCTGCCTCCTTTCTTCCATGCTTTGAAGCATCTCCTTTTCTCTTTCACAGCATGTTCTACCTCATCGTTCCACCACCAAGAGGTCTTATTCCTGGGGTGACCCTTTGTTTTCCCACAGACTTTGTCAGTGGCAGCGATAAGGCTATGCTTAAGAAAGTTCCATTGGCTATTTACATCGTTAGGCCTAGCTTCCTTATTTCTATTCATTTCCTCCAGTTCATTATGAAACCTATCCCTAACTTCCTTGTCCTTCAGCAGCCACACTTTCCTTTTGGGTATGTAAACCTTCTTGCGCTTAGGATCTCTGTATAAGCTCATGTCGCACACAAGTAGCTTATGCTGGGGGATACATTCTTCGCTCGGGATGACCTTTACATCTCGAACTAGTTTCCAGTCTTTCCTGTTAACCAAGAAGTAATCTATCTGTCTACTGGAGACCCCAGAGTTATATGTGATCAGGTGGCTCTGTCTTTTCTTGAACTTTGTGTTACACACAACCATGTTGAGTGCAACGCAGGACTCCAATATATATTCACCTTCTAGATTTCTCCTTCCGTAACCAATTCCTCCATGTACCCCCTCGTATCCATCTGCAGATGCTCCCACGTGACCATTGAGGTCCCCCCCCCCACGATAGTTATTTCGTTCTCCGAGAGGCCTGAAATGACACTGACGGTGTCATTCCAGAAGTCCTCTTTTATCTCTTTCTGTAAACCAGCCTGTGGGGCATATGCAGATATCACATTCAGAATTCTTTCACCAACTTTCAACTTCAAAACAATCAGCCTTTCACTAACTCTCGTAATCTGAAGCACACTTTCCGCCAGCTCTTCAGCCACCAGAACACCCACTCCTCCTTTCGCTTTATCAGTCTCCACACCCATCCAGTATATCCTATATCTTTTCCTCCTTCCGACAATCCACTGTACCCCATGCCTCTTCCAGAGTGTTTCCTGGGTACAGCAGACGTCTACTCGCCTCCTCTCACACATCTCAGCCACTTCATTCGCACGCAGATTCAAACTACCAACATTCACACTAGCAAGTCTGAGTTTGTGGGGGGCATTTGTCATTGTCCTGTGCGGTTTTGTTTCATCGGACTTACGTTTATTTTCTTTGATTTTAGTCATAGTTAGGTAGGTTTGGCTGGCAGATGGGCATCACCCCCCCCAGAACTCCGGCTCCAGTCTACCCCGGGACCATTCCCAGCACCATCCCCCAAGTGATTACAAGGGGGTAGGATCCAGTGGCCTCGGTACGCCCCACCAGAACCAGCCGCAGGGACGCACCCCGTGCGCGTACACGGCACTACGACTGGCCTGATATTTTTCGCCAAATGACAGGGCAGCCTCCTGGAGCGCTACCACCAGGTTCGGGCCCCTATACTATTGGGCGGAAAGTGCCAGTCCGGGGAAACACTACGTACTGTACCCTCGATCCATTTCTCCCAGGGCGCCAGGGCCGGGTCCAGAGGGAGCGACACCCACTGCCAGTGTGCCGCCATTAGGCAACTTGGAGCAAGTACAATGAAGCCCTGTCACAGCACTATCATATAGAGACAATGCCAGCGCCAATAACAAGGCTTCATTGTATAGTGATGGCTACTTGGTCCGCAAGTCTATCACCATCTCCCCTATTAGTCGCCTTGTACAAACAACAGTGTTGTTGTAAGTAGTTTTAGCTGTGAAGCAATTAATTTTAAGCATTGGTTATATTTTGTGAGATATATCCACTACTATTATGGGGTTATATGTGCACATGTAAACTTATAAGTTTGTTATTTTTCACCACTTATGTTGAGTGGGGTGCCTTATTAACTTACAGATCTGTTCGCAGAGTCTCAAGAGTTAATCCTTTTTATCAAGCAGGCTTCTTTGAAGCACGCTCCTGCTTGTACCCCTTTTTGTATATATGTGCTGTGCCAATAAATATATATATCTTTTTGAAGTAAGAATACTATGTGGTTGTTTGATTATCTGCTTTTACTAGAGTTATGATATGATTACGAATGTCCCCCTCCAGTCTTAGATATCAGGCATAATCGTCAATGATGGAGGGGCCACTAATAAATTATAGGTTTGACTCCTGCAAGGAGATAAAGAAAACCTAATATTTAGTAGTGGCCCCGTAATCATTGACGACTGGGGCCCTCCCGACCATCCCCTTCCCATTCGTGATGTATTAAGGATTTTGGTTTACTTGATATGTCAGTAAAGGAAGAATGACGCCTGAGTCAGCGTCTGGTCAAAGATCCACACAAGTACATCCACGATTATATGGAAGCTTATTGAATAGTTATTCTTATTTTCTTTTTGTTTTTATTTTTTACAAAGTTTTTTCGTAGTGAGAACCCAATTCATAATGACTGAACCATGAGTGAGGTTGCGTGCGCTCATGATGAAGGATCCTCAATTTTTTATGCTCTGCGCGGTAGATTCAAACTACGGCGGATGAGTGTTTGAAGAGGGTGCCTTATGTAATAGGCATAATCGTCAATGATTACGGGGCCACTACTAAATATTAGGTTTCTTTATCTACTTGCAGGAGTCAAACCTATAATTGACTAGTCCATTGGAAAGCCAATGAAAATTCATATTTCGTATAAAAACAAATATTGCTCAGCTTATAACGCAATTGTGACGAGTTGCACACCAAAGAATGATGAATTATTTTTATTATCAAACAAATTTCAGTATGAAATTTTGACATTTCCAAGTTTAATGCATTCCTATTGTAGTGTGGGCTATCTTTCTTGTCATGTATAACATACAAGAGGAGGAAATAACCCAGACTACGAAAAATACTTGGTGGATTGAAATTTCGGAAACTTAGTTTTGACTCCTATTACAGTAAAAGTCCGTTAATCCGACGACCGATGATTCGAATCTCCCAATAGTCCGAATTTTTCAATTTGAGGCCAAATCCGAATTCACCCGATGGTCCGAATTTCAAGAAGTCCCAAAGTCCCCTTTTTGAGGCATTAGGCCACTCAAATGACACATAATGGAGCACACACATATCATATGTTCATGAATTCACTTTAAAAGTTTACCATTGTCATTGTAGCCTATTATCTACTTCAAAACATTCAGATTAATGGTCAAAGGAAGCTACTGATATAATCGTAAACACCTTCGTCTTCTTCTTCTTCCACATCGTCTGCTAGAGAGTTTGTTTTGCTCTTGAACGCATCCTTGGGACGCTCCGATGCGCTACTGGCTTGCACCGCATTTTCTGCAAGCGCATTCAGTCTTGAGCTTGAAAACGCACCTTTCAAGAAGTCCCAAAGTCCCCTTTTTGAGGCATTAGGCCACTCAAATGACACATAATGGAGCACACACATATCATATGTTCATGAATTCACTTTAAAAGTTTACCATTGTCATTGTAGCCTATTATCTACTTCAAAACATTCAGATTAATGGTCAAAGGAAGCTACTGATATAATCGTAAACACCTTCGTCTTCTTCTTCTTCCACATCGTCTGCTAGAGAGTTTGTTTTGCTCCTGAACGCATCCTTGGGACGCTCCGATGCGCTACTGGCTTGCACCGCATTTTCTGCAAGCGCATTCAGTCTTGAGCTTGAAAATGCACCTTTGGACGTATTAGTCTTGAGCTTGAAAACGCACCTTTGGATGTTCCGATACGCTACTATTTATAGTTCAGTGATCGGAGCATCCCAAGGGTGCTTTCAAGACAACAAGACAAGGGTGCTTTCAATACAATATAATATAACAGAGCACGTCACAAAAGGCACAAAAGGAAAATTACAAGAACCTCTCAGGGAAGTGCCGTTGTTAAGGCATTACTTCCCGAACCACATCTGATCTTCAAGAGCAAGACAAACTCGCTAGTAGACGGAAGAAGAAGAAGACGTTTATATCAGCAGATTCCTTTGACCATTAATCTGAATGTTTTGAAGTAGTTAATAGGCTACAATGACAATGGTAAACTTTTGAAGTGATTTCATGAACATATGATATGTGTGTGTGCACCATTGTGTCATTTGGGTGGCCTAATGTCTCAATGTTTTCGTCATACACAGGTTCATAGGGGTAAAGTCCGATAATCCGAAAAATCCACTAATCCGAACGAGAGCCGGTCCGCTGCCCTTCGGATTAACGGAAGTTTACTGTACATACGATGAACTGATTGAGGTGGTTGAACAAATGAATGACTCTTTTCCGGGTTACGACGGGATTCCAAGTAAAATTATTAAGGAAACTATTGAAATAATATTACCCGTCTTATTACAGTACATATATGCAATATCTCTTTTTCGAGTGGCATATTTCCTGATATGCTGAAAATTGCTCAGGTTACTCGCATTTATAAAGCAGATGATAAAAGAAAATTAAAAATTACCGTCCTATATCAGTTCTGCCGTGTATAAGCAAAATCCTGGAAAGGTTAATATATTCCCGCATGTTATCATTCTGTGATAATAACAATATTTTTACAGAGTCTCAGTATGGATTTAGGAAGGGGAAGTCCACGGAATCTGCACTTTTATCATTCACGAACAATGTATTAAGAGCCTTTGATGACAAGAAATATATAATAGCTACGTTTTTGGACCTTTCAAAGGCTTTTGATTCAGTTGACCATGACATACTTTTGCATAAATTATATTATTATGGAATAAGAGATAAATCAAATGAATGGTTTCAGTCATACCTTAGAAATTGAAAACAATTTGTAAAATACAATGGTGTAAATTCATGTGTCCAAGAAATAAATTGCGGAGTACCGCAGGGATCCATATTGGGGCCACACCTTTTTGTATTATATATAAATGATATGGTTAACTGTAGTAGTGAAGTGAAATTTTTGTTATATGCAGATGATAGTACCATATATGCCAGCCACCATAATATTCAAATGTTGACGAATATAATGAATCAAGAGATAAATAAGGTAAGAGATTGGATTATTAACAACAAACTTACAATTAATATAAATAAAACAAACTATATGTACTTAAACAGAAATAAAAAAGATGTAAATCAGATTCAACCAATAACAATCGGTGGATCCAACTTACGTAAAGTGGACAAAGTAAAATTCCTCGGTGTAATTGTTGATGAAAATTATCATGGAAATCACATATTCAACATGTAACAAGCAAAGTAAATAAACAATGTGGTATTCTATTTCTAACTAGAAATTTCTTCAACCAATCAGCACTTATGAACATCTATTACTCTCTTAATATATTCACATCTGTATTATTGTCATACAGTTTGGGGAACCGTAACAACATAAAAAATCCAATCCCTTAGTATTGCACAAAAGCGAGTTGTGAGAACAATAACGTTTAAACCTAGATATTATCATACAAATGAACTTTTCAAAACCCTAAATGTCTTAAAGATTAAGGAACTTTCTACATATGCATGCACCTTATATGTTTACAAATCACTGAATGGATATACCCAGAACAACTTCTTTAAATATTGAGTAAATGCCAAGTACAGTTTCAGGAATAATTTGTCTTTGGAATTGCCACAAATGACTTCAGTCCAATCCCAGATGTCTGTTCATTATCAAGGTGTAAAGTTGTGGAACAATTTCCTCTCGAAATTAGGCAACAACCAACACTGGTAGGGTTCAAACATACTATACAAAAATATCTCTTGGAACAATATTAATCGCTGAGGATATAACATTGTGCTTCTATTAGGAGAATTGTTGTTGTGTTTATATATTTTACTATATGTGCATTTGAATGGGATTGGTGGATGGATATCTTTAAACATAGAATGGGAAGGTCTTAATGTGAAGTGAGTTACTCGCACGTAGGAAATATAATGTGTATATTACTACAAACTCTTTAGAGAGTATTAATGAGGACTATATTTGTGTCTATAAATTAATGTGTTTGATTTTATATACAAGTATAATAGGTTGAATTTGAGTGGATGTGTGTATGTTTTTTTTTTGTCTTGGTTGTGAAGGGGTGTATTGCTGCTATAGTGTGTTTATGTGGGCGTGTATTGCCAAATTAATGTAGGTGGAAAATAATATCATGCAAAAGGTTCTATTGTATTATATATGTAAGTGTATGTATATTTTTGCGTATGTGTAAATGTGTGCATGTGTGTATACTGTATATATGTATATGGGTATATATGTTCACAATTTTGTTGTCGGAGCATGTGAGTAAGATTGATATTGAGGTGCCTTTTAAAGAGAGTATTTCTCTCAAAGGGCACAGCCATATATTATATTCTGCATATGTATATATTGCATACTATTTTTGGCAAAATAAACAATAAACAAACAATCATACATACACATACTGTACATAACATTTTAAGACAGAGTGCTCCACACATACGTGCAGTTTCAGTCTCTTGTCCTAATGGCGGCGTTCCAGGCAACCCTGCCTGGAACTCATTACTATATAACTCATTACTGTACAGTAGACACGATTATTGTGGGTTTAAGCAGAGCAATACTAACTTGTTTCTTTGTGTGCCATCCATTGTAGCCTGATAAAACAAAGAGACTTAATATCATATGATGTAAGTTAATTTATAAATCTCAAGGGGTTAACTAGAGTTGAAAAAATTAAAACAAATTATCCAAAGCATATTAGATTTGACTAATCATTTCAAGACTGATCTTTTGAAATCAAAGTGGTACTGGTTTATTGTATTTATTTATTTATTTTTTATTTTTTATTTTTTTCTGGGGGTGGCCGACTCAAGATAGAGCCTGAATAGGGACAACATAATAGAAAACAATTTCACACACATCTAGGTCACCCATGAGAAGACCCAGAGACCAGGGTCACCAAGGTTCCTCCAGCACTCCCCCGGCCCCCGACCACGCGGAGAGGTTCCGGTCTCAGCAGGCAGACTTGCAGCGAAGTCGAAACCACAAGCCCGCCCACCACACTTCCAGGAGCACTGGCTTCCCGGGCCAGGCGCCTGATGGACTATTATCTAGTCCAACTTGCGCCCGAACACCTCTCCCAAGTGACCACGTGTTCACTCATCTATTCACAAGCATTCTCCATTCATTCCTGTTTATTACCACTTCCCTTGCCTGATCTATAGTCATACCTCTATCATCCAAAGCTTGTCTTACACAGTCTCTCCATCTCAATGAGGGTCTTCCTGCCCCTTTATCTCCCCTTGTATCTGACTCACATATTCTCTTTGTAAGCCTTTCATCTTTCATTCATTCAACATGACCATACCAGCTCAGCACCCTTCTGTCCACTCTGGCCAACAAATTGTCATGCTGCCCCCCTCTTCTACGTATTTTCATTCCTCAATCTGTCTCTACGAGTAACTTACAGTTTCTTACAGTTTCTTACAGTAGATCCTCTGGAAAAAGGCAAACTATGCCTGTGTATCCAGCTCAGTACCAGTGCTTGCACTGCTGCGGTCGTTCACGGTGTTGGCGGCGGCGGTAGCAGACGCAACATTTTTACTATTCTGTATTTTTGTTTTATAATCAAACTTCAAATCTTGTCTTCCCCATGCTTTATCAAGATTACTTTCAAACTCCCTTATTGATTCGGAATCGACTACATACTGGGGCAGTGCGTTCCACTCATTTACCACTCTATCACAAAATGAGTTCTTCGCCTTCTCAAGCCTATTTCTTTCTTTGTAAATTTTCTTAGAGTGTCCTCTCGTTCTTGTTCCCTCCCGCATCAAGAAGATACCTTCACACACATCCTCATCGTACTTTCCTGACACTATCTTAAAAGTCTCTATCATATCCCCTCTCTTTCTCCTATATGCCAGTGTCGGAAGTCCCAGTGTCCTCAACCTCTGCTCATAGCCCGCGTTCTTCAACGTTGGTACCAGCTTGCTAGCTCTTCTCTGCACTTTCTCCACTGCTTCTATATCCTTTACCATATATGGAGCCCACACCTGGTTTGCATATTCCAGGTGTGGCCTAACCAGCGCTGTATATGATTCCTGAAGATTTCTTCGTCAAGTGACACAAATGTCCTCCTTATCAGCCCTACAATTCTATTGGCTTTGTTTATCTTTTCCGCTAAATGTTCTGAGAAATTTAACTTATTATCTATCACTACTCCTATATCCTTTTCTGCACTCACTTCCTCCATCGCTTCATACATACTGTATCCTACCTTGTCTATCTTGCTGGTCCCAATCCGCATGTACTTGCATTTTTTTGGATGAAAAGGCATTAACCAATGCTCAGACCATCCCTTCATGCCCTCCACATCTCCTTGAAGCAAACCCATATCTTCCTTACTCCTCACTCTTCTATACAGTTTAGTGTCATCCGCATACAGGTATACCTCACTTCCATTAGTTATAACTTCAGGCAAGTCGTTGATAAATATAACGAACAGCAATGGTCCCAACACAGATCCCTGAGGTACCCCACTTGTAATTTCCCTCCACCCCGAGCCTATTCCATTCACCAATACCCTCTGTCTCCGATCTTTCAGGAAGGCTTCTATCCATTTCACACATTTCTCCCCTATATTATAGCTTCTAACTTTCTCTATTAACCTTTTATGTGGGACCTTATCGAAGGCCTTCATAAAATCGCAATATACCACGTCTATTACATCACCATCTTCTAGAATTTGCATCCAATCATCTACCACCTTAATTAGCTGTAGTACCGTCGACCTCCCCGGCAAGAATCCGAACTGTCTCCCACTGAAAAGTTGGTTTGACTTCATATGATCCATTATTCCTTCTCTAATTACCGTTTCCATTAGTTTACACACAACACTTGTCAAACTGACTGGTCTATAATTCCCTGGGTCATTTCTCTTTCCCTTCTTAAATATAGCTGTTATGTTCGCCTCTCTCCAGTCCATCGGGATTTGTCCTGTATTAAACGATACCTCAAATAACATTTTCAATGGCTCTACTAACATCTCCCCTCCTTCCTTTATGATTCTTGGGTGTATCCCATCCGGTCCCGGTGACTTACTTCTATTCATTTTTTCTATAGCCCTTCTTATTCTAGCATGGGAAAACTCTATTAGTTCTAGTGCCGGTGCCTGTTTGATGGGAATAGTAGGCACTGCATCCTCCGACTCCACTGTTAGTACCCCCCCAAAGTATTTCCCCAGCACCTCTGCTTTCTCCTTATCAGTCTCCGCTCTACTCCCATCATTCAACCCCCCACCAGCTCTGGGATCCCTACTCTTCTTGTTAATTTTTCCTGAATGTACTTCCAGAATATTTTTGGATTATCCTTCACATTTCTAGCTATCTCTCTCTCCCTCTCCTTCACCCCCCTCCTTGTTTCCCACCTTATTTTATTGTTTATTTGTCTGCGTTCCAGATCCACTTCCTTAGCCTCTATACTAGACCCCCTGTTCTTTTTTAACAATTTTAATCTTTCCCACAATCGTTTCTTTCTTCTAATCAATATCCAAAGCTTTCTTTTCATTGGCAATTCTGGGTTAGTTCTTTTCCTCAATTTTGTTTTATCCTTATATTCCCTTACTGGTACACTTTTGGATACAGCATTCTCCAGTTTGACTCTAATTTTCCTCCACATTCCTTCAGCGTCTTCACCGTTCAAATATTCCCCCCAGTCAATGTCCAAACACCGTCTCAGCAGCTCATAATCTGCTCTATCATACATGTATATTTTCTATTGCTTTTATTATCCCTCTCCGATTTAATGTTACAACTAAAGCTTATACAGGCATGGTCACTACGACCTATAGGGCTATCCACATTAACATGTTCCACTATATCCTCTTCATTGCTAAAAATCAAATCAAGTACACTCCCCTGCGTCCCATCTCTATATCTTGTCATCTCTACAATATGTTGCGTTAAAAAACAATCTCTCACTTTCTCTATAAACTTATTTTCCAGGCTACCCTGTCCCGCTGGAGTAGTACAATTTGCCCAGTTGATCCTTGGCAAATTGAAATCTCCAATCAAAATTTTATATTTGTTCTCTCTATTATCTATCTCCTCCATTGTTTTCAGTAGGTTATCATCCTCTCCCCTGCTATTATTTGGGCTTCTATATATAGAGGCAATTAGAATTGATCCTCTTACACATTTTACTTCAATACACAAATACTCACAATACTGCTGTCTCATATCCACCTCATTAACCTTGAGCTCTTTTCTTACATAAATAAACAGTCCTCTTCCAACCTCTGCTCTAATAGCATTTCTCTCATATAACTCAAAACCCTCCAAACTATATTCCACCAGTTCCCTCTCAATTCTAACATTTTTTGGTCTTACTTCCTGTAGGGCTATGATATCAGGTTTTTCCTCTTCATCCTGCAACCTACATATCAGTTCTCTTTTCTTGTCCTGAGTAAACACATCCACATTACTAAACATAATCCTTAATCCATCTACCATTCCTCCAGCAATTACACCATCCCGCTCCTCCAGTCCGTACCCTACTCCCCTGTTAGCACTACTGGGTCTGACTCTTTGTCTCCTGTCTCTCCCTGTGACACCTCCACCCCGTTCTCCTCCTCCGTCACAACTCTCATCACATTCTCTCCCCTCCCTGATCTCCCCCTCCTTTCTACTCTTATAAACCACTTCCTCACTTTTCCGTCCCTCACTCTCCAGTAAAAATTTCTCTTTTCCTCCTCATCCAACTTTCCATTATTTTCATCAGCCTTTTCTTGTAATTCCTTAATTTTTTCCTTTGTTCTATACTCAAATCCTTCTTTAGTCTTATGTGTTTCAGTTTATCATTTGTATTTAGCCTCCAACTAAAATTTGTCACAGTCTCCGCCACTACCCTAGTTTTAAACTGTAACCTTATAGGTCTCATCTCTCCCCTTTTATATCTACCTATCCTACTGATCTCCTCCACCTGCCCTTCCCATCCATATTCGTCCTCATCCACACCTTTCAAGACCTCCTTCACTGTCTCCATATCCCTCACTTTTCTCACTCCATTATCATTCATATGAGTCTCTATATCTCCATACAAGATTACACCCCTATCCCTGTCCATGGCCTCCCTCACGACACTCTCCTTGTTCTTCATGACCCCTACAACTGCACTCTCAAAACTTTGTTTGGTCATATTCATTTCTTCCTTTTGCTCTTTCATAATATCCTCCAAATCCTTGACTTTTTGTTTACCTACCACCGTCCATGCAGTCGACTCCTTTACTTCCGTGAAACGTCCTTCGTATTCCTTCAGCTGCTCCTTCAATGCCATATTCTCTGCTCCCAGTTCATCTACCCTTTTCAATAACATCTCTAGGCTCTCATTAACTGCCAAAAAAGGCCTGCATTCACTTCCTTCGCTAGGCCTATTCCCTTCCCCACCTATCACACCACACATTACACACAGTGCCTTAACTTTCTCACCAATATCCCCCTTCCATTTCTCCGTAACTATCATCCACTTTTCCAAATCCTTCACAACAATACTAACCTCTTCTAACTTCTTATCTGTGCTCTTAAATCCCCGAAAACGTTGTAACCTTCCTTCCGACTCCGTCATACCCGAAATTCCCTCTGCCATGTTTGTTTACAAACTCAACAACTCACAACCCTACCGCTGTCCCGTCACTACACACTCTTATTACACTATATATCACCCCTCCACCACACATATATCCTCCAAACCTTCACTAATCCTCTTCTTGTTAGCCCCGTATGTACTCGATATCCTTGAATTAATTGACTATTCCCATAACATATGCCGGAGCCTCAAACTTGCGTCCGCCTTCCGCCATGGTGTGCCGCCAACACATACTCCACACATACTCCTCAAGCAGCTCATCTCCATCACATCCAGCTTTCGTCTCTCCTTTGCCTTCAGAGCCCATGTCTCAACCCCATACATCACTGTTGGCACAATAATTCCTTGATACATTGCACTTTTAACTTTCATTCAGAGATTTCTCACCTTCCACATACCGGTACTTCCCATTGCTCCAAAAACTTTCCTTCCTTCACATACTCCCTGTTTTACCTCCATTTCCATACCTCCATTCCTGCTTATCGTTCCTCCTAGATATTTAAAACACTCTACTTCTTCCCATATTTCCCCATCCAGCCTCACATCTAGATTCACCCTACGATCACCCCTAATTACACACCATTACTTTACTTTTATTGACGTTCACCTTCAGTTTCCTCCTCCCACAAACCACACCAAACTATTTGACTACCCGCTGCAGTTTCTCCTCAGAATCCGCCACCAACTCTGTGTCATAAAAAAAAAAAAAATGGGGAATGGGCCTGATTGAAATGTAATAAATGCATACATACTGGTTTATACTAGATATTTGACTAAACTACTGTATCTCAATTAACTCTTGACTCCCACAGGTACTTCCTAAATTAAATGATAATGTCTAATCAAAGCCATACTAAAATGGCATATGGCATCATCATATTTTGTATACTTAAGTATCAAAAGTATTATATATACTGTATATATTTTCCTTTCCAGGAGCGTGACCAGCGAAGAAGACGGAAAAATAAGAAGAGAGAAGAAGATGATGAAGATGATGATGAATTTTCATATTACAAAGATGAAGTAAAGTTTGGTGAAGTTGTATATGAACCTCCAAGCTTGGACACCGAGAAGCTCACCAGAAAAGTCAATGGTGGAGTAACAAAGGTATGGTAGGGTAGAGCAGCCCATTTGTACTTCCACACCTGGCCTTCAATTACTGGTAATTCTGGGAAATTCCCAATAGTTAAATGCAAGGTTAAAGGTTATGTCTATTTACCCTTTTTGTCCTCATTCAGTCATACGCCCATCCTCGGAGTCCCCAGGGGAGGAGGTGTGGGGACCAAAAATGCCCCTATCAGACTGAACCCTGGTTTGGACACCTACAGTAAGTGGAGATGTGATAATAGGTTGATTGGTGAGACTATTCAATGTGTGCTTTGTTGTGTTAATGGTACCACTAGACTGGATGAGTGCATTTACTGTACTGTGCCGTTGTACAAGGGGAAGGGAAACTGGCAGGAGTGTTCAAGTTATAGAGGTATTAGTTTATTATAAGTTGTTGGAAAGCTGCATGGCAGGGTGTTGATAGAGAGGATAATAAAGGGTACAGAAGGTGCAATAGGAGAAGAGCAATGCAGTTTTAGGAGAGGAAGAGGGTGTGTGGATCAAATTTGTGCAGTAAGGCAGCTATGCAAGAAGTATTTAGAGAAGCATAAAGAGATATTTTTAGGTTTTTATGGATTTGGAAAAAGCGTATGATCGTGTGGATCGAGGAGCAATGTGGAAGGTGCTAAGGATTTATGAATTTGGAGGAAATTTGTTGAAAGCAGTCAAGAGTTTTTATGAAGAGAGCAGAGCGTGTATTAGAGTAGGAAATAATGAGTTAAGTGAATGGTTTGAGGTAAATGTAGGTCTGCGACAGGGTTGTGTAATGTCACCGTGGCTGTTTAATGCATATATGGATGGTGTGGTGAGGGAGATGAAAATGAGAACTATGGGTAGAAGATTGGGTTTAGTAGGAAAGAATGGTATAGATTGGGATTTGAACCAGTTGCTGTTTGCTGATGACACAGCGTTGCTGGCGGATTCTGAGGAGAAACGGCAGTGAGTAGTCAAAGAGTTTGGTGTGGTATGTGGGAGGAGGAAGCTGAAGGTGAACGTCAATAAAAGTAAAGTGATGGTGAGTAATAGAGGTGCTCGTAGGGTGAATCTATATGTGCGGCTGGATGGGGAAATACTGGAACAAATGGAGTTATAAATATCTAGGAGGAATGATAAGCAGGGACGGAAATGGAGGTAAATCAGAGAGTATGTGAAGGAAAGAAATGATCCGAGCAATGGGAAGTATGTGGAAGGTGAGAAATCTCGGAATGAAAGCTAAAAGTGCAATGTATCAAGGGATAGTTGTACCAACAGTGGTGTATGGGGCTGAGACATGGACTCTGAAGGTAAAGGAGAGAAGAAAGCTGGATGTGATGGAGATGAGCTGCTTGTAGGAGTGTATGTGGAGTGACTTGTAGGACAGATTGAGGAATGAAGAGATACGTAGGAGAGTGGGGCAGCAGGAACCTTTGTTGGCCAGAGTGGACAGAAGGCTGCTGTATTGGTATGGACATAGAGGGGTAGGAAGATCTCCTTTGAGATGGAGAGAATGTGTAGTACAAGCATTGGAAGATAGAGGAATTACTATAGATCAGGCAAGAGAAGTGGTGATAAATAGGAATAAATGGAGAATGCTAGTGAATAGATGAGTGAAAACGCGGTCGTTTGGGAGAGGGGGTCGGGCGCCAGTTGGATTAGATAATAGTCCGTCAGGCGCCTGGCCCGGGGAGCCGGTATATATGAAGAGTCTTGCATGGATGCGTGGTGGGCGGGCACTTTGGTGTGCTCCGCTGCATGTCTGCCTGCTGAGACCGGAACCGGTCAGGGGCCGGGGGAGTGCTGGAGTGCCCATAGTTGTTGTTGTTGTTATCGTTCCGTAGGCTGCCTGGCCGAACAGCCCTGAGTCCCTAAGGAAGGCCATGGCCGAGATTGGGCTTTCCCACTGGGCTCTCAAGGAGTGTTGATTATGTTGTTGGCGTAAGGGATTGTGTGGAATGCAGTCTTCTATGATGTGTTTAATAGTATGGGGTGCTGTGTTGCATCTTGGACAGGCATCACTAACAAAGTCATCCAGTCTCTTCTGATAGCTCAAAAGAGCTGGATGGTGTCCACATCACAGTCTGGCCAGATGGATTCTGTCCTCGCGAGGAAGGGAAGACTCAGAAGGATAGATTTCGGGAGATCGTGCATGCAGCTGCGTGTTGTCTTTGAGTGACTGGATGAAATGGCGAGTGATATGAGTATGGATGTGCTTCTGGAAGCTGGTTTGGGGTGGGCAGGGAGGGAGAGATGACAGTATTTGTGTGTGATACTGTGTGTTGGGTGTTGTTTTGATGTTCCTTGGTGTCTGTGGGTGTGCTGTCATGTAGTGTAGTGGATGGTGTTGGTTTGTGGAGGCTGCAGCCAGGAATTGAGTGTGCCTCATGTCCAGGTGGTCTTTGACTTTGAGGACTTTGGTTTCTTGATGTAGGTGTAGTAGCTGTGCAGCCTGTGATGATTTTTAGGGCTTTGTTTTGAATGGTCTGTAAGGTCTTGTGATGTGTTTCAGCTAGGTTAGAAGCCCAGGCAGGGCTTGCGTTTTCCATAACTGATCTTATATATTATTTGTACATTGTGGTGGTAGTTTCTTTGTTGTGTCCAAACTATGTGTGGGCAAGTGACCTGAGGGCGTTAAGTCTGGGTGTCAGTTTGTTTTTTATTTGTTTTTATATGTTGTCTGAATGTCATTAACCCTTTCGCGGACTGCAGGACACGATTGCGTCCTTACAGGGATACTTTAAACCTTTGTGTCCATCAGGGGTGTTTAGAAACCTTTAGTTTATTTACATCAACCTCTGCAGTTGTCTTTGAGTGAGTTGTGGGCAGAAAACTAATTTTGGAGAGGTAATTATGAGATTAAGATAATTCTATATCTGAATACTAAACGGCAACCCCCGGACCTGAAAGGGTTAAAGTATCATATGTTACGCCTAGGATTTTAGGTGTGTGTGTTAAGGGGGTGTTGTTTATGGTGCCCTTAGTGATCCCTGGTCTCTAGGTCTGCTACTGGGCAATCTAGATGTGTGTGATTTTTTTTTCGGGCTTTGTCTCGAGTTGGCGACCCTCAGCTATGGGGTATGTGCCTGAGTATATACATACATACATATATCACTTTCAACCTTTCGGGGGACACTTGCTACAGGCAGCTTTGCATTTTGTCTCCTTCATGCACATAGGGAAAAAAGAACTCTCCTCTCATATCACTGACCTACCTGGTGAAAAAGCCTACACGGAGCTGTTCGGCCAGGCAGCCTAGGTAACGACTACTACTACTACTACTACTACCACTACCACTACCACTACCACTACCACTAGTCCACTACAAGCCTACATCTTTTCTATCCTAAATGACCTAGAGCAGTTAGTTCAACACCCTACCCTTATCTCGGACGGCCTTGGAGATCGGCCCAACATTCTTGACGTAATTTCTAACCTCTAATCCTTCTGCTTACACTGTAGATCTTCTCCCTCTGTTGGGCTTCTCCTATCATATCCTTATCTCTGTCACCTGTTCTGTCTCTCCAGTATAGCCTTCTGACCTCCCCCCCCCCCCCCCAGCCGGTGGTGCTTGTCGTATTTTGGCGCTGCCGACTGGGAGATTCTTCGACAGTACCGTACTTCTTATATTTTCTATGAAATAATTTTTGCTTCCGTGACCGGGGACCCTCAGAGAGTGCCGAACGCATACTGAGGTAATCCTCTCGGGCTTGGAAGCATACCTCCCATCTTCTTTCTCTCAAACTAACTGACAAAAATCTTGATATCCTCACGCTTATTCTACTGCTGTCCGGAATATGGAGGAAGCTTTCAAACAGTACCGTCGCCTTCAAACTCAAGAATCTCGCCATAATGGTACCGTCGCCTTCAAACTCAAGAATCTCATACTTTTCTATGTTTCTGCTCGGAATCAAGCCAAATCTGTTCTTCGTCTCTACAAAAAAAAACAATCATCAATAATAAGTGCTCTGAACTTTCCAACTCTAGTTCTCCCCAAACTTTCTGGCATCTAGCCAAAAACCTCTCCAACAATTTTACTTTATCAATCCCTCCTCTTTTCTACTCTGACGGCACCACCGTCAGACAAAGCTGAACGCTTCACTCTAAATTTTGCTAAAAACTCCACCTTGGAAGGGTGAGGGCTGGTCCTATCCAGAGTGATTTTGGGCATACTCTACCCAACCTGTTTCTGTCAGTCTGATTTCTTTTACTACTTTTACTTCTAGGTGCTGGCGAGATCGCTTGATTGGGTGGCACTGCAAGGTGGGCTGCGGACGATTGGGGCATTGGCCCAGGGGTGCAAGCCAATGGGCTGATGATCCCCTCCCCCGCTGCCCTCTCAGAGACAGATCTCATCTCACCCTGGCCCCTTCGGGGGCCAGAGTATCTGGATGGCTAGACAGTCTGGGGAACTACAACAACTCCACTTTGGATGATTCTGGTGCTATTCCTCCCTCTTCTCCCCACTCTCTCTTACTTATGCCTAATATCTTTGCTTTGTTTGCAAGTTTTACATTTTAATTTAAATCATAATTTCTTCTAAGGATGTACTTTCTGCCCTCTCTTTGCTTAATGCTAAGAAGGTGTACGAACCGGATGATATTCCTCCAGTTGTTCTAAAAAACTGTTCTTCCGTGCTGACTCCCTGCCTCGGAAAACTCTTACGTCTCTGCCTCTCCTCTTTACTTTACGTCTTTCCTTCTTGCTTGAAGTTTGCTCTCATTCATCCTGTCCCAAAGAAGGGTGACTGCTCTCAACCCTCCAACTATCGTCTCCTTTCTTGCATCTTTAAAGTTCTTGAACCTATTCTTACTTCAAAATTTCTTAAGCATTTATCTGCCCATAATCTACTTTCAGATTACCAGTATGGTTTCCTTAACCCCTCCACCCCGGAAGGGCTCTTTAACGCCCATAACAACCTCGGCCCGCGCAGCCCGGATGGGCTCTTGAGCGCCCATTGCTTGCGTGCGTGCTTTCGAATGCCGCGCGTAAATTTTTGGTATCGTGTGAGGGTAGGTGGCGCCACCAGGCGTCAACTACGCCACAATAACAGTATCTACCCCAACGCCATCATGGACAGTACGCCAAATAGTGATTCCGCTGTGTCCGATACCGTGCTTCCTACGACGCCCGTGCTAGTTCGTCGCGCCTTACCCCGACGCCATCGCCTAAATGTGTTATCTCCCGGAGGTATTGAGACGACATTGAGACTTTATGAGCGAGCTGATGCCAAGCATAATGTTGATGATGAAGTCAGTGACGACTCCAGTAATTATAAGTCGAGTGATTATGGCCATGAGAGTGACAAAGAAGAGCAATTCCTGGGATTTGCGAGAGAACATGACAGTGATGAGAGTGATGAAGGTGATGTACCAGTTTTTGAGGAAGCTGGTTTACCTACAGACGGTGAACTTGAGAGAGTGAGTGAGTGGGAGAGTTCAAGGTCACTCACCAAATTTCGCATAAGTGACACGACCCCAAGCCCTTTGCCAGGTAAATCGCCTTTCAAGCTACACTTATATAAGCAGAAAATACTTGAAAAGGCGGCCGCGGCAGCTAGGGAACAAGCCAAAATACTTGGTGAGGATGAGGCTGTGAGTGAGGGTGAGCGTGGTGACCCTTCTTGCCCGCCATTGTCTCCCTTATCTACCCACGCCACCCAAGATGACCCGGGTGCCCCGCATTCTTCCCCACCACCCCCACCACTGCCAAGGGTTGAGGACCCCCCACTTTCGGCCTATTTGCCTCCTAGGTCCCCCGACAGGAGACATACTGCTGCCGAAAAGGGGAAAGGCAGCAAATATATCAAAACAGGAAAGAAAAGTAAGCGAGTTTTGTTCGAGGCTCCCGCGGCGTCCACCCCTGCCCGCCCCAGCCATACGCCCCCGCAACTTTCCCCACGGTCCTCCCCACCTCTCCCGCCTTCAACATGTCTTCCTGAAGAAGTATTTGAGCTCACATCACCAATACCTGGGCCTAGTGACAGTGAAGAATTAATTTCTGTCACTCGTCGCCGGCCAAGGAGCCCAGAACCTCGGGGTGACATAGCCTCACCTGCCACTCCTTCCCCACCTCGCCCACCCGCACGCCGCCCACGCATCACTCGTTCCCCGCCAGATTATGTGGGGGCCACTGATGATGAAGGGCACATCTCTGAAGACTCTTGCCATGATTACATAGGTCCACCGTCAGGGCAAGATGACCACTCTGACGATGACTATATGGACATCGACGACCCTCGACCCATCCGCTTGGCCCGGCGTCGTGCTGCCCGTCGTGCTGGCCGCCGCCCTGGCCGACGCCCTGGCCGACGCCCTGGCCGCCCTAGGGCGCACGCCTCCCGAGTTGGCCGTGGGCGTGCTGGGCCACCAGCTGGAGCTCCTCGTCAGCGTAGACAAGACCCATTCTACGTTTTTCAGTGGCAAGACGTAGTTGATGGGGATGGATACAACCCTGATGTGCCAGCTTTTGATGAGGTACTGGAGGGTTCAGGCATTACCCCCAATTTTCCTGCAGGCCCCAATGCTCCACCACACAAACTATTTGAGGCCTTCTTTGATGAGCAGGTGGTAGGCTATGTTGTCAAAGAGACAAATAAGCAGCACCAATACCAGGTCCACTTTTTGGGCAAGGTGACCAAGGGCCACATGAGGCAGTGGACCCCAGTGACTCATGACGAGTTCATGGTGTTCCTGGCACTCACCATGCTAATGCCTCATGTCAAGAAGCATAGGTTGCCTGACTATTGGATCACCAATGATCTCATATCCACCCCTGCCTTCGGGCAATATATGTCTCGCGACCGGTACCTTGATATCCTCGCAGCGCTCCATCTTGTCACCAACCTTGACGTCCACCTCCCAGACAAGCTGTGGAAGATTAGGACGTTGTACGAGATGATGCGAGAACGCTTCACCTCCTACTTCAAGCCCTTCCGCAAGGTCGTCATTGATGAGTCTCTTGTGCTGTTCCGGGGAAAACTCAGCTTCCGGCAGTACATCCCCTCAAAAAGACATCGCTTTGGCATAAAATTCTTTGTGCTGTGCGACTGCCAAACAGGCTATGTCCTGGACTTCCTGGTCTACAGCGGGAAGGAAGGGGACGTGCTTGTGGACCCCCTCATTGGCTTTGGCGGAGCAGTGGTGCAAGCCATGATGGACCGCTACTTTCACAAGAATCACGTCCTCTACACGGACAATTATTACACGTCCCCCACTCTCTCACAGTACCTGCATGAGCGCAAGACGGGGACTGTAGGCACAGTACGAGGGAAAAGGAAGGGCATGCCACCTTTCCCTCCAAAGACCAAAAAAGGTGATGTGTTCAAGAAGAGGTCGGGGCCCATTCTGGCTATCCACTGGCACGACCAGCGGAAGGTCAACCTCCTGAGCACCATCCACAAGGGGGAAATGGTGGAGACTGGCAAGGTGGATCGCCGCACCCAGGCCAGGGTGACCAAGCCCGATGCTGTCCTGGACTACAACATCAACATGAGGCTGGTGGACAAGTCCGACATGCAGATAGGCTTCATTGATTGCCTGCGTACCTCGTGCAGATGGTACAAAAATTTCTTTCTGCATATGGTGGACATGTCAGTTCTGAATGCCTACAATATATACAAGCTTCGGAATGTGAACACACCCATGAAGTTCAATAGCCTGCGGAGGTTCCAAAAGCAGGTGTTGACGGAGCTCCTGGAGAAGTATGGTACGCCACAGAGGGCAGTGGCACATCCTGGGCCCGCCGTTACTGACCGTTTTTTTTTTTTTTTTTTTTTAATATTATTCCAACTTATTTCCTCTCGGGCATAGGCTGAGAGCCTTAACATTCACCGCTTTACAATGAACAGTGAAGCCCGTGAGGTCTTGTTCCAGTCTAGGGAGTGAGACATGTGAAGCACGTAGAGTACAACGAACACCTGCCATCTTGCCTTCACATGAGGCACGGTGCTCACTCATGGCCCGAAACGACCCCATCTCTGAAGCCACCTCGTTCCCATGCTTCACTGTCTCACCCCCTACACTCGGACTCTCACACTTACACACACACAACGCCACCTGTTGAGCAGATAACTCACCAGGCATTGCACCCCGATAGCATATTTTTAATATGGGAATATTCATCCAGTGCTATTTAATCAGGGAACAATGAGGGTATTTTATTGACGTTTCGGTGGGCTTGTGGTAATGCACTGATACCAGGTACAGCACAAATTCCATCCCAATAATATCTTCCCATTGATACATCGGGATTTGAACCCGGGACCTTTGGATTGCCAGGCCAGTGGCAAGACCACTCCACCACACCTCCCCTACAGTGCAGTGTGCTCATTACATGAATAGGCACAGGCTTGGTTCCCTGCCTCAGAATGAATCAGGAAGAACGCAGCAGAAGCGGTGCCATGTCTGCTACAACAGCAGGCTGAGGGCGAGGTCAGGTAAAAAGTCCACCATAGAGTGTGTGGAGTGCAAGGTGGCACTCTGTGCTATAGGGTGCTTCTTTGATTACCACTGCAAGCAGGAGTTCTAATAATCATACTGAAAGTGCCAAATAAAATGACAATATGTACACTATATATATAGGCAAAAAGTGGAAGTAAACCAATTTATTGTTATACAAAAGTCATGTATTATGAGAAAATTGATACAAATACAATTACACCATAATAATATGTGAAAGTGACACATATGTATATACCAAGTGACATTCATATGATTAGAACCTATAGAAATATATAAATCAGTGAAAAAAGACACAATAAAGTGTATATAAAACGTTTACAAAGCATATAACTAAGTGAAAGTGACACAAGACCTAATATTTGATGGCGAAAGTATAATAAACACCTGTTATAACGAATAATCAGTGCCTAATATAACAATAACCTACCTCAATTACTAATTAAAATGTAAAACTTGCAAACTAAACAAACCAAAATTGGGACAAGGACAATATAAAGTCAAATTAAATTATCAAAATCGCTATGTGGAAACAACGCTTACTAAAATGAAAATTATTAAATAAAAGAACACAATCCACCACATAGGGTGTACATTACTACATGAGCAAGTTAATCTGTTTCCCAAGCAAACTAATCGCACATATAACAACGCACTATCGTCACGTTAAAGGAAGTAGTCAAGTTTGGGAAGTCCGGGACGTTCTGGCAAATTTGACTAAACTCTGCATGAATAAAGAAACTACATGTTAAATGTCAAAATATTATTTAAAATCAAATTTGCAACATGACAAGACATTAACAATAGTACAAAATACAAATATTGATAAGATATCTATACTATTACAAAATAATATATAAAATACTGTACAGCACTCACTAACGATAGTGCTATCGGGTAGGTACCTGTAAGCATAGCATGCCTCAAGTGACCCCTATCAATAACTACCCTACAAATAACCTACATTTATAGCACAAATAAACTAAGGAAATCGCAAAAGTAAGCAATTGATACTATCGACAATGAATACATATAATATAAAGACAAATAATTGCAAAATATGAAGTAACAACAGATTTAAACAAAGAGTACTCTTTTAACAAGAACAATAAATTTAAAAAATCATCAATATTAATATTAATAATAGAAAAAGAAAAAGAAAAAGATAAACAATAAATACAGACAAAAAACAATAAATACAGACAAAAAGTAAGCAGAGGTTATACAAGAAACTTCAAGTTAAAAATGCTTGATTAAAATTATTGATGTCAAATTTTAGAATACAGTCACAATAATTGACCCTAAAAAGATTAAATTTATGGAACAATTTACTTGCCTCAAAACCTCTATCCACTAAGAGTCTGTATAGTAACCTAGCTCTAGCCCAAAAGTCATCTACTTTAGTGCAGATTTTACAAAATCTTATTAATTGGGAATAAAAACAATTATAAGTTATTTTACTATCGATATTACTACTAGGGAAAGGAAAGTTTATTACGTTAAAATTAAAATCATCAACTTTGTGATATACTTTAAGTATGCACTGTTCATTAACAATCTCTATATTTATATCAAGAAAATTTTCAACTTTATAATTTACGTCACATTGTGTGAGGGGAATAGAATTAGGGTAAATAAGTTTAGCAACTTGATTAAAATTTAACAAATTGCAAACAAGAATATCATCAATATATCTACTATTATTACTTAACAGTTTAGCAAGTGCTAATTTTTCTGGGATTTTCTTTTTCTTGCTACTGTCAACTAAGTCTTTTATATATTTAAATTCTAAAGCAAGCAAGAATAAGTCTGCAATTAAAGGGCTAGCATTTCCACCCATAGGAATTCCTAATATTTGTTTGAAAATGTACGGCCCGAATCTAACATAAGTATTGAAAAGGAGGAATTTAAGGGCATCTTTAAGTTTAGTTCTATCAAAATATACAGAACTAGTGGGAGTAGAGCTAAGTGATGCATTATTAAAATATGTATAAACATTTATGAAATAATTACGGTATCGAGTGAAAATTAGCATTATCAGTGACAGTGACACTCTCTAAAGCATATTTATCAAAGTGAAAGTCACACAAGACCTAATATTTGATGGCCAAAGTATAATAAACACCTGTTATAACGAATAATCAGTGCCTAATATAACAATAACCTACCTCAATTACTAATAATATGTACGGTATCGAGTGAAAATGAGCATTATCAGTGACAGTGACACTCTCTAAAGCATATTTATCGAAGTGAAAGTGACAAGACACAATACTTGATGGCCAAAGTATAATAAACACCTGTGATAACGAGTAATCAGTGCCTAATATAACAATAACCTACCTCAATTACTAATAAAATGTACGGTATCGAGTGAAAATGAGCATTATCAGTGACTGACACTCTCTAAAGCATATTTATCAAAGTGAAAGTGACACAAGACACAATACTTGATGGCCAAAGTATAATAAACCTGTTGTTGTTGTTGTTCCCTAAGCTGTCTGGCCGAACAGCTCCGAGTCCCTGAGGAAGGCCATGGCCACGATCGGGCTTTCCCACAGAGCTCTCATTTAGTGTAGATTGTGTTGTTGGCGTAAGTGGTTGTGTGAAATGCAGTCTTCTATGATGTGTTTAATGGTATGGGGTGCTGTGTTACATCCTGGGCAGGCATCGACAACGGAGTCATCCAGGCTCTTCTGATAGCTCAGGAGAGCTGGATGGTGTCCGCATCTCAGCCTGGCCAGGTGGACTCTGTAATAAACCTGTAATAACGAATAATCAGTGCCTAATATAACAATAACCTACCTCAATTACTAATAAAATGTACGGTATTGAGTGAAAATGAGCAATATTAGTGACAGTGATACCCTAATAGACATACTTTATATAATTGGCCTCAAAATAACTATAAAAATATCAAATAAACATCACATTCTCAATATCAAACACTAAAATCGTCTAAGGGAGATAAATACTTTGGCGCGACGAGCGGCTAGGTGCGTCGTAGCCGTGGCCGGGGCGACGCATCCGAACGCGGGAAGAATTTTCCGCCGAAAAGCACTCGTCTTCCCGCGCTCACCATTATGCAACCAGAGGGGCTAGAGACCTCTACTCAACGCCATTCGACAGAGGAAGGTTTGTGGAACATTATTCTCTTTTATTCATAACATTACATGCCATATTCATTGAATTGCAGAGAAGTTAACATAGCCCAAAGATCGTCAAAACACCCGGTACCACAGCACAGTCGCGAGCTATAGCCGGGGCTGGAGGATTAAGGCCCAATCTACTGGTAAACTTCTTTCTTATCTTATTAACTCTTGGTCATCCTTGTTTCGGGACTTCGGTGAGACCTTGTTTATTCTTCTACACAAATTGAAAGCCTTCGATTGAGTCTGGCACAAATCTCTAATTATACCCACCTTTGGTTTCTATCACTCCACCTGTGCCATTATCTCTAATTTCCTTTTCGGCTGTTCCATAGGTGCGGTTGTGGATGGTCATTGCTCACTTCCTCAACCTATCAACTCTGGTGTTCCTCAGGGCTCTATCCTGTCTCCAGTTCTCTTTTTAATTTTTATTAATGATCTCCTCAACTGTACCTCTAGTCCTATCCACTCATATGCTGATGACTCTACCTCTCACTATTCAACTAGTTTTCCACAAGACCCAGCATGCGATCACTCCAAAACTCATGTGATGAGGCCTAGCATGCTATCTTATGATCTATCAACCATCTCTGATTGGATCAGAGAAAATATTGTTAGTTTCAATGCTTCCAAACCCAATTTCTCCTTCTCTCTACCCTTCAAGAACTTCCACACGTCTATCCCTTATATTTCAACAATACACAAACCAACCCTTCATCTTCTCTCAGTATTCTTGGTACAGTATTTTTTTTCTCCTGATCTTTCTTGGAAAGATAAGATTACCACTCTTGCTAAAACAGCTTCCCAGAAGTTAGGTGTGCTCAAGCGTCTCTGTGGGTTCTTCACTCCCGCACAACTTCTTGCTCTGTATAGGGGCGCAGTTCGCCTTGTGTCGAGTACTGTTCGCATGTGTGGGGAGGTTCCACCCATACCGCACTGTTTCTGTTTGTGTCTCAACTACACAGAGTAATCCAGCTAGCTCTCGGAAGCACCTCCTCCTCCTAACCATTTCACTATACTAAACAAGCACACCACTCTTCTTTCCAATTATAAAAAAATATATATATATATAATTTTGATCTCACTTTTTCAACTTTGGGGGAGACACATGTTACAGGCAGCTTTGCCTTTTGTCTCTTTCATACACATTGAAAAATAATAAAAACAGAAAAAAGAAGAAAAGAACGCACCTTGGAAAAAATGAATACCGGTAGATAGAGGTCGAGAGAAAGTGAAAGGTTGATTGTGCTGAAAGTTTTGAGACCAAAATGGGGTGAAAAAAATAATTATTATTAAATAAGCTTATGTTCCCCAGGGTGGCCTTCCTAGAGCACTTGGACCAGTGTGCTCTCCCATACATAAACAAAAAATAATTCTATCTATCTATCTATCTATTGCCTGACGCCGTGATCCCCGAAGGGGTGGCCACGAACGAACCGCCCCCATGCACCTCTGTCCCCAGTCAGTCGACGCCCCTCCCCCCAACCAGCACCGCCTTCGTTCATGTAGTTCCTCACTCACCTTCCCACCCTATTCGGTTACCTCTCCCCTCTTTCCCTCCACCTCGCTCTCGTACACCCTCTTAGTCATTCTCCGTTCCATAGTTCCATATGGCCGAACCATCTCAAGTTGTTCCTTTTCACTTTCCAGCACATCTACCTCCACACAACCCCTTCTTACTTCCTTAGTCGTCTATCCCTCATGTAACTCCGCACGCACTTTAAGTAATTCATTTCACTGCTCTCACTCTTGGTCTGAGTCTCTCAACAACGTCCATGCTTCGCTTCCGTAAGTCAGTGTCGGGATTACCACACTGTCATGCAAGGACTTCTTCACTTCCATACTGACCACCCTATTTCTTGTTACTGCTTTTAGCGTTCCTAAAACCCTCTTCCCCTGTTGTACCCTCTCCCGCACCTCTTCATCCATAGTCCCATCTTTACTCAACACACTGCCCAGATATTTAAAAGAGTACGATCTCCATAGCCTGACCGTTCAGCTTCACCTCACTCGTGACTTCACCCCTTCGAAGACCATAACCTTGCTCTTCCCCGTATTTACCTTCAAATTCCGTTTTTTCGCACACTGTTCCAAAACTCATTTACCAGACCCTGCAAACTCCCATTATCACTCATCAGAACTGTATCATCCGCAAACAGCAGTATAGGTAGCTTCCACTCAATTCCCTCCCTTTTCAGCGATACACCAACATTCACTGCTCTTGATAGTATTTCTTTCATGACTCCGTATATACAGTAAACAACTACGGGGACATCACAACCCTGTTCAAACCAACATTCAGGTCAAAGAACTCGCTCTGCTCACTCTCCACACGTACTGCCGCCTTTGCACCCTCATACATGCTCTTCACTGCTTTCAGCAACTTGCCCTTACTTCGTATATTCTAAGTACTTTCCACAACCTTCTCTATCCACTCTGTCATAGGCCTTCTCCAATTCCATAAAGGCAACATACACCTTTTGTTTTCTCCAATACTTCTCCACAACACAATTCACGGTAAAAATCTGATCTACACATCCTCTTCCCTTCCTAAAACCTCCCTGCTCGTCGCCTATCCATTTCTCCGTTCTCACTCTCACTCTCTCAATCACTACCCTACTGTATACCTTCCCTACTACGCTTAGAAGACATATTCCTCGGTGGTTACCACACACTCCTCTTTCCCCTTTGCCCTTATATAGGGGGACTATTATGCCAGTCTTCCAGTCATCGGGTGCACTCCCCTTCTCCCATGCTAGTTTGCACATTTTCCATACCCATTCTATCACTATCTCACCACCATACCTCAACATTTCCCCACACACTCCATCTGTTCCTGGTGCTTTCCCCAACTTCACTCTTTACAAAAAATAATTGGGATTGAAAATTTGGAGAACTAAAATTACGTCATCCTGCTTGCATGCTTTGTGTCACAGCTACCCTTCATGTTACTCCATCACACACACAGCTACAGTTGATGCTATCTTCATAGGCAGCTGTAGGAAAGGTATTTATGTAGAGATAAGGAGCTGTATCTCGTATTTGTAGACCTGGAAAATGTCTTATTTGCTAGTAGTCTTGGCAAATCCAACGTCAAGGCTATTAACCTAATTGCAATGACGACTTGTCTATTTTGACTGCTATGTCGTCATTCCAACCGCGGTTAAAAAGAAAACGTCTAGAGTCTACTCCTTATCTTGCTCTAGGAGACATACATTAAGCAAAACTACCACCGAAGGTGAAAAAAGCATAGAAGAGAAGAAAAAGGGGTTTACCTTAGTTACCGCTTAAGGCCCATCCCGTGTTCCGTCATGTGCAGATCCCTATCGAACGTGCGCATGAGCGACCCTCTCTTGTCATCATTTTTTCACGCGTCTCCATGTTGAGTCCGCTTTTGTTGTGCTTCTTCAATTCGCCCTGTTTTAGGTTCGTTTCGGCTTATCTGGCCTTCTTTTTTGTTAGACAGATGTTACGTGATCTAGGGCACACGTAAATGGGCTCCTAAGTGTATAATGGAGACGCGTGTGGAAATAGCCTACCGAAGGTACGGGGGCGCCTGGCGTTCCTCGTATATGTTTTTCATTCTTTCTCTTTTCATATTATTTTTCCCTGTTAGTCTGGGCATAGTTTAGCTTTTAGCTTAATTTAGCCTAGCTCATTTTCTCATTCAGGAATTGCTATGCCCCTATGAGTTTTCATTTTTTCATAGCCTAAGGTGTACCGTTGGTAAACAATCTGAGATTTCGTTGGTGGCGGTGCTGTTTGTAGAGTTTGTGTCGGCCGCATTATTAGCGTTATTCCCGAGTCCCCCCTTTCGAGCCTTCACTGTGTCTCACGGGCCTGGGCGACAGGTGGTTCGTGATAATCCAGGGGTACCCCACGGGGGCCCCTCCTTCACACCACAGGATTTTTCGCCCCTGACACATTCTCTGCTCTCGGCTAGGCCACCCTTTTTCTCACCAGTTTCATTTACTGGATTTTGTTTTCTCTTCCTGTTTCACCTCCATCCTTTCATAGTCTTTTTTGCCCAATCCAGGGGTACCCCACAGGGGCCCCTGTTTGTGCGAAACCACCCTCCCTGCCACTTCTCCTCATGGGCTTTGCTCTATCTCTGTGGGTTGGGTGGTTCCTGGGGGATGTGCCTCCTCTCCCCTGGTGTGTCTTCCTTGCCTCTCCCTTTACCAGTTGAGTTAGGATATTTTCAAGGAAGACACTGCTCAGCTTGATGGCCATCATCGCTTGGAGTTCATAAGGAGATGACGCATTTTTGTGGCCCTTTTTTGGTATTCCCTAGACGCTCCTCTCGCTTTTTCGGCGCCGGACCATCGCGGCCGGTCCCGCAAATTTGCGGGAGCTCGATTCGGTCCTCTGGGACGTTTCGGCTCCCCGCAAATTTGTGGAGATCGCTGGGGGGTCTCGCAAAATTGCGGGAGGGTGGTGTCGGTACGGTTATGCCTCCATTGGCCCGCAAATTTGCGGTAATAGTTGGCTTTCACTATTGACCTTTTTTATGTCATCTTGTTGCCTGATACTATTTGGTGTGTGCACTTTACTGGTGTTATAGGCCCTGCATGTAAGATGTTGAGTGGTGGTTAACACTTTCTCCATCTTTGCAGGTTCTGTTAGTGCTCTTCCACCTCACCCGCCCTACTCACCTACCTCTGTGCTCCCGGTTTAGGGTGAGTACGGATACCTGTTTGCATGTGTGTTCCTGTTTCCCCATGCTCCTTCCCTGGTTCTTCTTGGACATTCTCTCCACTTACTCCTTCGACGTGCTGATTATGGTGTGTGTTCTTCCAGTGCAGGTAGGCTGCCTTGCTTTCGCCATGGTTGTAGCTCCCCGTGCTTGGTGAGCCACAAGTCCTGCTTGCGCCACTCGCACTGTGTGTCCTCTACGGCCTACCTCCCTGCTCTGTGTGGCCCGTGTCTGGCCCTGGTGGATGTGGTGCACCATAGCCCTGGTTCCTCGGCGGCGGCAGTGGCCTCTGCTTCCCTTAAGTCGGTGTGGGCGATAGTCTCCCGCCACTTTTGGACTGTGGGCCACCGTTCCCCGGCCTTTGTTGCCGCCCGG
Source organism: Paralithodes platypus (assembly GCA_032716605.1). Taxonomy (NCBI): domain Eukaryota; kingdom Metazoa; phylum Arthropoda; class Malacostraca; order Decapoda; family Lithodidae; genus Paralithodes; species Paralithodes platypus. The sequence goes on from CM064510.1 coordinate 42,642,514, forward strand.
ATCCGCGTCGCCCTGGGTATCCCTGACCCGACTGAAGGCCGTTCGCCTGGCCCTCTCCCTGCTCGGGCCCTCTCCCCTGGGTCCCGCAGCCGGTCGTCACATCGTCGGGGGATCCCCTGCTCCGTCCACGCTCTCGCTCGCCTCGTCGCCCGTCCTCTCCTGCCCCTCGTTGTCCTCCTGATCGCCTTGACGGCGCCCATCGCCCTCGTCATGGTTCTCGCCCTGAGGCTGGGGTTAGCGGCTCTGCCCCTGTGCGCCCTCCCCTGGCCTCTCCGGGTCGGGGCTCTACTACCTTCCGCCCGCTTCCCCTGCTCGTACGACGTCCTCTTCCTTTGTCCTCTACGCGCACGGAGGTTCAGGCTGTGGCTGGCCCTCTGCTCCCTCCTCCTACACTGTCCAGGAGGGTCCGCCAGGATGTAGTTGCTTCTCCTCCTACTTCACCTGCTTCGGTGCCTATTCTTCCTTCATGGTCTCGTCCTACGGTGGTGGTCCCTCCCTCCTCCGCCTCGGTGTCGGGCCGCCCTGTTATCTCTGGCCCGGGGATCCTTGCTCTGTTTCCCCCCGCGGCTACTTCTGACCTCTTTTCAGCCAACGGCCATACCACGTTGAATGCACCGCTTCTCGTCCGATCAGCGAAGTTAAGCAACGTAGGGTCTGGTTCGTACTTGGATGGGTGACCGCCTGGGAACACCAGATGCTGTCTTTTCACCCGGCCAGCCTTCCCACTCCCGTCGTCCTGCTCCTCCTCCTTCTCTCCCTGACCTTCACTTACCGTCTCGCCACGGGGGTACCCCTCCTCTTGGCTCGGTGGGGTATCGCGTGGTTTCGGGGTCCCCTTTCTCAGGGGCTGACGTGTCGCTGGAAGAGGGGGTAGTGCTGTTTCCCCCTCGGGCGTTCGTGTTCAGGGACGAGTCCCTCTGCGGCGACACAACCGTGGTCGCTCGCCTTCCTTGGGCCGCGACTCTGCTGGTTCGTGTCGTGGATCTCGCTCCCGCTCACCCCTGCGGGCCGACCATTCTTGGGGGGGGGGGGGGGTCGCCTCTCTCGGATCGATTGTCGGCTATGCAGGGGTGGCTTGTGTCACGCATCGACGGGCGCTTGGAGTCGATGCAAGACTCCCTCTTATCGCGCTTCTTGGCGGTGACACACCCTCAGCGCCTCACCATACCTACCCCTGCTACGGTCCCCCTCCCTTCTGCAGGCCTATGCTCTGGTCAGACTTCAGCCACCGGGACATCCTTCAGGATGTTCAGTCCCTGGCTGTGTTGACGGGACTGTCCTCCTATGGGACGGGTTTGTGAGACGACGGTACGCCTGGCTTAGCCATCTTGCTCGATCACCCTCTCCCGTTGGGGGCCTGGTTTGCTGAGGCCTTCGTCTTCGCCGGCCATTCCGTCGCCGGCTCTCCTTCAGTCCCTCCCCCGGAGTCATCACTGCTTTTGCCTCCTCTTGTGTCTGTCGGCGGGTTGGACGGCGCGTTCTGGTCCTGGTTCAGCGCGCCCGTTCTTGAACTTTGTTCTATTGCTACCCCGTTCTTCTCTCACCCAGTTCAGTCCTCTGTCGACAGGGTTTTTCCCTTGCGGCGGTGGGTGCCGAATTTCTTCTCTTGTCTTTTGGTTCCCTCCAGACTTCTGTTCACCACCTGCGGCTTCTCGCGGCGTCTGCACCAGGCGATCTTCGCGAGGGTTTGGGCCGCTTTCGGCGGATCCCCCTTCGGCTCGCGGTGTCTTTGGTTCCCGAGCTGAAGACGGTTTTGTGCGTGGCACTTCGGCAACGCCGGACGGTACGGTCCTCGTTCTGCCGGACAGCCCCCTTGGATATTCGTCAGGGTTTGTTGTACTCTGCGCTCTCTCCGTCGGGGCTTTTTTGCGCGGGATGCTTGGGTCCGCTACGCTTCTCTATCGGCGGACCCTGCTTACGACACGCAACGATGCGCTGTGTCGCGAGCGGGGTCTTCTCAGTCCCGTCCTTCTGCCGGTCCTCTTCAGGGTGCTGCTGCAAGTGCTGCCGCCATGCACGGGCGCAGGACAGGGACGTTACAGGCCAGTGCGTCAGTTCCGCCTCGCCCTTCTGTTCTTGCCCCCTTTTCATCCCCGCCGTGTCGGGTCTGGCCGGCCTTCCACTTCTGGCCGCCCTTCACCGGGGTCGGCCCCGCGACGGCCAGGGGTTGGGGTGGCCCGCCCTTTTCGACGAAGTTGGGGCCCCCCCCCCAACTTCGTCGAAAAGGGCGGTAGTAGAGGAGGTCAACGTGGCGCTCATGCCAGCACGGACCGTACCGGGGGTACCTCCACGTCAAAACAATGTGTAGGTTCTCTGGGTCGGTCTCCTTGTTCTCCTTCTCGCCTGGCCGCCCGGGTCGCTCCCCTCCTCTCGGGAGCTCCCACGGGTTGTTTTCGCCCTTGCGCCCCTCGGTGGCCGCGAGGGACGTTGGGGGCGGCGGATTGCGCGGAGGGGTCTCACCTGGAGGTGGACGTCCAGACCCCCACTCCGCTCTTGTCACCGACGCCGGCCCATCTCTTCAGAGGTGGCCCACGTGTTCCCATCCATGCACGAGCAGGGTATCGTCGAGGGAGTTGACCGCCGGTCGTCCGGTTTTCCTCTCCCGTGTATTTCTGGTACCGGAGTAGAACTGCGCCCGGTGGTGGCTATGTTGGCCCTCACCGGGCGCATCATGCACACACGGTTTCGGATGCTGTCGGTACCACAGGTACGCCTGGCCCTGCGCCCTCTGTCGTGGGTAGTGTCGCTGGCCCTCCAGGCTGCGTCTTGGCTCGTTCCTCTCCATCCTCGATTCCAGCGATTCTTGGCCGTTCGGACTTCCGATCGTGTGTTCCTGTTCGCCGGCCTTCCCTTCGGTCTCCAGATCGCGCCGCGGATCTTCTCCGAACTGGTGGAACAGGCTCTGGGTCCTGAGCGGGCTCCAGCTCCTGTTTTCCTTGGCCGATTGGTTGATAGTTTCCGAAGCCCTCGGACTGTGCGTACGCGACGCCCTCACAGTCGTTCGCCGCGTCGCGCAGTTAGGGTTCCCCGTCGATGTTCCCAAGTCACGCTTGACCCCGTCGCGTGTCGTGCAATGGGTCGGTCTCGCCTGGGTTTTGTCCGGCGCTCCGGTGACCCAGGGTCTGCCGGACGCGGTGCACCTTCGGCGGAAGGTCTTCGCCGTGTTGCACTTGGTCTCCCTCCCGGGGTGGCTCTGGGACTCGTTAGTGGGTTCGCTGCATTGAGCCGCTCTGCCCATTCCCTTAGGGAGCCTCAGGCTACGCCGCCTCCTCCTCATGGGCACCGAGGTGTTTCCGTTGACCCCTATGGATCGGCTCCTGTCGCTCCCGTGTGCCATTCGCGGACACTTCGTACACTGGGTTGCTCGGGGCACGCTCTCTGCGGCTGTGCCCTGGACCGCCCCCCCGCCGACGATCTGGGTAGACACAGATGCGTCGAGCGTGGTGGGGTGAGGTTACCCATCAAACCTGGGCCGTCAACTTCCCGGCAGATGGGTGGGACTCACGCCCCTTACCCGTCTATACCCTCGAACTGTTGGTTCCTTTGTTCTTCCTGAGGGCCCACGCGCTGGCCCTTCGGAGAAAGTCGGTGGCCTTCGGGATGGACACTCAGACAGCTGTCCACTGTTTCCTAAAGCGGGGGTCCTCCAGGTCATTGACTCTATTGGGGTTCTCGGTGAAGTTGTTCTTCCTCGCGGACCGACACACCTTCTCCCTGCAAGCCTCCTCCCTGCCCGGGCCTGCCACCCTGTGGGCGGACGCCCTGTCGAGAAGACAGGGCGTTCTTGTCGAATGGGCAATGAAACGGACTGTGTTCGACGACCTCGTGGCTTCCTGGGGTGTTCCGAAGGTCGCCTTGTTCGCATCGGAGGTGCCGCGCCAGTTGCCTCGGTACCTCTCCCTCCGGCCTCGCACTCCGGAGGGGGGTCCGGACGCTTTCATGGTAGACTGGAACAGGTGGCGGTCGATATACATATTTCCGCCACCAGACGCACTGTTGCTGTGCAACGTCCTCGCGAGGCTGCGGCTGTACCGCGGCAGCGTCTGGCTCCTCGCGCCTCTGTGGCCGGCACGGGCTTGGTACGCCCAGTTGACGCGGTGGTGCCCGAGTCCGGTCCCTCTCCCTGTCTCCGCCTTCCACTTGCGCTAGGTTGGGGCCCTGCGGACCTCGTTGGCCTTCGCATCGTGGATGTTCATGAGGCACGGTGGCTCCCAGTCCACGGCCGGGACCTGCCTGACTTCCTGAAGCGTTCCTGGCCGACTTCTCCTTGGGGGCCTTACGGGTCCCGCTGGAGGTCTTTTACTAGGTGGATACGGGACACTCGCCAGCCAGTTGGCTCTCCTTCCCTCGTCCTCCACTCCTTGTTTCACCTCTTCCGGACACGTCACTTTCACGTCGACGCTATACGTAACCACTTGTCTGCCGTCCGGGGGGTCTTTGAGTCCGTCGCTGGGCTGGTCGTTCCGCCGCAGGAGCTGGATTCCTTCATGACGGCTGCCTTCCGGGAACGCCCGCCTCCGCGCCAGGTCCCTCCACGGTGGGATCTGGGGCGGGCTCTGGACCTTCTGGCTTCACCCACGTATACTCGGGCCGCTACACCGGTTCCGTTGCTCGGGCGTACACTCTTCCTTGTCGCTCTGCCCACTGGGGATCGGGTGTCTGCACTAGCGGCATTGTCACGGCCCCGGGACTGCGTGCGATTCTGCCCGTCCTTGCATGGCGTCACGTTCGCCTCCCCTCATTTTGTTGCCACGAATGAGAGGGAGACCCACGTTTTCCTGCCTTTCACCGTCCAGGCTTTCCAGCGTGGGCATACTCGCCATGTGTTGTGCCCGGTGTCAGCCTTGCACTCCTCTGTTGCGTCTGTGGCGCCGCCTTCGGGTACTGCTGTGTGGGTGTCTCCTCGGACAGGTGGGAGGCTCTCGCAGGTGCAGATGGGACGCCACATTTGTCGGCCCATTCGTGCCAGTAACCCTGTTTGTAGGGGTTCTGCGCACGATGTGCGATCCTTTGCTGCCTCCTTCCGGTTCCTGCAACGTCGATCCTTACCTGACATCGCCTCAGCGGTTTTGTGGTCTTCTATCGATTCCTTCATCTTCTCCTACCTCTCCATGTCCAGTGTTCGACCCCTTCGGCCGGTGATGGCTCTCGGGGGTCGTGTTTCCTCGTGCTCTGGCGAAGATACCTGGTCTTCCCCCCTTGTCCCTCGTTCTTTTCCTTTGTTTTATTTGACAAAGGGGGGGGGGGGGGAGTATGGGTTTGCAACACTTGATTGCAAGTTTGGGATTATGTATTGTTACAGTACATAAGTGTTTTTGCCACATTGAAAATTGTGTTTTGTTATTGTGTTCAGTGTTTTTGTTGGTTTTGGAAGAAAAGGGATTTTGGGTACAGTACCTTTTGGTTTAAGACAAGTCTATGTTTTTGCATTACTATGAATGACGGGCATGTGTTACAACTGTTCTTTTTAGCTACTCCTCAGTTTTTCACTCTTTTTATTAAACTCTCTTGTTTAAATTGTGTCTTTGTCATTCATAATTTTGTTTTATGCATTGTTTTTTTTGGTATGTTGGGCTTGGATGTCCTCCTCCTATTTGTTATGCAGCCTTGACGTTGGATTTGCCAAGACTACTAACAAATTGGGAGGTTTGACGTACCTCCCAACCTACCAAATAGGAAAACCTACTATTTGGTAGTAGTCTTGGAAAATCCAACGTACATAATACCCTCCCTCACGCCGGACCCCTACCCATCCGCGTTCTTCTGCTGACGTGAGATGTGATGACAAGAGAGGGTCGCTCATGCGCACGTTCGACAGGGATCTGCACATGACGGAACACGGGATGGGCCTTAAGCGGTAACTAAGGTAAACCCCTTTTTCTTCTCTTCTATGCTTTTTTCACCTTCGGTGGTAGTTTTGGTTAATGTACAACGTCTCATAGAGCAAGATAAGGAGTAGACTCTAGACGTTTTCTTTTTAACCGCGGTTGAAATGACGACATAGCAGTCAAAATAGACAAGTCGTCATTGCAATTAGGTTAATAGCCTTGACCGTGGATTTTCCAAGACTACTACCAAATAGTAGGTTTTCCTATTTGGTAGGTTGGGAGGTAAGTCAAACCTCCCATTATAGTGTTTCCTGAGATGTTTTGTAGAGGGCTAGGAGAAATCTTGGTGTAGAAGATTGATGGAATACATACATACAAGTTTAAAGACCGTTTGGTTTCAGTCTCACGTCCTAAATGGCGGCTTTCCAGGCAGCCCTGTCAACGGCTGCCTCTGTTGTAAATTTTTTTTTTTTTTTTTTGAGATCGGACCGGAGTACCTGATCCCACGTCATTCTAGGTCTAGCACTACGGGCAGCTCCCCCCACGTTCACATTCCGGCATTTCCTCACCCAGCTCTGATCATCCATTCTCTCTACGTGTCCAAACCAACCAAGTCGGCTCATGCACATCACTTCACTGACACTCCTAATGCCCAGACGCCTTCTTAATGATTTTAAAGATATACGAGCCTACAAGGATTATAAAACGTCAGTGAGAGTGCAAGGCATACTGAGCATGGAGTTTACAGTAAGTGTCGAGTCCACCAGGGCTTAGTGTTAAGCCCACTTATCTATGTGATGGTCCTGGAAGTAATGTTTAGGAATTTTAAACTGGTCTCTCTTAGGAACTGTTTTATTCAGATGACCTGGTTGTTGTTGTTCCCCAAGCTGCCTGGCCGAACAGCCTCAAGGCCCCGAGCAAGGCCAAGGCCATAACCGAGCGCCCCCCATAGAACCCTCCCTGCCGACCACAATAAAGCTTGGGTGACCGAAGCCACTCCATGGCGGGGAGCTGAGGAGGGTGCGGAAATGCCCGGGAAACCAAAGTCCCACCCAGGGCCCTGTGCCCCTCAGTAATTATGAAGAGAAAGTTGAGGGGCAAAGGAAAAATGTGACGCTTTGGCTTCCAATCTTGGTAGATTGGGAGGTCAATCAACGGAAGAGACGCCGTCACTTGAGATCTAGAAAATATATAAGTAAAAGGAACAGTCAGAGTAAGCTATGGGTATGGCAGAGATCGCTCAGTTCTCACTCTGATAGACCAGCCCATCACCACTGACCTGGTTGTTATTGTAGATAATACACAGGATGCTTAGCCCAAATTCAATAGCTGGAAGGAGAGCATGGCAAACAAAGGAGTAAGAGTACAGTAATGCCAAGAAATATACAGTATATGGATTTCAGGTTGTACCAGATAATGGGCAATTGGGTTCAAGCAACTCTCTCTCATGAACAGGAACAAGCTAGATAACGAAGGAGTTGCCTCGGCATATGGAAGCATATGAAGGCCATTGATTTGCGCCATCCCGTCTGAGCTTGAGGTTCTGATAATAGATAGATGGATAGACTAGAAAATTAACATGAAGGAAACTTTGCCATGGCTTATCAGGAAGAAGCAAGGTATTGGAATGATTATATTAATTACATTAATTACATTATATATTTTTTCTTTACAGCCAAAGTCTTTCCTGTTTATGGAGAAGCTAAAGGCCAACAGCAGTGAAATCACGACTGAGGATAAGAAAACCGGTGAAGTATCGGTGGGTCGGCAGCGAATGTTGGAAGCTGAGAGGTTGAGGGCAGTGGAGGCATACCGACAGATGAAAGCAGAAAGAACCCATGCTGTTCCACCTTCATCTCTTTCTTGAATTGCTATCCTCTTTCTGTAAAATGAATAAAGTTATTACCATGAGAACTATTATGTCTTTCCTAGACTGCTTTCACGGACATTTTATACAAGTACGCAGGGGGAAAGCCACGTGTGCCAATGCTGTTGACCCAGACTTTTCACTAGTATTTATTATACCATCCTTATTTCCGTGGATCGACCTCCCTACTGCTAACCTAAAAGTTGGCAGATTGGGAGCCAAAGTGTCACATTTTTCCCTTGCCCCTCAACTTTCCCTTCATAATTGCTGAGGGGCACAGGGCCTTGGGTGGGGCTTTGGTTTCCCGGGCGTTTCCGCGCCCTCCTCAGCTCCCTGACTTAGAGTGGCTTCGGTCACCCGGGCTTTGTTAGTGGTAAGCAGGGAGGGTTTTGTGGGGGCGCTCTATGGCCTTGGCCTTGCTCGGGACCTTGGGGCTGTTCGGCCAGGCAGCCTGGGGAACAACAGCAACAACAACATACCATCCTTAGACAGCTTTGTGGGTTCCTAAATTTCATTTAGTCCAGGGATGGCGACTGCCCCACCGCTCTACCATATTCACCGCTGAACTTATTGGCCTCTTCAAAGCTCTCGAGACCACGGTCACCCTTCCCCCTGGTCATTATGTCCTCTGCTGCGACTCTCGAAGTGCTCTCCAATCCATCTCCTACGCCACTAAGACCAACAAAGAGCTTGTCCACCCGATCCTACAGCTTCTTGCTCGTCATAAGAATAATGGCTCCTCAGTGTCCCTCCAGTGGGTTCCGAGCCATTCGGGTCTCCTTCACAACGAGATCGTGGATTCCCTTGCCAAGAACTTACACTCCCTCCAGCACATCACTAGGCTCCCCTACACAGTACGAGACAGGAAGGTGATCCTTAGCGACGCATTGCGACAAACATTTATCCACGATTGGAAGGCACAGATAACGAATACCCGTTATGGCACTGTCAAGGATGACTGGATGGTTTGGCGGCACACTCGCTATAAGTCTCCATCTCTCAATAGGGCAGCCACACGTCTTCGGCTGGGACACTCCCGGTTGGCGGCACATATGCATCGCCTAGGTCTCCACCAAGATGGCCACTGCCAGCACTGCAATACCCCTGAAACTGTTGAACATTTCCTACTACATTGTCATAGATATCATGGTGCCAGGGTCGCCTTAAGGGAATGCATTCTCCGCCAGGGAGGACAGTTTACCATCAAGCATATTCATGGAGGAGCACCTCTCAACACCACCGATCTTCATATCATCTCCACTGGACTCTCTACGTTCCTCGCTGCTACGGGGAGGATCTCCGACCTCTGATGACCCTCCAACTACCGCTTCTCACCGTTACTCGTCTTCTGCACACTCCTCACCATCTACAGTATGTTACGTGCTAGAAATCGTGCCCCCTCGCCATGAACCTTAATTAAGTCTTGTACTACTTGCGCAGTTATCTGGGGGCTACATCCCTGTTGACACTGTGCATCGTGAAGAAGAAGAAGAAGAAGATCCTTAGTCTTCTATCTATCTCTGGGAATGAGACACATTAACATTAACATTTTTATTTAACAAGTCATTGGAGACAGGTATAGTTCCAGAAGCTTGGAAGCTTGCAAACGTAGTTCCGATCTTCAAAAAAGGTGACAAATCAATAGCATCCAATTACCGTCCCATTAGTCTTACATCAATCATAGGAAAGCTACTAGAGTCAATTATTGCTAGTAAAATTAGAAACCACTTAGATACATTTAATTTAATAAATTCTTCTCAGCATGGATTCACTCAGGGACGTTCTTGCCTTACTAATTTGCTTAGTTTTTTCTCAGAGGTATATGAAGCAGTAGATAATGACAAGTCATATGATATAATATATTTAGATTTCAGTAAAGCTTTCGACAGAGTCCCCCATGAGAGATTGATGAAAAAGGTTGAGGCGCATGGAATAGGTGGGGCGTTGTTGGGATGGATTAGGTCATGGCTAATTGGTAGGAAGCAGAGAGTCAGCATAAATGGTACGAAGTCAGAATGGGGAGCAGTCAAAAGTGGTGTCCCCCAGGGATCTGTATTAGGTCCTCTGTTGTTTGTTATATACATAAATGACCTTGATTTAGGTATAACTAGTAGGATAAGTAAATTTGCAGACGATACCAAAATGGGGAGAACAATTGATTCAGATAGAGATATAGAGTGCCTCCAAAGGGATCTAGATACCTTTCACGAATGGTCAGTAAATTGGCAGATGAAGTTTAACATTGACAAATGCAAGGTATTAAAGATAGGGAAGATGCATACAAATGTTAAATATAAACTAGCTAATGTGGAATTAGAAAACTCGAATTGTGAGAAAGATCTAGGTGTGTTTGTTAGCAATGATTTGAAGCCTAGACAACAGTGTATAAGCGTTCGAAACAAGGCAAACAGGATTCTCGGGTTCATCTCAAGGAGTGTGAGTAACAGAACTGCTGATGTTTTATCTTAAAACTTTACTTGTCATTAGTGAGACCCCATATGGATTATGCTGTTCAATTTTGGTGTCCTTATTACAGAATGGACATAGATTCATTGGAGAGAGTACAACGTAGAATGACAAAAATGATCCATAATATTAGAAATCTTCCGTATAAAGAAAGGTTGAAGAAATTAGGCTTACATTCGTTAGAGAGACGCAGAGTTAGAGGGGATATGATAGAGGTGTTCAAGTGGGTTAGTGGGATTAACAAAGGGGACATGACAAATGTACTAAAGCTCAGTGATAGCGAAAGAACTCGTACCAATGGTTTCAAATTAGATAAATTTCGTTTCAGAAAAGATATAGGCAAATATTGGTTTGGTAACAGAGTTGTAGATGGGTGGAATGGACTACCAAGTGCTATAGTGGGATTAAAAACGATAGGGAGCTTTAAGATAAAATTGGATAAGCATATGGACGAGAAGGGTTGGGTGTGAAGGGGGATCAGCAGGGTTGGGCCAATCAGCGCTCTGCAGACCCCCGTAATCCTGCGTTAATCTCTAACCGTTTTGGTAAGATGATCCTCAGGGTATTAGAGTGTGGAGCCTATAATTGGGCTTTGTAATTGGGGTTGTGTGGGACAGGGATCTGCCTTGCTTAGGCCAATCGGCTTTCTGCAGACTCCCATTTTCTTATGTTCTTATGTTCTTAACTTATTTTGTGCACCACTCTATGGTAGATTGATTTGCATCTGCATTAGTGTTTGAGATATCTGTTTTAGTCCCATGTCTTAACTTTTCTACCTCTGGGACTACTCACTCCTTAACAAGGTTTGGTGTGACATTTTAGGGCTGTTATGATTTTGTTTCATTATTATCTTTGGCATAGGGATGCAACGACCCCACTGCTCGCTACTTTGGTAATGCAGTCAGCCACTAGCAGTTACAGTGATTTCTTGTTACTGCCTTGTTCTTACTATGCCCTCATATCCTTATCTTTTCTTTTATCTTAACTACTGTTATATCACCTCATTATGAATAGCTTTTGATTATATTTCTCATTAATTATTTTAAAAGTTTCAAGCACAATCCTATTCTCTACAACTCTAATAGTAACTTGTACTAGAGTAAAGATGTCCACAATAATCAATCACATATAAAGACCTCTTTCACTACCCCAACTGCTCTGTTTGAAAGTCTAGTACAGTATACTCCATCCCTCAAGATTCCTGATAATTCGGCACCCCGTAGTCTGTGAAATCTGTGAGTAGGTAAATTAACCTTTTGTGAATATTTTATTATACCCGGACCCCCGAAAGGTAATATAATAGACACAAATAACTCATTTACCAATTATTGATTGTGTTATAAATGCATAGTAGTGTGTCCTCTTCTACTTGGGTTTACAAGCAATCATAGGGTGTAACAGTAACTCCATTGGAATAACTTATCGGATTCTGGTCCCGCAGATTCAATAGTTATACATCCGAGTACGTTTTCTGTTATACTGTAGTTTAGTGGTTGTTGAAGCAGGAAAACGCCTTCCAACAGGAACTAAATTAGAATAGTTGACATTAGTATCCTACATTCGACTCCTACTTGATCTAGGACAGAAAGATCTTGCTATGTTAGAAGGGATTATGCGAGAAACTCTTGATTGAGCACTCTGCAAGAATAACTCCTTGGTAACAATTGTCTGTGGCCTCCCAAACAGGATTGTTAACTTAAAGGTTTCAAAACCGCTCGAGTTCCTTGAACCTCTTTCAAAGACCAGAGACAGATAAGAAAGTTGCTTCCCCCGACTATCTTACATTCGTCCGATACCTTGTTAATCCGGCCTATGCCTGAAACATTGTATTTAACCCTTTCAGACTCATATGACGCAGAGGTTGCCAGATTAGCAATAAGAAATAGAGTTCTCTCACTCTTATAATTACCTCTCCAAAATTAGTTTTCTGACCACAGCTAACTCAAAGACAACTGCAGAGGTTGAAGTAACTAAACTAAAGGTTTCTAAATACCCCTGATGGTAAAAAAGGTTTTAAAGTATCCCTAATAGGCTCAAAATTGCATCATATGACGGAGAGGGTTAACCCTTCCTACCCGGGCTGTGTTACCCAATGACGGTTGCCACTACCCGGGCAATATGGCCGAAAAACGTCTAGGCCTAGGCTACCGTATTTATGTTTATTTTCACTGTTAGAACTTTCCCACTCATCTATAATCGTAGTGCGGTTTTCAATCTGTATTTTGGCATTGAGTAGAGCTCTGTAAGTCAACTGGTTCAGTTGTGATGACGATTTCAGTGGAGCCAATATTGCAGAGATGTTGCCAATATGGGGGCTTTTTAGACACTAATTTCGTCATGACGTCAGAACAATAACATTGAGGAGTCTTCTTGTTTTCGGAGGTGCGGTGACGAACGCTTGGGTTTGTTGACATACGTCGTACGCACGGCGTTCGGACCAAGCTTAATTAGGCTATTAAGCTCATGCCTTAGATAAGGCATACCGGGTATTTGCCCTTCTTTCGTGCTGTCCTTACCTAAGGCAGACCGGGTAGGAAGGGTTAAGGTCCCCAAGAGTAACATATCGGAACTTCATCACCGGTTAATTAAAGGTCAGAATAGTCAAGTATTCGTTCACAGCTACCCGCTCAGAATACTTGCGTTAGTTCGATATGGTGACCAACTGTCTTCCCCACCGTTACGGAACCATATTTAAGACCCCATACCCATTAACCCATCTGTAACCTTTTCTACACTACCGGACAACTTAGACGGCCCCAGAGCAGCTGTTAACCCCCGACATCACCAACTCAAAATAACCAGGAAACTCCATTACAGTGCTAATTCTCAAAAGTATCAGTGCGACGATACTATTATTTGTACCATACAGTGTACAGTATTTTATTATGTCTCATCTATCTCTAATATTGTGAAGAAAATTATCGCTATGCAAGTGTGTTGGTAATTTATTACAGTGATAACAATTAACGAATATATAATACTCCACGCAGTGTACTAATACTGTGTTTAACTATAGCCGCAATGATAAAATCTTCAGACGGAGATTACGGTTTTAAAGTATATTGATTTACGAGTAATCACCTTATCGCTTTTAACCATATTGCTCCACGTGTACAAAAGTGCGAGTTAAAGAAGTGAAATTGCCATACCAGTGAAGCTAGCTACTGTTATTCCCTTTACGTACCTTCTTGGGAACAACTATATTGCTTATATATCTTCATCTTTGATTACGAGTCATATTGCCAGATATTTAACATAACGAGATACTTAGCCTGTGTGATTCGTGTACCCTACTTATCGTTGAATTAATGTGATCAGTCGAAGAATAATACCTGAACGTCGGAAGTGGGAAGTGTGTCTCTATCTAATACCGCGATCAGTGCTAGAGATTATAGAAAGTCCAAAGTGCGCACCTGACTTATCCTATTTACCATTGTTTCTTGTGAATATATAATTATTATTCTGCCTAGTGTTGTTGAGAATAAAGCTGCATTATAAACCATTCTTTTGATATTATTTATGTCCTCTATTGATTCCGTCTGTGTATTGTGCATGAAATTATTGAAATCCTATAACCCAGTCTTGTAGAACCCACCTATACCAAGTTAATCCTGCATAAAATCAGGGCATAACAGGTATATTATTTAGGAGTTTACTGAAGACACGGCAGTCGGGTTTATTATTCAGTACTGTACTGTTAACCACATCTGTACAGGCAACGTCTTTTTTATTTTATTCTAGCTATGTTAAGACGATTTTCTGCCTTTTGAGAAGGATCTGTGGTAGTAAAACGGGTTAGGTGAAATTGTTCGAAGCCTTTTAATTGCTGGAGGCCCTATTTAAGCTCAATAAAATCGTCTAATAGTAACCAGAATAAAGTTAACCACTTCAGCCCAATGACGCCTTTTTACCTTTGATTCAACCTAACCTTAGAGGATTTTATACAGTTTAAGAAGAACCTATATTATCCAGTGGGTTTATATTTACCCCTTTGAGTCATAGAGGTAGATTAGAAGCCAAAGATAATCGTGTAATGGTATCCAAAATATGCTAAAAAGTACATCATCGTGCTGAAGGGGTTAAAAGGACGTCAGCGATACAGAAGGGGTTAAGTGGGGTTCTATCTATCTATTGCCTGACGCCGTGTTCCCCGAAGGGGTGGCCACGAACGAACCGCCCCCATGCACCTCTGTCCCCAGTCAGTCGACGCCCCTCCCCCCAACCAGCACCACCTTCGTTCATGTACTTCCTCACTCCATAAGTGGGGTTACTTGCTTTTATTCTCTTCTGTTCTCTCTCTCTCGGGTTTGTATCTACTCGGCCCCATTCAGCCTACTATTTTAAGACGTTTATCCCCATTCAGGTGTAAAAAAAATCCTGGTGAGCGGTAGCGAGCCAACATATTTTTTGGATATGTTTTTGACAGCAGGCTCAATTTGTAAATTTTTCGATAGAAAAATATTTCCGGCAAAGCCGGATTTCTCCATACAATGCTGGCTCACTATCGCTCGCCAGGAAAAAATCGACACCTGGATGGGGATAAACGTTAGTACAGTCGGCCAAATAAGTGATGTCGCGGCACCAAGTATATTTTGATCAATAATTGGTGTCAGCACTATCTAAGCATTAATTCATTGTTTCGAGTGAGATATAAAAACATGTTCCTATCTTTCCACACCCTACTCAACATCTGACAGCATACAGCGAGCAAAACGTAATGACAGCGGCGACACAGCTTATTTAGCCAACTGTGCAACAATCATTCAGTCAATACTTCCTGTACTACCACAATATATTTGTGAACCTGTTAGCTATCTGTTATGCCCTGATTTTATACAGGATTAACTTGGTATAGGTGAGTTCTGCAAGACTGGGTTATTGGATTTCTTGCAAAACACATAAAGAGAATCAACAGAGGACATAGATAATCTCGGATAAATGGTTTGTAATACAGCTTTATTCTCAATAACACTCAGGTAGAAGGTACGTAATAGAATTCCACGAACAATAGAGGTTGGAGCACTCAGGTAGGTTATTGGACTTATTACCATCTCCCAGCACTTATCGCGGATTTGGATAGAGACATACTTCCCACTTCCAACGTTCAGGCATTATTCTTCTGATCACATTGCTTTATGATACGTAGGGTACATGAATCACACAGGTTAGGCATTTCGCTTTGTTAACTCTCTGGTAATATGACTCATAATCAAGGATGAAAGTATAAGTAATGGGGTTATTGCCCAAGAATTAACGTAAAGGGATAACTGTAACTAGTTGCACTGGTCTAGGATGTTCACTTGTCTAGGTGATACTTCGGACTGAAAATATCAGTGAGGGCGAATCAGGTTAAACCTGATGGCAAGAATAATTACGGGAGTCAGTTCGCCTAAGCTAAATTTCACTGATATATATTAATGTGTACTAGCATAATCACTTGTTTCCTAATCATCAGAGAAAGTTGAGACACAATCGAATACACTGGATGGTTGATAGTTAATAGCACCGTAACACTGGTACTCTGTGAAGTAACACTGTGATGGAGTTTTCCTGGTTATCTTGTGTTAGTGATGTTGGGGGTTAACAGTAGCTCTGGGGCCGTCCAAGCTGTCCGGTAGTGTAGAGGTTTGCAGATGGGCTTCTTGCGGGCGGTTGTGCACCTTTTTGGCAACAATTGCTGATGGGGTAAGACAGTAGATTGTTGCCAAGGAGTTATTCTTGCCGAGTCCTCACTCAAGAGTTTCTCGCATAATCCCTTCTAACATAAAAAGATCTTTCTGCCTTAGATCAGTTATGAGTTATGATCGTTCGTAGCTCAAGTAGCGGATGGTGCACTATCAGAAGTTAATGAAACAATCAATAATTTGTGAATTTGTTGTCTACCAAGATAATATTACTGCCGGTAGTCCCGATCGCAATAAAACATTCGTAAAGGGTTAAATCACTTCCTCACAGAGTTGCACAGATTACGGAACGCCGAACTATCGTGAATCTTGAGGGGGGGAGGGGGTATTAGAAGCCACCGCAGTGTGGCCAGCCGTTGCTTTGGGCTTTAATATTCAACTGCCCGACTGTTGTCTCTGGGTCTTATTTATAGGCAGGTCAAGGAAGCTTCAGGAATGTTCTAGAAGTATTGGATGTCAATGCTATGAAGTAGTTAATTTATTCTGGTGAACTTAGGGGGTTAGGGAGGGGGGTCTTTAATGTGGCGGTAAGTAACTTGTTATCTGATTTATGATCGTGGATATCTTAACTCTAGTATGAGGTACTAGTAGAGTTATTTAGGCGGATTTGGTGAAGGTTCATAGGGACTACTTTACTGGCGCACTACGTGAATAGGCTGGGGGGTATTATTCATCAATTCACCTAAATATCCTTCTCTGGTCTAGCTGACATGCTATTCGTAATCTAGGATGGGATAAGGAAGATTTTGGTTTTGGTTAAGGATGGGATAGGATGGTATTTGGATAGGTATTTAGAGGGTTAGTTCATCACCTGTTGGAAATTCACCTGGTGTCTGGCAAGAAGTTGTTGGCTACGTGTGGGTCATGGTGAACTTCCACGGGGGTTGGGGGGGTCCTTTTGGGGTGGGGGGGCATGCCACTCCTTAAATATGTATATATGGGATTCTCTACGCTAATGGGGTTTTCTTATGATGTGGTGGTATCAAGAGTGATACTCCTAGGGAGGGTTGATCCTGGGTTCTAGTTTTTACTTACTAGGATTACTCATGGGGCTCATAATAGTAGTTTTCGTGAAAATGCAAGTCAGGCGGAACCGTCGACTTCTTAGGGGTGAGAGGTTGGCTGCTGTAGCCTCGTGCCGTCCGCCCTCCTGGTTCAGGTTGTGAGTTGGGCTAGTAAGTTAGAGGGTAGTAAATGGGGTTACAAGAATGAGTCTTTATCTGCTATTTATTGGGGTGAGGAAATGAACGGGATCAGCATGTTAGAACGTTCATCTGGGCGTCTTTACAGGTGGGGGGTTGGATATTGGAAAGGGGGTGGTTTGAGGCTAGGTGCCGCGCCGCTCGTGACCTAGGGTCATGACCCTTAATGCGCTGGACATAGGGGTGGCATTCCCCTGCGATCGAACAGGTAGGGTGGCGTGTGCAGCGGGGCGTGAAGGAGCAAAAGACCCACAAAACAGGTGACCACTGAACATGGGGTCACAAAGCAAAACAGAGTAATGTGGATTGTGGATTAGGAGGTGGTGATTGGGAGACGTGTAACAATTGTGGAAAAGTAAATGGAAGAGAGGAAAAACATGGCGGATAGAAGATAATTACCCTAAGGACTGAAATACATGCATGAAGGATGGTATTAGTTGTTGTCAACTTAAGGTGAATGGGACTTGGTTGGAATGCACGGAATACGATTTGACACAAGGACAGTGCCGCTATGTCGCATCAATACAGGTGGCATACTCTGGTTAATATTATATATACACTTAGATACTAAAAAAAACAAGGCAAGGGGGCAACTGAGCACGGGGCACATATCTATATATATCTAGTTACTACAGAAGAAAGGAACAGCTGAGCAAGAGGGGGTATGTGGGTTACATAATTAATTATAGAGGTGACATAATCATGATCGGGCTCTTTGTGGACTGGAAATCGAAGGTGTTTTGAGCTCGCCTTCGCACCTACACAAATGAAAGTACTATAACCCACAAGGTGGTTTTCTCATGAAATACATAGTTGGTACATCAGGAATGTCTAGGAGGAAAATCATGTGGTTTGTATTTTAGAAGACTGGGTTTTTAATAGGCGTGTAACATGCGGAGTTAAGTGGAAAAGAGAAACATCGTGGATAACAGATAGTTACCCTAAGGAGTGAATACATGCATAAACGACGGCATAATAGACGTCGTCCTAATAAGATGATGAACCCGGGTTGGTATGCACGTGTCACAATAAGACACAAGGACAGTGCCGCTATGTCGCATCAATACAGGTGGCATACTCCGGTTAATATTATATATACACTTAGTTACTAAAAGAACAAGGCAACCCTCAAACCTACACAATGAAAGTATTATAGCCTGTATGGTGGTTACATAATTAAATACATACTTAGGTGGTACATCAAGAATGTCAGTGAGTAAAGTATTGTGGTTTGTATATTAGAAGACTGTGATTGAGAGACGTATAATATGTGGAATGAATTGGGAGAGAGAGAGAGACCAAATCGGGGATGGAAAAGGGACCGGGGATCTCGTTGGGGGTGGGGGTTTCGCTCTCAGGATTTTCGTTCCTGTGGCTCGTTAGGGGTGGGGGTTTCGCTCTCAGGTTTTTCGTTCCTGTGGTATTTTACTTCCGTCGCCTTTATATGAGGTACATCCTCGTACCTCAAGGTTGGAGTACGTAGGTTTGTTTAGGGGGCCAGGTCAGGTCGGTGAGGGGGTTAGGTTGGAGGGAAATGGCAGCCTGCCGCTGAGGACGAAGATTACTGTCATCCCGACTAGCAGCAGACTGCGCGGAAAAGTGAGACAAAAACTTAAAACATTTTATCCTGGAATGTGAATAATATAATGAAATTAGAAAAAAATTACAAGATTACTCAGGCCATATATCCAAGACACTGAAAACTAATAGGAGAGTTACTATTCAAGAAAGAAGGGAACGAGAGAAGAAAATACATAGATGTTGGAAAAGGAGAGAAAAGAGGATAAAAGAACTTGATGAAAGAACAGATAATTAAGAACACAGGAAAATTAAGAAGAGCTAAAGTGTTTAACAATGTATAAAACAATTTAAAAGATAGTAAGAAAAGTGTAGGCTAACAAGAAAGGGAGTATTACTAAGGAAAAAAAATAATATATACAGTACTGTATATGGAAAACGTAAATTTATAGAATCATGCCCAATCGCTTAGGAATTGAGAACAATACAAAATAAAAATCCATGGAAAATCCAGTACAATAAACATCATCATCATCATCAGGGGGGGCTGGATTAGTTAGGGTCGCCTTTAGTCTTGGTGAAGGTCTGGTTTATTGGTAGGGGTGGTGGTGGTGGTTGTGGCTTTGACCTTGGGGGTTCGCTTTCACTTTGGGAGGGAGGGGTGGATATACCGTTAGGTCTGCCGTTAGGAATGTGGGTCTGGGTGAATGCTGGCCCGGGGGCAGTTTTGGATGGTGGTTTGAAGGGTTGCGGTCGGGGGTAGTGATAGGGGGGGGGGTTAAAGGTGAAACGGGCAGGTCGAGTCGGGGTTGTTGTTGCGGAAGAGGTTGGTGCTGGGGAGGGGTTGAATTGTGTAGAGAGTTGTGGTCGTGAGTGGGGTTGTGGGAAGGGTGAGTAAGGCTGGAGGTTGAGAGTTTACGATGATCGGGTGGTTTGGAGGGTTGGAGTGTGGGGATTTGATAGGGAGATGGTGGGGGGGGGGGTGGTCCGGGCAGGCAGGGTTGTGGTTTGAGAGGGGTTGAATTTGGACTGATTTTATTGTCGGGAGAGACGTGGATGGGATTTCGAGGAGAGGTTGAGAGGTTGATTATGTTGTTTGGGGCGAGAGAGAGGGTAGTATTTTGGGGGTTAGTCAAGGTGGAAAAAGTTTTGTGGTTGGATTTGGATGGACGTGGTATTTTGTCGAGCGGGATCTTTGGGGGTGGAATTTGGGGCGGATGGGGTAACGGTGAAGAGGGGGGTAAGGTAGGGGGGGAAGAGGAGGTAGGGGTTATGCACGGCGGTGATTTTGAGTTCTGAATGGGGTCCACGAGTTTGAGGGTTTGTGGCAGGTGATAACGGAGATGGGTGGTGAGGATGGGAGAGGTGGGGTGGAGCAGGTACTTTCTGGCAAGGGTGGAATGGATTTGGTGGAGGAAGTCTGGTGGATAGGGTGGAGAGTGAGGTTAGATGTGGAAGGTGAGGGAAAGGATAAAGGGAGGTGAGGTGACCTTTAGTTCGCAGGTGGTTGAGGAATCAGGGCAGGGGTTCGATAGTGTGGCTTCAACATTTCCCTGATGGTATGGATGTCCTGTCGGAAGGTTGTCTGGCCGTGGATGAGGAAATGATGCCAGATGTACAAGGGAAGGATCTTGAATAATGCTTGGAGAATTTGTTGCTCTTGTCGTTCCTTTGTTCGGTCGTTATTCGCATTTCTTACACATCTATCTAGGTTGGTAAGAGTGGCGTCTAGGTTTCCGTTATACGGGATTTCGTCGAGATTTGCGGTTGGGGCGACGAGGGAACTCAAAGGTGGGGTGGCAGCATGGTGGGAAACAGGGTGGGGGTTGGGTGTAGATATGGCAGCAGAAGGAGGTTTGTGGTTATTCTTAAGTGATGGAGGATGCGAGGTGGGGGAGCGTTTATGATGAGGTGTTTTGCTGTGTAAAATGGTGGGGTTGTTGAGAGTGGACGGAGTTGGTGCTGGTTTATTTTGATTTCGGTGGTTGGGATATGATGAATAGAATGGGCGGATTGAATGTATGTATTGGGGTGTGGAAATTTGAGATGCAGGGGAAGGAAAATGTTTAGAGGTTGAGGAGGGGTTGGATGAGGTAGAGAGATGGAAGCGTGTTCTTTTATGTGGGGGAAAATGTGAGGGGGGTGGTGGGGTGACGTCGCGGAGTAACGTCATGTACAGTGGTGGAGGAGAGGGAGGTGAGGGAGGAGGAGCTTTATTCTGATTCTTTCTGGGTGGGTGTGAAAAACGTGCAGTTGATTTCTGAGGGGGGGAATTTTTGATGACAGCTAGGGTGTTGGTCTTGGGTTGGGCCGCTAAAAACTTTTGTATGGTGATTAGATCTTTAGGAAAATCAACGGGGTCATGCACAGTGAAGTGTTGTAGGATGGAAAGGGGTAACACTTGCACGAGGTAGACAAAGAGAATTTGATTTTGTTGCTCTACAGGAAGAGCAGGGAATGCAGCTCTTACTTGCTGGCGAATGGAGGCAATTGTGGCGTCTAAATCGCCTTCGAACTTTATGTCTTTAATTTTTGCAAAGGCGACGAAAATACCTAGTGATGGCCTAATGGCATCGATTACAATGGGTCTAAATTGATCCCAGGTGAGTTCAGGGGTTACCTGTGGGGCAACGAGGGAAACGGCTTTTCCCAAGTGCGTTAAGAGGACGGCTATTTTTGCACGGTCCGTGTTATACGCCAAATCTAGCACTGGTTTCACAATGTCCATGTAGGTTTCTATGTCGTAGGTCTTCCCATCGTATTTCGGAATGGGAATGTGAGAATAGGCTGCCATTTTTCGATGTTACCATGCCTCTAATGCTTCAAAAAAATGCAATGCAATGAAATCTTCTATCCGAATCAAGAACCACCGCTGCCGCCAATGTTATGCCCTGATTTTATACAGGATTAACTTGGTATAGGTGAGTTCTGCAAGACTGGGTTATTGGATTTCTTGCAAAATACATAAAGAGAATCAACAGAGGACATAGATAATCTTGGATAAATGGTTTGTAATACAGCTTTATTCTCAATAACACTCAGGTAGAAGGTACGTAATAGAATTCCACGCAGTGGCGGATTAAGGGGGGGGGCTGACTGGGCTGCAGCCAGGGGCCCCCAGCATTTAGGGGGCCCCCAATTCCCAAAGTTAGTAATACAAAAGAAAAAATGTAAAATACAAAGCCTACCTAATCCCTATTTATGAAAAAAGAGGAACAAAAATCTACTGATCTAGCCCCCCCCCCCCCCCCCCCCCCCCCCCCCCCCCCCCCCCCACACACACACATTAAATTCCTGCGTTTCCTCAGATGCCTATATAATTAAATAGTTACCGCTGTATTTACCTTCGGACCATGGGTTTTCTTTCGTAACTGGTTGCCCTGCCCCTGTTTACCTATTATTTAATGCAATATTGAATATTATATAAGTAATCTTTTACTGCTATTCTGGATCATTTTTTAAAGTTACATAATCATTACTGTAATTTACTATATTATCTATATACATGAGACCCACAAGAGGAAATCGAAAATATATCGATATTTTTATGCTAATCGAATGCGAATTCATTGTGGACACTGACACTCGAGGGGGGAAGATGGCAAGGTCGCAAGGTACAGATATAAGTTTCTCTAAATTACCTGGTTTTTGCCTTTTTGGTTAATATTTTTTAATGCTTCTTCTATAACAGTGAAGATCTCAAGCATGCACTTTTGTCTGCAGCAAAACGCATGTTGGAAAGATGATACAATAAGGACACAAGTGAAGTGATGGAAGAGAGTAAGAGACCTAAAAATGGAGCTTGGAGAAAACTAGACTAGCCTCACTAGCTATCTACATTTTCAAGTGGCATTATATGATTTAAATATTAACCAAAGGTTTTGGACAGTATATAGGAGCTGGATCACCAAATATTATATGATTTCCCATTGGCTGGGACTGGGAGCTACCTCCATAGCCTACTTCACTGGTATTAGGGTGGAGTGTAAAATTTGTAATTCGTATGTACTGTATCATCTTCTGCATGTAGACCTAGACAACTCAGGGCAGTAGGCCTAGATGTCTTTCTGTCAGATTTCACAGATTCCAAAACCTCTTTAGTGGCCAGTGTGGTGTAGCGGTTAGTATGATGTTTCAATGATTGTCTGCTGATTAAATGGTCCAGGAATTGAAATTTGAATCCCAGATGGGATCGTATGTGAGATTTTCTTCAACTTGATCAAAAAACAATGAAATGAAATGTGGTTAAGTTTTTTTTTTAGGTTAGGTTAGGTTTTTAGTTTTTTTTAGGTTAAAAAATCTCGCAAACATAGTATGTAAGGCAGCCAAACATCGCACTAATATGAAGTGTTATAATTTCATTTTTTTAAATTTTATTGTTTGCTAGATCAACAAGTTTCTTTCATATAGTGATTTTGATAAGTTAGTTATTAGTTTGTCTTATTATTTGTTCGAGTTTTATTCAATTTTATAATATAGTTACAATAAAATTCAGTTAGTGCTTTTTTACCCTAGTAACCAGTTACCATTAAAAAATAATCGTTTAAAGGGCTCTTTTTATGCAAGTGCCATGAAATTATCAACTTTCCAGCCAAGTACTAGCCTTTGATCTTTAAACAAGATTTTTTTTTTCAAACCAAGCTCTTTGTCTCTATTTTTCACCATTTTTACTATATTCAATATCATTTGAAATAGCCCAGTATGTCCCTCCAGAGGCCTCAAAATGCTCCTAAAAGTGCTTCATTTTCAAAAAAAATCTGGGGGGCTTACAGCGCCCCCCCAGCTGCAAGGGCTCGCTTCGCTCGCCACCCACCCCCAGTGACCCCCTCATTGAAGAAAGGGCCCCTTTCAGAATTCCAGCCAGGGGCCCCATGCAACCTTAATCCGCCCCTGTGGACCACGAACAATAGAGGTTGGAGCACTCAGGTAGGTTATTGGACTTATTACCATCTCCCAGCACTTATCGCGGATTTGGATAGACATACTTCCCACTTCCAACGTTCAGGCATTATTCTTCTGATCACATTGCTTTATGATACGTAGGGTACATGAATCACACAGGTTAGGCATTTCGCTTTGTTAACTCTCTCTGGTAATATGACTCTTAATCAAGGATGAAAGTATAAGTAATGGGGTTATTGCCCAACAATTAATGTAAAGGGATAACTGTAACTAGTTGCACTGGTCTAGGATGTTCACTTGTCTAGGTGATACTTCGGACCGAAAATATCAGTGAGGGCGAATCAAGTTAAACCTGATGGCAAAAATAATTACGGGAGTCAGTTCGCCTAAGCTAAATTTCACTGATATATATTAATGTGTACTAGCATAATCACTTGTTTCCTAATCATCAGAGAAAGTTGAGACACAATCGAATACACTGGATGGTTGATAGTTAATAGCACCGTAACACTGGTACTCTGTGAAGTAACACTGTGATGGAGTTTTCCTGGTTATCTTGCGTTAGTGATGTTGGGGGTTAACAGTAGCTCTGGGGCCGTCCAAGCTGTCCGGTAGTGTAGAGGTTTGCAGATGGGCTTCTTGCGGGCGGTTGTGCGCCTTTTTGGCAACAATTGCTGATGGGTTAAGACAGTCGATTGTTGCCAAGGAGTTATTCTTGCCGAGTCCTCACTCAAGAGTTTCTCGCATAATCCCTTCTAACATAAAAAGATCTTTCTGCCTTAGATCAGTTATGAGTTATGATCGTTCGTAGCTCAAGTAGCGGATGGTGCACTATCAGAAGTTAATGAAACAATCAATAATTTGTGAATTTGTTGTCTACCAAGATAATATTACTGCCGGTAGTCCCGATCGCAATAAAACATTCGTAAAGGGTTACATCACTTCCTCACAGTGTTGCACAGATTACGGAACGCCGAACTATCGTGAATCTTGAGGGGGGAGGGGGTATTAGAAGCCACTGCAGTGTGGCCAGCCGTTGCTTTGGGCTCTAATATTCAACTGTCCGACTGTTGTCTCTGGGTCTTATTTATAGGCAGGTCAAGGAAGCTTCAGGAATGTTCTAGAAGTATTGGATGTCAATGCTATGAAGTAGTTAATTTATTCTGGTGAACTTAGGGGGTTAGGGAGGGGGGTCTTTAATGTGGCGGTAAGTAACTTGTTATCTGATTTATGATCGTGGATATCTTAACTCTAGTATGAGGTACTAGTAGAGTTATTTAGGCGGATTTGGTGAAGGTTCATAGGGACTACTTTACTGGCGCACTTCGTGAATAGGCTGGGAGGTATTATTCATCAATTCACCTAAATATCCTTCTCTGGTCTAGCTGACATGCTAATCGTAATCTAGGATGGGATAAGGAAGATTTTGGTTTTGGTTAAGGATGGGATAGGATGGTATTTGGATAGGTATTTAGAGGGTTAGTTCATCACCTGTTGGAAATTCACCTGGTGTCTGGCAAGAAGTTGTTGGCTACGTGTGGGTCATGGTGAACGTCCGCGGGGTTGGGGGGGCATGCCACTCCTTAAATATGTATATATGGGATTCTCTACGCTAATGGGGTTTTCTTATGATGTGGTGGTGTCAAGAGTGATACTCCTAGGGAGGGTTGATCCTGGGTTCTAGTTTTTACTTACTAGGATTACTCATGGGGCTCATAATAGTAGTTTTCGTGAAAATGCAAGTCAGGCGGAACCGTCGACTTCTTAGGGGTGAGAGGTTGGCTGCTGTAGCCTCGCGCTGTCCGCCCTCCTGGTTCAGGTTGTGAGTTGGGCTAGTAAGTTAGAGGGTAGTAAATGGGGTTACAAGAATGAGTCTTTATCTGCTATTTATTGGGGTGAGGAAATGAACGGGATCGGCATGTTAGAACATTCGCTTGGGCGTCTTTACAGGTGGGGGGTTGGATATTGGAAAGGGGGTGGTTTGAGGCTAGGCACCGCGCCGCTCATGACCTAGGGTCGTGACCCTTAATGCGCTGGACATAGGGGTGGCATTCCCCTACGATCGAACAGGTAGGGTGGCGTGTGCAGCGGGGCGTGAAGGAGCAAAAGACAGGGTGACCCACAAAACAGGTGACCACTGAGCATGGGGTCACGAAGCAAAACAGAGTAATGTGGATTGTGGATTAGGAAGTGGTGATTGGGAGACGTGTAAAAATTGTGGAAAAGTAAATGGAAGAGAGGAATAACATGGCGGATAGAAGATAATTACCCTAAGGAAATACATGCATGAAGGATGGTATTAGTTGTTGTCAACTTAAGGTGAATGGGACTTGGTTGGAATGCACGGAATACGATTCGACACAAGAACAGTGCCGCTATGTCGCATCAATAGTGGATACAGGTGGCATACAGGTGGCATACTCTGGTTAATATTATATATACACTTAGTTACTAAAAAAAACAAGGCAAGGGGGCAACTGAGCACGGGGCACATATCTATATATATCTAGTTACTACAGAAGAAAGGAACAGCTGAGCAAGGGGGGGTATGTGGGTTACATAATTAATTATAGGGGTGACATAATCATGATCGAGCTCGTTGTGGATGGAAATCGAAGGTGTTTTGAGCTCGCCTTCGCACCTACACAAATGAAAGTACTATAACCCACAAGGTGGTTATCTCATGAAATACATACTTAGTTGGTACATCAGGAATGTCTAGGAGAAAAATCATGTGGTTTGTATTTTAGAAGACTGTGTTTTTAATAGGCGTGTAACATGTGGAGTTAAGTGGAAAAGAGAAACATCGTGGATAACAGATAGTTACCCTAAGGAGTGAATACATGCATAAACGACGGCATTATAGACGTCGTCCTAATATGATGAACCCGGGTTGGTATGCACGTGGCACAATACGACACAAGGACAGTGCCGCTATGTCGCATCAATACAGGTGGCATACTCCGGTTAATATTATGTATACACTTAGTTACTAAAAGAACAAGGCAACCCTCGAACCTACACAATGAAAGTATTATAGCCTGTATGGTGGTTACATAATTAAATACATACTTAGGTGGTACATCAAGAATGTCAGTGAGTAAAGTATTGTGGTGTGTATATTAGAAGACTGTGATTGAGAGACGTATAATATGTGAAATGAATTGGGAGAGAGAGAGAGACCAAATCGGGGATGGAAAAGGGACCGGGGATCTCGTTGGGGGTGGGGGTTTCGCTCTCAGGATTTTCGTTCCTGTGGCTCGTTAGGGGTGGGGGTTTCGCTCTCAGGTTTTTCGTTCCTGTGGTATTTTACTATCAATATTACGGAGGTTAAGGGCAGCGCTTGCCTTGATGAATAACATACAATGTTTAAGGTGACAGGAAGCTGTTATATGGTGGTACAGGTTATAATGCCATGTCTGTACTAAGAGTAGACAACACACACACACACTTACACTCATACGCTCAAACAAAACATAATTTTTTTTTATTATTTGTATATTTCATCACCAAATCAAAACAACAACTTCAATTACACTTAAGTTATTATTTAATGTATTATTATGGTGTCATAATAATGAGAATGTTAACTCTTTCTGTAACAGCGACGTCTTATTAATTTGACTCTCGCTATATTTAGATGATTTTGTGCAGTTTGAGAAGGAGCTGTGGTAGTAAAAATGGTAAAGTGAGATAGTTGGAAGCCTTTTAAATTGCTGGAGGCCCTTTTGCAACTGAATAAAATCTTCTAATAGCAGTCAGAATAAAGTTAAAAGGACGGCACCGGTACTGAATGGGTTAAGAAATCTTAATATATCAATGTGTGAATTATATGTACGCAACTAAACATATATATTGACATCTAGTAAACAACAGAAACATAAACTATCAGCAGTGGTATACTGTATAGGATATTCCAGGGTTACCAAATCCAGTCCGTTAGATAGTAAATGAATGCCGAAAATCGCTATAATAATGCCACAATCTCTACAGAATCGCTCTGAATCTCCTGTAATTTAAGAAGAACTCTGTATCCATATAGTAACTGTATGGTTTTAGTCGCGAGTCGTGGCATAGTCAGTTGAGTGTCGGGTGCTGATCAAAGGGTCACCGGATCGAACCCGAAATGTAAAAAAAAAAGTTATTGGTTGATGTCAAGCCCGGGCAACTTGACCTAGCGATTCATTACAACACCTCTTCTCGGGAATTACGTACGGCGTCTGGCAAAACAAAAAAATATAATAATAATAATAATAATAATAATAATAATTAAAGTTGCAAGCAACGTTGTCTGGGGTTCGACGGTTTTGCAAGCAGGGTATTGTGTTTGATACAAATGCTGTGTCACAGATATCAAAAGATCATTTAACTTATCGGGCATGGAGAAGCTACAGAAGGAGCAGATTGTGCAAACAAACAAGAGCGAGAGAGGGAGAGATTGGCTGTAAAAGGGATCTGCCTCTATCCGTTTAGTAACAGAGTTGTAGATATGTGGAATAGGCTACCGAGTGCTATAATGGGATCAAGAACAATAGAGCTTCAACTTGAAATTAGATAGAACGAGATGGGTTGGGTGTGAAAGGGATCTGTCATGTGTAGGTCAATCGGCTCTGGAGACTCCCGTTTTCTTATTTTTAATTTTCTCATTTGTGAAGGAGAGAGCGAGTATGGCGAGAGAATAGGATGTCGTAAACGTAAGGAAGATAGCGATAAATATGAGAGAGAGAGAGCGCGGGATGGGTTGGGTGTGAAAGGGATCTGACATGTGTGGGCCAATCGACTCTCTGCAGACTCCGGTTTTCTTATGTTCTCATTTGTGAGAGAGAGAGAGAGACTAGGATGTCATAAATGTAAGGAAGACAGATAAATGAGTTTTTATGAGATGGGTTGGGTGTGAAAAGGATCTGTCTTGTGTGGGCCAATTGGCTCTCTACAGACTCCCATTTTCTTACAATTGTGTTTTGGTTGCAGGTATATGATAACATGGGTGTATAGTAAGTAGTGTAAATAACAGGTAAAGTTTATGAGATGGGTTGAGTGTGAAAGGGACCTGCCTTATGTGGGCCACTTGACTCTCTGCAGACTCCCATTTTCATCTTGGTTGCATGTGTAAGGGATCTGCCTCATTTGTACCGGTGTGCAAACAAACAAGAGCGAGAGAGGAAGAGATTGGCTGTGTAAGGGATCTGCCTCTATTCGCTTGGTAAAAGAGTTGTAGATATGTGGAATAGGCTACCAAGTGCTATAGTGGGATCAATAACAGTTGAGCTTCAACATAAAATTTGATAAGAGGAGATGGATTGGGTGTGAAAGGGATCTGCCGTGTGTGGGCCAACCGGCTCTCTGCAGACTCCCATTTTCATCTTGGTAGCATGTGTAAGGATCTGCCTCCTTTGTACCAGTGTGCAAATAAGAGAGAGATTGGCTGTGTAAGGGATCTGCCTCTCTCGTAACAGAGTCGTAGATATGTGAAATAGGCTACCTAGTGCTATAGTGGGATCAAGAACAATAGAGAATTTAAAGATAAAATCAGATAGTCATATGGATGAAATGGGTTGTATGTGAAAGGGATCTGCCTTTTGTGGGCCACTTGTCTCTCTGCAGATTCCCATGTTCATCTTGTAAGGGATCTGCCTCATTTGTACCGGTGTGCAAACAAACGAGCGACAGAGAGAGACTGGGTGTGTAAGGGATCTGCCTCTATTCGTTTAGTAACAGAGTTGTAGATATGTGGAATAGGCTACCGAGTCTTATAGCCAATCGGCTCTCTGCAGACTCCTGTTTACTTATGTTCTCATTTGTGAGAGAGAGAGCGAGGCTCCCTATTTCCTGTTCTCATGCACTAGTACAGTATGTCGTAATCGTAAGGAAGACAGCGATAAATAAGAGAGAGAGAGAGATAACTCAACACTCAAACAAGCACAAACATAGCTACACAAGACCATCACACAAGCACACACACGCCTATCTAGCAACGAACTGTCCTGTTTACATATCATACACACTCCCCCCCATCCCCATTCCATCACTTCGTATGTACGATATTATTTCCGTCTTTTTTACTGTGTATGGATTAAGTTATTGGTGTTCACTCTTGACATACAGTATGTGTCCTGCTACTTCTGTATGCATACATAATAGCATGAAAGTGATCAATACGCGCATATGAAGCTATGTATCTCGTATATCGGGGTTCTCTTCCCTTCCATCGGTCCACCCCTTATACCTCCCTCCCTCCTCCCTATCCCATATGTGTAAACATTATATTTTAGCTTTCCGAAGGTAAATACGTACTTCCGATAAATATCTAGCCTTGTATTTAAATCATGAATCCTGTTTAATGTCATTATTTAATAGAAACATGTGTAAGGGTTACATTTATACACAGGATAAGATAAGCAAATACAAACCTCAGCAGAGCATAATCATTGGTGATGAGAGGGTAGTTGTAGGCAGTGTTGCCAGTTGTACCGCTACATATTACCGCTAGATGTAGAGCTATATTTACTTCAGTTTAGTAGCCATTTTTTCATATCTAGACATTTACTCGGGATAATTTGAAAATTTCAGACATTCTAGTTATATTACATTGTAAAATTTGAAAAACAAACAAATCAAAACTCTTTAGGAATTGCAGCATTATTCTACCGTTGTTTGACTATGTAGCAACATGCTAGCGACTTTTGAGAAAGGATCTAGCGGTGTTTTGGGGTAACGCTTAGGCAGTGTTGCCAGTTGTATCACTACATATTACCGCTAGATGTAGAGCCATTTACTTCAATTTAGAAGCCATTTTTTCATATCTAGAGAGATTTACTAGGGATAATTTAAAAATTTCAGACATTCTAGTCATATTACATTGTAAAATTTGCAAAACAAACAAACCAAAACTCTTTAGAAATTGCAGCATTATTTTAACATTGTTGTTGTTGTTCCCCAAGCTGCCTGGCCGAACATCCCCAAGGCCCTGAGCAAGGCCAAGGCCATAACCGAGCGCCCCCACAGAACCCTCCCCGCCAACCACAATAAAGCCTGGGTGACCGAAGCCACTCCATGGCGGGGAGCTGAGGAGGGTGCGGAAATGCCCGGGAAACCAAAGCCCCACCCAGGGCCCTGTGTCCCTCAGCAATTATTATGAAGAGAAAGTTGAGGGGCAAGGGAAAAATGTGACGCTTTGGCTTCCAATCTTGGTAGATTGGGAGGTCAATCCACGTTAGAGACGCCGTCACTTGAGATCTAGAAAATATATAAGTAAAAGGAACAGTCAGAGTAAGCTATGGGTATGGCAGAGATTGCTCAGTTCTCACTCTGATAGACGAGCCCATCACCACATGACTAGAACCCCATCCTCTCAGCATCAGCTAGGAAAGGCCCTAGAAAGCCGCCTTTGGCGGGGGGATAGCTCCCCTATTTCAACCCTTTTCGGGGTTGGGCACCCGCAGGTTGGGCACCCGCATTGTTTGACTATGTAGCAACATGCTAGTGACTTTTGAGAAAGGATCTAGCGGTATTTTGAGGAGACATACTGGGAGGGTGGGAGGGAGGTGGTGGTTGCAGTGTTGCCAGTTGTAAAGCTACATATTACCGCTAAATGTAGAGCTATTTACTTCAATCTAGCAGCCATTTCTTTTATATCTAGACATTTACTAGGGATAATTTGAAAATTTCAGACATTCTAGTCATACTACATTATAAAATTTGCAAAACAAAGAAACCAAAACTTTAGAAATTGCAGCATTATCCTAACATTGTTTGGCTATGTAGCAACATGCTAGCGACTTTTGAGAAAGGATCTAGCGGTATTTCGTGGTAACACTTTAGGAGGGTTAAAATAGGAGTCACACGGGCAATTGCCAAAACTTTAAAGGTCCATATCATTGTTGTTAACCCTTAACTGTCGGCGCACAACATAAGTCGAGTTAAATAAAGCTGGACTATGTGGTGGCGCTCGACATAGGTCGTGTGGCAATTTCAGCACGTAATGTTGCTGAGAGAGAGAGACAAGTGGTGGCAGGAGAGTAGCGAGCGTATGACTGCTCCAGACCACCGCGGCGAACCTACTGACACGAATCCCACCTCCTCCCTCCCTCTCTCACTCGCTATATACGGAATTGTATGGGGAAAGTGCCTAATTACATGCTTTTTGCACTCGCGTTGCACGGTTGTTGCAAGAAAACTAGCCATCATAAAAGGATCGTTATGGTGTCATTCGAAAGCTCTGTTTATGCCCTTTCAGGGATAGATACTTGTTTTACGTTCTGGGTCTTATTTAGGCATGAAAATTATCACGTAAACAGCCCTATTTTGGCTAAAAACACCCCGCTGGGCGGTACATATAAATAAACCGCCTAGGCCGCTAATAAGGTGTTAAACTAAGCATTTGGCAAAGGGAGGAATTGTTAAAAACCTTAGCCAATACTCTGTCATTCACCAAAAATGAATTTGAATTTATCATTATTATTTGGTAGGGTAGGTATGTATAGGTAGGTTGGCTAAATAATTGCTGGAATTCGTAGGGACTCGAACTGTTTTTTTTTTTTTTACACAGATAAAACAAAAAGGTCCATGTGCCTAAAGGCATCCTCCATATTACGTATTACGTATTACATATTACGTAAAAATATTTGCGGTAATTCTGTTTATGAAATTCAAAATAATCTGAATATTGATAACTTAATCGATGAACATACCAAGAAAAATATAACATTTGATATTAAACTTTATGATAAGAACAAGTGCATTGCAAAATTATACATGTTACCTAAATTTCATAAAAGACATAAATATCGCTTTATTGCCGGAGCAAAATTTGCTACCACTAAAACTCTATCAGAACAAGTCGTAAATTGCTTAAAATACATTAAAAGTACTCATAAAAGATATTGTAATACCATCATGAGAAGAACTGGCATTAACTATTATTGGAGTGTTGACAATTCGTTAGAAGTTATTGATAAAATAAATACCATGCCGAAAGTTACCTCGGTACATAGCTTCGACTTTTCAACTTTGTATACCAATTTGCCTTTAGATTTAGTATATTCAGAGTTTTGCTTTATTATAGATTTGCACTTTGACAGGTTCGTTAGGAATGGTAATTATTTCATAAATGTTTATACATATTTTAATAATGCATCACTTAGCTCTACTCCCACTAGTTCTGTATATTTTGATAGAACTAAACTTAAAGATGCCCTTAAATTCCTCCTTTTCAATACTTATGTTAGATTCGGGCTGTACATTTTCAAACAAATATTAGGAATTCCTATGGGTGGAAATGCTAGCCCTCTGAAGTGCGCATGGGGGTAATTGGAAACGTCCCCCTGTGCTGACATATTTGAGGTGTTTCCGTCACTAAAATATTCATTGTGCCATTAATAGCATTAATACTTACCCATATGCGCCTATTATGGGTTGATTATAAAGGTATTAACCTGAAACAACAATAAAACGAGTGAAAACAGCGTTTGGATGGTCAAATCGGAGATATAGCCCGCGAGTTGTATAATGTATGGGTGAGGCAAGCTACTTTCCCGCCAATTTCCCCCAAGGCCACTGATACACAGTCGATCGATACTCTCTCTCTCTCTCTTGCACTCGCTTGCCATCAGTGATGACAACACCCTGCTTGCAACTCGCTAATGTTAGCACGAAAATATACCTCAGAATAAGGGAATAACAGGGAAAATAGGTGATAACTGAAGGAGAGGAGGAAAGTGGGGAAGGAGGGGAGGTAGAGGACTGAGATTTTGCATGGCCCAGGGGCCCAAAAAAAAAAAAAAAAAAAAAACAAAAAAAAAAAAATAAATAAAAAAAAAAAATCGATGTCAAAAGTTGATTTTTTTTTTCTCACTCACTCATAAGAGTCTCTCCGCAGTCCGCCGGGGGAACTCTTAAGAGTCTCCCCGCAGTTCCCGGGTTAATTGCAGACTTATTCTTGCTTGCTTTAGAATTTAAATATATAAGACTTAGTTGACAGTAGCAAGAAAAATAAAATCCCAGAAAAATTAGCACTTGCTAAACTGTTAAGTAATAATAGTAGATATATTGATGATATTCTTGTTTGCAATTTGTTAAATTTTAATCAAGTTGCTAAACTTATTTACCCTAATTCTATTCCCCTCACACAATGTAACGTAAATTATAAAGTTGAAAATTTTCTTGATATAAATATAGAGATTGTTAATGAACAGTGCATACTTAAAGTATATCACAAAGTTGATGATTTTAATTTTAACGTAATAAACTTTCCTTTCCCTAGTAGTAATATCGATAGTAAAATAACTTATAATTGTTTTTATTCCCAATTAATAAGATTTTGTAAAATCTGCACTAAAGTAGATGACTTTTGGGCTAGAGCTAGTTTTTTTTTTTTTTTTTTTTTTTTTTTTTTTTTTAAGGAGACAATGAACGGAGGAAGGAAAAACACAGATAAAAAAAAAAAAAAATGTGCCTAAAGGCATCCTCCATTCATAAAATGTTTGTAACAACTGGATTTAAACATTTGTAGATTGTAAGTTTGTGGAAAGCAATTCGAGGGAAGTGAATTCCAAAGAGTAGTAGCTCTGGGGATAAATGAATTCTGATAAGCAGAAGTTCTGCATTGTGGAGGAGAAAGTGTAAATTCATGGGCGCTCTCAGCCGCCCTAGTTCTACGGGGAAAGATGTGGAGAGGCGGCACAATTGAAGCAAGTTCCTCGGAACAATTGCTGTGAAAATATCTGTAGAATAATGCAAGGGATGCAACGTTTCTTCGTATGGATAATGTAGGAAGGTCCTGTGTGATTGCAGGGTTATTGATTAATCTAATAGCTTTATTTTGAATTTTGTCCAACTGCCTCAATGCAACCACTCCACTTCCACCCCACAGAGGTGAACAGTAATCCATCTGAGAACGCACATGACTTTTATATATCACGGCCAACTGCTCGTCAGTGAAGAATTCTCGAACTCTGTACAGGAGTCCCAGTTTTTTAGAGGCATTCTTAGCAATGCTTCGAACATAATGTGTCCAGCTCAAGTTAGTAGTTAATGTTACACCGAGAATGTCAATACTAGGGGAAGTGGGAATATTTACATAATTAAAAAATATATGGGAGTCAGTGAGATTCTGTCGGTTAGAAAATTGAATGTACTTGGTTTTCTGTGCATTAAAGGAAACTAGATTCTTTTGTCCCCATCCATTAATTCTAGAAAGGTCCTGGTTCAGAGAAATTGCAGTGTTTATTTTTGAATTTATAAGATCGGGTTGGGTGAAAGAATTGGTAAATGTGAAGGAACTGTGGAGTGTTGAGTCATCTGCGTAGGAATGTATTGGATTATGAGTGGTAGATATGAGATCATTGATATGAATGAGGAACAGAATTGGGGCCAAAACTGATCCCTGGGGAACACCAGCATTTATTGAGTGAAATTGAGAATAAAGGCCATCTACCATTACACATATTTTTCTGTTATGAAGATAAGAAGAAATTAGTGGAACTAATGATGCAAGGCCGTAGTGTGACATCTTCGACAATAAGGATTGATGCCAGAATCTATCAAATGCCTTTGATATATCCAGTGCTATTGTATGTGTTTCACCATGTTGGTCTGTAGCTTGGTTGATTTGATGCGTAAGAAGGCAAAGCATGTCTGCAGTTGATCGACATCGTCTAAAACCATATTGCCTATCACTGATTAATTTATTATTCTCAAGATGCTTAATTATGTGATTATTTAATATAATTTCAAAGACTTTACCAAGAGTGGAAGTTATAGCTATTGGTCTGTAGTTTGATGGATCTGAAGAGGCACCTTTTTTAGGAACTGGATGGATGTTTGCTTCTTTCCAGGGTACTGGGAAGCATGAGGTATGAGTACACAGACGGAAATTTTTTGCCAATACAGGAGCGAGCACCAAGGAGCAATTCTTAAGTACTATTGGAGGAATTTCATCTGGACCAGGAGCCTTATCTACCTAGAGATTCTGCAAAATAGTTTTGACATGTCTGGTGTGGATCTTAAGTGAGGGAATTTCAGGCGAATTAAAATTAAGTACAGGGACATCTTGATTTATTTCATCTAAGGTTGAGTTGGTGGAGAAAATATCCGCAAGAAGGTTAGCTTTACATCGTGGGTCACTTACAAGATTGCCAGTCGGAGATTTTAATGGTGGAATGGATGAAGCAGTAGTGAAGTTGGATTTAAATGAGTTAAGAGTAGACCAAAATATTTTGTTATCATTTGGATTATTTAGAAGTTTATTTGCCTGCTTGTGTAGAAAGTTTGATTTAGTTAGGTTTAATACAGTTTTGGCATGATTTCTGATGTTTCTAAAGTAATTAAAGGCTTCATATGTTTTTTATCTTGTGTATGCATTGTAGGCTATTGCTTTTTGTTCAGTTACTCTAGCACAATTATGGTCAAACCATTTAGGTGAATTAGACCTTTTACTGTACTTTTGATGAGGAATAAAAGTTTCCATTCCAATTTTTACAAAATCTTGTATGTGGCTCAAGGTGGAGTGTGCATCATTAGAAAAGAAAGAGGTCCAGGGAATATCAATAAAGAAACCTTGAAGACCCTCCCAGTCTGCCCTATCGTAATGCCATTTAGTCACCAAAACAGGTTCAGAGTGGGAAGGTGTGGTAGGTGATAGACAGGTGGCCTGTATCAGACAGTGATCAGAAGATCCAAGCGGGGACCTCACTGTAACATCATAATTTTCTGAATTGGTTGTTAAAAATAAGTCCAGTAGGTGGGAATTATGATTAGGATTATCTGGTACACGGGTGGGTTGGTTGACTAGTTGAGTGAGATTAAATGAGTCTGCAAATAGCTCACATTCAAGACCAGCATCATCAGTCCTGGCTGAATGAGTGAGCCATTCAACATTAAAATCACCCAACACAGTGATTTCAGAAGAAGCATTTAAGTTGAGGACACTGAGTTGTAAGGACAGAGAATCAAAAAGACTTTGCTCTGGAGGAGTATTTGGGGAACGGTAGATGCAACATATGTATTTAAATTTACCAGCAGAAATTAATGTGTATTATAGAATAATCAAAATAGGGACAATTGAAACTAGTAACCTCCTCCAGGGCAATTTCAGATTTTGCGAAGCAACATACACCTCCTTTAGGCCTGAAATTTTGGAGCAGTTGATAACCTGGAAAATTAAATCTAGACGTGTCAGATGTGGATGTTACTTGAGTCTCTGTCAAAAAAAGGAGAGTAGGGGATTCTGCTTGAAGAAATTGGTGTACAGAATTGATGTTAGAGTGAAGTCCCCTTATATTACTAAAGAAAAAGCTGCACCGACGAGCAGCTTTGGGACGTTGCAATGCTCTTGACACAGTCGCATGATGACGACCGGGAGGGCCCTGTGTCAATGACCCAACCCTGCCGGGGGTGGATATCCGAGGGACCACCAGGTTTGCTCTTAACAATTGTACTGCCATATTTATTAGGTAAGTGTATGGTGTTGCATGTATGATATGTAGTGGGAAGAGTAGTGTTTTATGGATAGAGGATAGCGATGTAGGGCAATGTCGTGAAGTTGGATGTGTATGTTATATAAAGAGGGTTTTCCTGATACCCCTGATGTGTGAGGCAGAAAGATATGTATCCAGTTACCAAGGCCTGGGAGAGAAAATGGAATTCAGGCTATTCCCTGAGTCTCCCGAAACCTTGGCGGTAGTACTTCCCTGGGCGGGGCTGCCTACCCCTACTACCTACCAATAGAGAGTTAAATAAAAAAAAATATATAGATCTGAATAATAAAGAGATTGTTATTAAGCAAAACTGGGGGATGCGTGGAAGCCTATAGACTGTAGACGGTAAACTTTGTGTGTGTAACGAATTCGGTTTTAACCCTTCCAGCCATTTTAAAATGACACCAAAACAAAAGGGCCGAAACCCGTGTGTCATTTTAAAATCTTTGTGCTTGAAAGCGTGCTTCAAAATTTGCGCGGCCAATTTTGGCATGGTAGGAGCGACCGCAGCGCCACCAAGCCTCAACTACTAGTTATCAGTTCGTACGTAGCCGCCATAGCGAGTAATACTGAAAAAAAAAAATCCGACGTGTCCGATTCGTTGCAACCTCCCGCGGGCCCCAGTGCTACCCCACTCGCAACTTCAACGCCTG
Source organism: Paralithodes platypus (assembly GCA_032716605.1). Taxonomy (NCBI): domain Eukaryota; kingdom Metazoa; phylum Arthropoda; class Malacostraca; order Decapoda; family Lithodidae; genus Paralithodes; species Paralithodes platypus. Next base: position 42,680,109 of record CM064510.1, read on the forward strand.
TTCCAACCGAGAAGAGAGCTCAACAAAAGAAAGTTAAGCGTTTGTTGAGTGATAGCGCTATACAGTGACAACTTTTTGAAAGTGATGAAGAGAGCAGTGGCGAAAGCTTGGTGGACAAGGTACAATTTATAAGTGAAAGTGAAGACGATTTCGTGGGCTTTGGAGACGACGATAATGTCGATTTATTTGAGGGGGGAGACAGTAGTGATGATCCTGATGTGGAAGTGTTTCAGGAAGGTGCCATTGAGCTTCCCAGTGTGCTAGAACCTAGGCCTACCCCCTCACCATCTTTGCTAGGTCAGCCTAGGCCTAGCCATAGCCCTACCCCAGGACCTTCCCCTTTGCCTGCCCGTACGCCCTTGAAAGTGGGCAAATATTTCTACAAACAATCATTGATCAAAAGTGCAGCTAAAAAAGCACGCAGGGCAGCCGCAGAAAAGCATAGGGAAGCTGAAGATAGCGATAATGACGCCGACACTGGCCTAGCATTCCCGCATTCCATTGTCCCAACGCCTTGACACGGGACGCCGCGTGGGTCACCCACAGCCCTCGCCTTCATCTCTCGTTCAGGATGACCAAAGGGCCTCTTCAAGTGGTATTGGTGATGTGCCACAGGCCTCAACACACCGCAGAGTATTATTTCCTGCTGAAAAGCCCTCGGCTCGCCGCAAAAGGAGCCCAACTCCCGAGGCCTCGGCTCCCATTCTTGAAGCTCCCGCAGCCTCCCGCGCCCCACACCCGGTCACTTCTTCACCAGAATTGTCTCCTGAGGAGGATGCTGACGACCCCAACATTGCCCCAGATGACCTGACGTCGCCTGAGGAGGAAGAGGAACAGGAACAGGAAGAGGAAGAGGATGTGCCGACAAATCGAGGGAGAGGGCGAGGTCGTGGACGTGGTCAGCCTGCCGACGCCGCTGCCCCTGGGCCTGGGCGTGGGCGTGGGCGTGCAGGGCGTCTGCCAGGGCGTCCAGGGCGTGTGCCTGCTGCAGCACGACCTCGAGCATCAGCATCCGACCTGTTTGTGTGGACAGATGGAGCTGATTTTGAGCCAGATTGTCCTGCCTTTGACGAGGTACAGATGGGTTCTGGGGTGTCACCAGCATATCCCTGTGGCCCAGATGCTACCCCCAGTGAACTTTTCTGTGGCTTCTATGACAATGAAGTCATGGAATACCTCGTCAAAGAGACAAATCACCACCATGCTATCTGTGCCAACTTTCTTGGGAGGAAGACCAGTGCCAAGATGGTGGCATGGAGAGCTCTCACTGTGGCAGAACTATATGTGTTCTTGGCACTCACAATGCTGATGACTCATATAAGGAAGCATGTTCTGGCTGACTACTGGATCACTGGCGACATCATAACGACTCCATCATTTGGCAAATACATGTCCAGGGACAGGTACTTCGGCATCCTCTCCTATCTCCACCTGACAAACAACATGGCAGTCCACCTTCCCGACTCATTATGGAAGATCAGGAAGCTGTATGACATGATACGTCATCGGTTCACCACATACCTGATTCCTTCCAGAAGATGTGCCTCGACGAGTCTCTGGTCCTGTTCCGTGGTAGGCTGCACTTCCGACAGTATATCCCGTCCAAGAGACACTGCTTCGGCATCAAGCTCTTCGTCCTCTGCGACTGCTTGACGGGGTATGTGCTGGACTTTATAGTCTACAGCGGCAAGGCTGGAGAAGTTGTGACTGACCCTCTCATTGGTTTTGGTGGTGCTGTAGTGAAGAAGATGATGGAGAGGCACTTCAATAATAACCACATCCTCTACACAGATAATTATTACACGTCGCCTCTCCTGACCAAGTTTTTTTTTTTTTTTTTTTTTTTTTTTTTTTGAGACAATGAACGGAGGAAGGAAAAACACAGATAAAACAAAAAGGTCCATGTGCCTAAAGGCATCCTCCATTCATAAAATGTTTGTAACAACTGGATTTAAACATTTGTAGATTGTAAGTTTGTGGAAAGCAATTCGAGGGAAGTGAATTCCAAAGAGTAGTAGCTCTGGGGATAAATGAATTCTGATAAGCAGAAGTTCTGCATTGTGGAGGAGAAAGTGTAAATTCATGGGCGCTCTCAGCTGCCCTAGTTCTACGGGGAAAGATGTGGAGAGGCGGCACAATTGAAGCAAGTTCCTCGGAACAATTGCTGTGAAAATATCTGTAGAATAATGCAAGTACCTCCATGACCGCAAGACCGGAACTGTCGGCACAGTCAAGGGCAAAAGGAAGGGCATGCCAGGCTACCCAACCAAGACGAAGAAGGCTGACATCTTCCACAAGAAGAGTGGCCCCATCCTCTCCATCCACTGGCATGACCAGCGCAAGGTCAACCTCCTCACCACATGCCACAAGGCCCAGATGGTCGCCACAGGGAAGGTGGACCGAAGAACCAAGAACACCGTCCAAAAACCAGCTGCTGTCCTGGATTATAACATCAACATGCGCCTCGTTGACAAGTCCGACATGCAGATGGGCTTCATCGACTGCCTGCGAACATCTTGCAGGTGGTACAAGAAGTTTATCCTGCATACGGTAGATATGTCGATCCTCAATGCCTACAACATCTACCGTCTGAGGACTCCAGGAGCCAAGAAGTACAAGTCCCTGCGGAAGTTCCACAAGCAGGTGCTACTTGAGCTCCTGGCTAAACATGCGGGTACACCAGGCAGGCCAATACAAGGACCAGGCCACCTTGACAGAACGGGGTGTGCTGAATTCTTCAGGAAGCACCAGCTCAGCGCCCTTCCTTTCAAAGCACCAGGTAGTAATGTTAGGAGTCAGAAGAGGTGCCATGTGTGCAGCCACACAACTCGCAGACCCCGCAAACCCACAAAAACCACTTGGGAATGCCTCGAGTGTCAAGTTGGACTGTGTGCTGGCACCTGCTTCAACGACTTCCACACTCTAACAAACTTTTGAAGTGGAAGTGACAACAGTGAAAGTGACACTCAAATGTAGGCTAAGAATAATAATATAACTAAGTATAAGTGAAAAGGACACATAAGTAATAATAAGTGCCTTCAATAACAATATGAACAAGTGAAAGTGACACTAAAATATATATTTCTAACAATAAATAAGTGAAAATGACACTCAATAAGCCTAGGCCAGTCAAAGTGACAGTATAATAATAATAAAACTAAGTATAAGTGAAAGAGACACACAAGTAATAATAAGTGCCTTCATAACAATATGAATAAGTGACAGTGACACTATATATATTATTAGCTTACCTAACAATACATAAAAGGGGAAATGACACTACCAATTATCAAAGTCCAGTGAAAGTGACACTAATAATCATAATAATAATAATAAAACGAAGTAATAAGAGACAGAGACACAAATAAGTTCATATAAATAACTTTATTGAGTGAAAATAACATAATAACTATAATAAATGACAGAATAACCAATAAAACACTATCAAATCGCATCCTGGCATAATTGTGGGTGGAGCGACGAGTGTAACTGGGCGTCGTAGCCGGAGCCACGGTTGAGTGTTCGGACGCGCCGAGATAAATACGCGGCAAAAGTTACCTCCACTTCCATCACCATCACTCCGGAACCAGTTGAGCTAGAGAGCTCTACTCAACGCCATTCTACGCAGGAAGGTAAGGCGCTCATTTCTATATATGTTTGAGTAATGTAGGTCATATATTAAGCGAGATTAGCCTTAGTTTACTTTTGTTGATATTCGACCAGATCGCCCGGATACGAGCTCCGTCATTAGGAGAGCCTGCCCGGGCCAGGAGGGTTAAAGTAATTAAAATGTAAAACTTGCAAACTAAACAAACCAAAATTGGGACAAGGACAATATAAAGACAAATTAAATTATCAAAATCGCTATGTGGAAACAACATTTACTAAAATGAAAATTATTAAATAAAAGAACACAATCCACCACACAGGGTGTACATTACTACATGAGCAAGTTAAAGTAATTTAAGAATAGACAGTTTTCAATGCTGCGGTCAAACTATTCCACCCATTTATATATTTTTTGGTATCAAAACATTCGGAATCGCGAGCCTCACCCAACTACGCAAGCATGGCTTTGATCATCGGCGTAGTTTTCAAGATGTGGAATTTTAAGTGGAATTCAAGGTTTTTTCAAGATTGCCGGAAAAAAAAACACATGCAAAAGCAAAACCTTCTCTATAAAATTTGCAGAGCATTAGTAGGGGAGTGCGTATGCCAAAGCCCAGTCGTTTCCTGTGAGTGGGAGAGACAGTATTTAGGCGTCAAGTTTTTTGGGAAATCGGCTGCCACGGACCTGTTTGGCTGCCATGCCGGATGTTTAGCATATCAAAAGTTGCCCAATACAAAAACGCACCTCTTGTGAAAGTTTGATCCCGATCCAAAAAGCGGTTCTGGAGTTATTGTGTCGAAACCGGCGCGTAAGAAGAATTTGGATGAAATCCCAGGTTTAATGATTACAATAGGGGTTCCCCGTAGGGGACGAACCCTTAATAATAATAATAATAATAATAATAATAATAATCATCTATCTATCTATCTATCTATTGCCTGACGCCGTGATCCCCGAAGGGGTGGCCACGAACGAACCGCCCCATGCACCTCTGTCCCCTGTCAGTCGACACCCCTCCTCCCAACCAGCACCGCCTTCATTCATATAGGCTACTTCCTCACTCCATCCTTCTACCTCTCCCTCTCTGTCCTTCCACCTCGCTCTCGTACATCCTCTTAGTCAATCTCTCGCTTTCCATACGTTCCATATGGCCGAACCATCTCAAGTTGTTCCTTTTCACACTTTCCAGCACATCTACCTCCACACCACACCTTCTTACTTCCTCATTCGTCTGTCTATCCCTCCATGTAATTCTGCACGCACTTCTCAAGTAACTCATTTCCACCGCTCCCACTCTTGGTCTGAGTCTCTTCCCGAACGTCCATGCTTCGCTTCCGTAAGTTAGTGTCGGGATTACCACAAGAAGAAGAAGAGAGGTACCTTGGGTGAACTGCTGCTCCAAGTTATCAACATATATACCCTATGTCAACACTACACAGAGCAAACAATGTATATAACCCCACAATGAATGCACAGAGAATGTGGTGGAACATATAGTTAGTGAATAGTCCACAAGTGAGTGAAAAGTGAAGTGGAATATCTGCCCCCCTGGTCATCTGGGTATCATGGTCTTGGTGTGAGACTCACCCTGAACGGATCAAAGGTGTGGCCTTAGGATCGGCTCTCTCTCCAGGGATGGCAATTAGATTGCCTAGGTTACCACTATACGCTTCTCTTCAACCACATTCTCTCCAGGAAGCCCTTTACCTTCTCAATGGTTGTGTTATTCGACTTATCTATCGTGGTTAGACCTAGCAGGAATAGCACCATACGCAGAGGGTCCCATTGCACAACTTCTATCAACCCGTTCCACTGTACCTCTCCTACTTCCTGTCTCACTGCACTGATCATAATTTCTCTTTCCCTCCCGTACTTATCACATTCTAGCAGTATGTGCTCGATGGTCTCATCCTGTCCCCCGTCGCACATTCTACAGATCCTACTACCCTCATTGTTCCACCTGTATGTCCGGTTGTTCACCTCCAGGGATTTAGTTCGTGCCTTGAACAGCAACTCACTCCCCATACTACCATCACAGAAAAGTTCACTTCTTGGACTATTTTTTGCCATATACCAGTCTAGTGAACTCTTTTGCCTCATTCTTTCCATCCACAGCAGAAGATCTATATTTGAGTGGAAAAAGGGATAGCTCAGATGTAGATAATGTCGGTATTAAAGTAAATGTAGGTTTAAATGACAATGATTCAAACAGAAACAAAAAATATTCAATATTAGAGGATGACCTATATTTGAGTACCGATGGCTCAGATTTAGATGAAGTTAGTATTAAACTGAATGTAGATTTACATGACAGTAACAGCTTGGATGATGAACAAACAGTATTATACAGAAACCCTAAAGTGACTGAAAGTAAAAGCTTGTCGGTAGCTCCACAGAAAAGGAAACTATCCGACTCAACGACAATGCTAACACCTCCCATTAACCCGGCAAGCGCGATAGGCCTCACGGAAGGCTTCCTATAGGGAACGCGATAGGCCTCACGGAAGCAGGATTTTTAAAGGCGTACCAAAACGGCGCCAAGCTGTCTAGGGAGTTACAAATTGCACCACGTTTAGTGCGACATGGTACCTCTCGATGCCACCCACCGCACGCACCCCACACTGTCTACACACGCAGTACGCTCTCAGTCACTATGGAGCGCTCCCCTGACTCGCCCAACCCTGTTGCTGGCGGTGTTAGTGCTCGTGGCAGGACACGAACACGTGCCAGGGACCCCTCCTACGTATATACTTCTGAGGAGGATGAGCCAGTGCAGCCAAGAAGACCTACACGTGCTGGGAGAGGCACGACACGTGCAACAAGCACGACGAGTGCTAAGAGGTCATTGTCCTCAGCATTTGCTCTCACAACTGCTACCACAACTACTGCCTCTACTGTTGTGGCAACGACGCCCGCCCACCACCACCACAGGAAGCACAAGTGGCCGTCCTGGGGATGCAGGAGCATCGGGGGTAGTTGGAAAGAAGGGTAAGGGAAAAGGTCGCCCTTATCAGTTCAAGAGGAGTAAGGTGACACCTCCCGCCTCTACCACCCCCGCGTTGCCACCACCACTGCCGCCCCTGCTGCTGTTGGAGGGCCTCCTAGAGTTTTAGCAGCCGGTCTAACACCATCAAAGTTTGACGCCCTCCTCTTCCCTCCTGACTCGTCTGACGACGACGCTGCAGAAGGGGAAGACTTCGATCCCAGGGACTATGGCTGGGGTGGTGATAGTGAGAGCGAGTCTGAGGAGCATTAAGACCAATATGAGGGAGGTGCAGAGGATTCTGAAGACGACGATGTACTTCTGCACCGTGAACATGAGCAAGACCTGTCTGACGACGAAGGCGCAGACGACGTGGCTGACGGAGGGGCTGATCCTGATCCCCCACGGGCGTATAATTTTGCCTGGTCTGAAGGGTCACATTTCCAACCAGATTTGCACCACTTCAATGACAATCTGGCTGGTTCAACAGCAGACTGGCCCTGCAATGACCAGTCCACGGAGCAGCAGCAGCAGCAACAGCATCAACAAAAGCAACAACACCAGCGACAACTACAACAGCAACAACAACAACAATCCAAACGAACCCAGCAGCAGCATTCATATCAAAGGCAACACCAGGTGTGGCAGCAGCAGCGACTTAAAACCGCAACAACACCGAACACAACAGCAATCTTTATCGTCGGCAACGAGAGAAGATAATACAGTGCCAGCTACACCATCCTCAAATTTACCTACACAAAGTGAACCAAATGAAGGAGACAATGCAAGGGAATGGCAAGCCTCGCTACTCTAGGGAAGGCGAGCAGGTTCACCCTAGACCGAGAAAACAGCTAGGAATTAAAGGTAGGGGCAAGGATACTGGCCTCAATACCATCAAAAGGCCCCGACTAGCTAGGGTGTTTGCCACAGGATTCAACCCTAGTGTTACTGCTGAGAATCTCAAAATATACTTGGCTGATAATCTACATATAAATATAGAGGTAAGACAGCTGACCACCCTCTCCAGTTCCACTACCTGTGCCTCCTTTTGTATAACTAGCGAATGTCCAGATCCAGATGTTTTCATGAATCCTGACCTGTGGCCAGAAGATGCATATGTCAACTGGTACAGAGAACCCAAGACAATATCTCAATGAGGACAGTACAGAGGCTTCTGGGACTTGGAGGCATCGCACACCACTATCCAACCCGCAGTAATGGAGGAGATACCAACAACAGCAGCAAGTATAAAAGTAACTTCATACAACTGCAGAGGACTCTCCAAAACAAAGAGGAATCTCCTGTTGCGACCTGACATCGTATCTACATTAAGGACCAGTGACATAACCTGCCTTCAGGAAACCTGGTACACAACACAGGACTTAGGTAATTTGAACATATTAGATAAAGATTTCCATGGGTACGGGGTCTCCACTACGGACACACGTGATGGTATTGTGGCAGGTCACCCCCCAGGGGGAGTTGCAATAATGTGGAGATCGTGCCTAGATAGTGTAATTAAAACCATCGAGACAATTTAAGCTGTGTGCGGGAATACAGCTGGAAGTGGGACACAGAAAATTTGCAATATTTTGTGTTTACTTACCGTATCAGTGTGCAGAAAATGAAGAACTTTATTTGGAAAAGTTAGGGGAGCTTGGTGGCCTAATTTCTGAATTAGAGATAACGTGTTACTCAATGGTAGGTGATTGGAATGCTACCCCTCACGAGTTGGGTGGTTCCATATTTGCTAAACATATGTTAAGGTTTTGTGATGAGCAAGGTTTAATTTTGTCCTCCAAAAACCTGCTTCCAGAAAATAGCTATACAGCTATATGTTAGTGAAGCGTGGGAGACCAGGTCGTGGCTTGATCATGCAATCTCTAGCTCTGACTTTCATGACTCTATCTCAGAAATGGCCATAAGATACGACATTACGGATGACGACCACATACCTATAGAATTAACAATCCAAATGAATAAGGCACCGGAAATAACAGAAACTAGCAATAGCATCAAGGCAAAAGTTCCATGGAATGTAATCTCAAATGAAGAGTGCCAAATATACTGTGATAAAACCAAAGACTTATTAAATAGGGTGCAATATGATGGTACATACATACATAACATTTTAAGACTGAGTGTTCCACACATAAGTGCAGTTTCAGTCTCTTGTCCTAATGGCGGCGTTCCAAGCAACCCTGTTAAGGGCTGCTTCACTTGTCAAGTTCTTGGATTTGAGATCGGCGCGTATAGTCCGATCCCAGGTCTTCCTCGGTCCACCCCTTGGTGCAGCTCCCTCCACAATCACAGACCTGCATTTTGTCACCCAATTTTGTTCATCCATTCTCTCCACATGTCCATACCATCCCAGTCTACTTGTACGCATCACCTCGCTAATACTCTTTATACCTAAACGTCTCCTCAGCTCAACATTTGTTATTCTATCCTGTAGCCTGGCCCCACACATCCATCTCACCATTCTCATCTCATTACGCTCCATTCTGTTGACATCCTCTACTTTAACGGCCCATGTTTCTGAGGCATACGTCATTGCACTTCTAACACATGAGGCATACACCTTTCCCTTCAGGGGGAGAGGCATTCTTTTCATGGTCAGGATTGGCATCAATTCTCTGAACTTCCCCCAGCCACACCTAATTCTAGCAACAGTGGCAGCCTCGGCCCCACCACCGGCAGAGATGGTATCTCCTAGGTAACAAAACTTGTTCACCAGCTCCAAAGACTCATTTCCAAAATTCACAGCCACAGGATCATCACTTAACACAAGCTCGCCTTTGCACACTACGCACTCAAATTTCTCTATTTCTGACTTATCCTTCGGCAGGGGCCCCTTTATTCTACTACAGCGCTTACTCCATGGTGTACCCAACATCGACAGATGCTACATTGAATTGAGTTAACGCCCACTCCCTTTCCACACACTGCACATGGGTATGCACCGCTCTTTTCCACATTGCCTCGTCTCAAACTACAATGCATAACCTTGGTTTTGTTAATATTGACTCTTAAACCCTTGCTCGCCATGCCCTCTCTCCACTTTCTGAATTTGGCCTCAGCATCCTGCATACTGTCAGCTATTAGGACTAAATCGTCTGCATAAAACAGTTCCAACGGGAGTCCGCCTCTAAAAACTCTAGACAGCGCCTCCAAGACCATAATAAAGAGGAGGGGGCTTAACACTGAACCCTGATGGACTCCAACACGGACTGCGAATTCATCACTCAGTACACCTTTCACCCTCACCGAACTTCGCGAATCCTCATACATCTTCATTATCACACGCACCAGCCACTCTTCCACACCAAGTTTCCTCATAGCCCACTGTACAACATCTCTAGGTACCCTATCAAAGGCCTTCTCCAGGTCCACAAACACAAAGTAAAGATCCCTGCCTTTAGTAGGTATCTTTCCTGTATCTGCCTGACTATGAAGATAGCATCGGTTGTACCACGTCCTGGCATAAAACCAAACTGCATATCATCAATAGAGATGCTTTGCCTGATCAAACCCTCAAGGACTCTCTCACAGACCTTCATGATTTGGTCAGGCATTTTCAGGCCCCTATAATTTCCTCTATCCAGCGCATCCCCTTTTCCTTTGTATATATTTACTATTACACTTTTGAGCCAATCCTCTGGGATTTTCTCATCTTTAATAATGGTGTTTATCAACTCAGTGACTAAGTTTACACCAATCTCCCCTGAGGCTTTTATCATCTCAGCGACAATGTCGGAGCAACCTGGAGCTTTACCGTCCTTCATTTTATTGATTGCGTCGCTCACTACAGCTGGTGCTATCAAAGGAGGGGGCCCAGATATTGGTTTTTCGATACTAAGCTGTTCCTTATCCCATTCAAACTCTACATTTAGCAATCGTTCAATGGTGTAATGGTGTAGCACAATGCAGGGATCCAAAATGTAGTGATGCACAACACAGAAAGGACATTATTAAATTTTACAATAGTATAATAGATTCTTTATCAAAAGCGGGGGAAAGTATTTTTAATAGCCATAAATATAAGTCCTCATTCAATAAGCCAGGTTGGCAAGACTATGTGGCTGACCTGTATCAGGCCTCCAGAGATGCTAGGTCTCATTGGCTTGAGGTAGGTCAGACTTCCTTCATGAAAAACCTCTTCGAAAAGGCCACCCTAAGATAATGTTATTGCATAAGGCAATAAATCTTCGTCATCCTATGAAAAGCACCCCAAATGCGGCCTTTCTTGTAAAAGGCGAGAAAGCTGCTTGATAGATGTCAAGTTAATGTTTGCAATACAGTGGGCCCCACAAGGGTGCGGTTACCTAAGTCCGAGACATGCGCGCACCCTTGTAAAACGCACCCTTGGAGCTTAAGAACCACTATGTAGTCCGGGGATTCTTCAAACTTACCCTTTTTTCGCCCAATAACCCCTGAAAAACATGAACTAAGGAAAGAATACCTGCACAGTAAAGAAATGTGATTAGATATTAGATAGAATATGGGTATTACACTCACTTTGGATGGTTTATGTATGCGTGGAGGTTGGGATGTTGGTCTTACTGAGGAGCCTCGGACCCTCAGTAAGACCAACATCCCAACCTCCACGCATACATAAACCATCCAAAGTGAGTGTAATACCCATATTCTATCTAATATCTAATCACATTTCTATACTGTACAGGTATTCTTTCCTTAGTTCATGTTTTTCAGGGGTTATTGGGCGAAAAAAACGCACGCTTTGCTTTTTTCGCGCTTTTTTCGCACCCTTGGATTATACGCACCACACGGACATCTGCCGCACGGTTGGAGAATCGCACCCTTTTAGTGCGCACCCTTGCGGGGCCGACTGTACTGTACAGTATCAGGTCTTATACAGTACACTACCCTCTCACAAACGGATCTCACCACACCGTACCTTCCCCTGGGGAGGTGCGGCACCAGGGAATACCTGGATGCCGCAGATAATGTAAAGCTTGCAAAATAAACAAAACAGGAACGGCACAATATATACTGTAGACAAAAGAACTTACTCACTAAAACTATCAGAATCACTGTTGAGACTATCTACATCATGACAGCTACTATTATCTATGCTGCTGCTTGAATCTAAATTACTGTTGGCATCGTCTGAAACTATGCTCCCACTGTCTTCACTAAGACTACACTCAGAATCACTGTGGTCATTCATAGTATTCATACACATAGTTTTCTTAATGGGAGGTGTTAGCATTGTCGTTGAGTCGGATAGTTTCCTTTTCTGTGGAGCTACCGACAAGCTTTTACTTTCAGTCACTTTAGGGTTTCTGTATAATACTGTTTGTTCATCATCCAAGCTGTTACTGTCATGTAAATCTACATTCAGTTTAATACTAGCTTCATCTAAATCTGAGCCATCGGTACTCATATAAAGGTCATCCTCTAATATTGAATATTTTTTGTTTCTGTTTGAATCACTGTCATTTAAACCTACATTTAGTTTAATACCGACATTATCTACATCTGAGCTATCACTTTTTCCACTCAAATATAGATCTTCTGCTACTATTTTCCAATCATCATTAATGGCTCTGTTTGAATCACTGTCACTAGTGTCCTCCAACCAATCCTCTCAGATGTCCTTATTGTTAATGGGATATGTCTGGTTACTCATAGTAGGCTGTTTCTCTTGTAATTGTTTGTCAACTGTTTGCTTTGTAACTTGCCTTTGTTTCTTTTTCTGAACTTTTCCTGATATGGTAGTGATCTTATAGGTGATTCTTGGTGGTGTAACATAGGAAGGCTTTGATACAAGTATCTGAGAAGGCTTGACATGCGGTTTTGCTGCTTTTGGTTTAGCATTGAGATTGTCATCAGAATCCGAGTCATCACTGTTGGCTCTGTTTGAATCACTGTCACTACTGTCCTCCAACCAATCCTCGCGACCTTCTTGTATATACTTTTCCCAACGTGTTGCATATGGGAGGTCTCTGTGAAGGCTTCTTTTTTACTAATTTATCAACTTTAATGGATGTTAATTCATCTTCAAGATAAGGAAATGAGCAAACCTTTCTTGGGCAAAATTTAGCACTGCTAGTTCCAATGGTCACAGTCATTTTCAATCCGTCAGCACTAGTGACAACCATTGTGCTTGAACCTTTAAGTAGATACGGCACACCATGGCGGAAGGCGGACGCAAGTTTTGAGGCTCCGGCATATGTTATGGGAATGGACAATTAATTCACTGAATATCGAGTGCATACGGGGCTAGCAAGAAGAGGAAGGATTTAGTGAAGTGTTTGGAGGATATATTGGTGTGGTGGAGGGGTGATATATAGTGTAATAAGAGTGTGTAGTGACGGGACAGCGGTAGTGTTGTGAGTTGTTCAGTTTGTAAACAAACATGGCGGAGGGAATTTCGGGTATGACGGAGGCGGAAGGAAGGTTACAACGTTTTCGGGGATTCAAGAGCACAGATAGAAGTTAGAAGAGGTTAGTATTGTTGTGAAGGATTTGGAAAAGTGGATGAGTGATACGGAGAAATGGAAGGGGGATATTGGTGAGAAAGTTAAGGCACTGTGTGTAATGTGTGGTGTGATAGGTGGGGAAGGGAATAGGCCTAGCGAAGGAAGTGAATGCAGGCCTTTTTCGGCAGTTAATGAGAGCCTAGAGATGTTATTGAAAAGGGTAGATGAACTGGGAGCAGAGAATATGGCATTGAAGGAGCAGCTGAAGGAATACGAAGGACGTTTCACGGAAGTAAAGGAGTCGACTGCATGGACGGTGGTAGGTAAACAAAAAGTCAAGGATTTGGAGGATATTATGAAAGAGCAAAAGGAAGAAATGAATATGACCAAACAAAGTTTTGAGAGTGCAGTTGTAGGGTGCATGAAGAACAAGGAGAGTGTCGTGAGGGAGGCCATGGACAGGGATAGGGGTGTAATCTTGTATGGAGATATAGAGACTCATATGAATGATAATGGAGTGAGAAAAGTGAGGGATATGGAGACAGTGAAGGAGGTCTTGAAAGGTGTGGATGAGGACGAATATGGATGGGAAGGGCAGGTGGAGGAGATCAGTAGGATAGGTAGATATAAAAGGGGAGAGATGAGACCTATAAGGGTACAGTTTAAAACTAGGGTAGTGGCGGTGACTGTGACAAATTTTAGTTGGAGGCTAAATACAAATGATAAACTGAAACACATAAGACTAAAGAAGGATTTGAGTATAGAACAAAGGAAAAATTAAGGAATTACAAGAAAAGGCTGATGAAAATAATGGAAAGTTGGATGAGGAAAACAGATATTTTTACTGGAGAGTGAGCGACGGAAAAGTGAGGAAGTGGTTTATAAGAGTAGCAAGGAGGGGGAGATCAGGGAGGGGAGAGAATGTGATGAGAGTTGTGACGGAGGAGGAGAACGGGGTGGAGGTGTCACAGGGAGAGACAGGAGACAAAGAGGCAGACCCAGTAGTGCTAACAGGGGAGTAGGGTACGGACTGGAGGAGCGGGATGGTGTAATTGCTGGAGGAATGGTAGATGGATTAAGGATTATGTTTAGTAATGTGGATGTGTTTACTCAGGACAAGAAAAGAATGTAGGTTGCAGGATGAAGAGGAAAAACCTGATATCATAGCCCTACAGGAAGTAAGACCAAAATTTTTTAGAATTGAGAGGGAACTGGTGGAATATAGTTTGGAGGGTTTTGAGTTATATGAGAGAAATGCTATTAGAGCAGAGGTTGGAAGAGGACTGTTTATTTATGTAAGAAAAGAGCTCAAGGTTAATGAGGTGGATATGAGACAGCAGTATTGTGAGTATTTGTGTATTGAAGTAAAATGTGTAAGAGGATCAATTCTAATTGCCTCTATATATAGAAGCCCAAATAATAGCATGGGAGAGGATGATAACCTACTGAAAGCAATGGAGGAGATAGATAATAGAGAGAACAAATATAAAATTTTGATTGGAGATTTCAATTTGCCAAGGATCAACTGGGCAAATTGTACTACTCCAGCGGGACAGGGTAGCATGGAAAATAAGTTTATAGAGAAAGTGAGAGATTGTTTTTTAACGCAACATATTGTAGAGATGACAAGATATAGAGATGGGACGCAGGGGAGTGTACTTGATTTGATTTTTAGCAATGAAGAGGATATAGTGGAACATGTTAATGTGGATAGCCCTATAGGTCGTAGTGACCATGCCTGTATAAGCTTTAGTTGTAACATTAAATTGGAGAGGGATAATAAAAGCAATAGAAAAATATACATGTATGATAGAGCAGATTATGAGCTGCTGAGACGGTGTTTGGACATTGACTGGGGGGAATATTTGAACGGTGAAGACGCTGAAGGAATGTGGAGGAAAATTAGAGTCAAACTGGAGAATGCTGTATCCAAAAGTGTACCAGTAAGGGAATATAAGGATAAAACAAAATTGAGGAAAAGAACTAACCCAGAATTGCCAATGAAAAGAAAGCTTTGGATATTGATTAGAAGAAAGAAACGATTGTGGGAAAGATTAAAATTGTTAAAAAAGAACAGGGGGTCTAGTATAGAGGCTATGGAAGTGGATCTGGAACGTAGACAAATAAACAATAAAATAAGGTGGGAAACAAGGAGGGGGGTGAAGGAGAGGGAGAGAGAGATAGCTAGAAATGTGAAGGATAATCCAAAAATATTCTGGAAGTACATTCAGGAAAAATTAACAAGAAGAGTAGGGATCCCAGAGCTGGTGGGGGGGTTGAATGATGGGAGTAGAGCGGAGACTGATAAGGAGAAAGCAGAGGTGCTGGGGAAATACTTTGGGGGGGTACTAACAGTGGAGTCGGAGGACGCAGTGCCTACTATTCCCATCAAACAGGCACCGGCACTAGAACTAGTAGAGTTTTCCCATGCTAGAATAAGAAGGGCTATAGAAAAAATGAACAGAAGTAAGTCACCGTGACCGGATGGGATACACCCAAGAATCATAAAGGAAGGAGGGGAGATGTTAGTAGAGCCATTGAAAATGTTATTTGAGGTATCGTTTAATACAGGACAAATCCCGATGGACTGGAGAGAGGCGAACATAACAGCTATATTTAAGAAGGGAAAGAGAAATGACCCAGGGAATTATAGACCATCAGTTTGACAAGTGTTGTGTGTAAACTAATGGAAACGGTAATTAGAGAAGGAATAATGGATCATATGAAGTCAAACCACTTTTCAGTGGGAGACAGTTCGGATTCTTGCCGGGGAGGTCGACGGTACTACAGCTAATTAAGGTGGTAGATGATTGGATGCAAATTCTAGAAGATGGTGATGTAATAGACGTGGTATATTGCGATTTTATGAAGGCCTTCGATAAGGTCCCACATAAAAGGTTAATAGAGAAAGTTAGAAGCTATAATATAGGGGAGAAATGTGTGAAATGGATAGAAGCCTTCCTGAAAGATCGGAGACAGAGGGTATTGGTGAATGGAATAGGCTCGGGGTGGAGGGAAATTACAAGTGGGGTACCTCAGGGATCTGTGTTGGGACCACTGCTGTTCGTTATATTTATCAACGACTTGCCTGAAGTTATAACTAATGGAAGTGAGGTATACCTGTATGCGGATGACACTAACTGTATAGAAGAGTGAGGAGTAAGGAAGATATGGGTTTGCTTCAAGGAGATGTGGAGGGCATGAAGGGATGGTCTGAGCATTGGTTAATGCCTTTTCATCCAAAAAAATGCAAGTACATGCGGATTGGGACCAGCAAGATAGACAAGGTAGGATACAGTATGTATGAAGCGATGGAGGAAGTGAGTGCAGAAAAGGATATAGGAGTATTGATAGATAATAAGTTAAATTTCTCAGAACATTTAGCGGAAAAGATAAACAAAGCCAATAGAATTGTAGGGCTGATAAGGAGGACATTTGTGTCACTTGACGAAGAAATCTTCAGGAATCTATATACAGCGCTGGTTAGGCCACACCTGGAATATGCAAACCAGGTGTGGGCTCCATATATGGTAAAGGATATAGAAGCAGTGGAGAAAGTGCAGAGAAGAGCTAGCAAGCTGGTACCAACGTTGAAGAACGCGGGCTATGAGCAGAGGTTGAGGACACTGGGACTTCCGACACTGGCATATAGGAGAAAGAGAGGGGATATGATAGAGACTTTTAAGATAGTGTCAGGAAAGTACTATGAGGATGTGTGTGAAGGTATCTTCTTGATGCGGGAGGGAACAAGAACGAGAGGACACTCTAAGAAAATTTACAAAGAAAGAAATAGGCTTGAGAAGGCGAAGAACTCATTTTGTGATAGAGTGGTAAATGAGTGGAACGCACTGCCCCAGTATGTAGTCGATTCCGAATCAAGGGAGTTTGAAAGTAATCTTGATAAAGCATGGGGAAGACAAGATTTGAAGTTTGATTATAAAACAAAAATACAGAATAGTAAAAATGTTGCGTCTGCTACCGCCGCCGCCAACACCGTGAACGACCGCAGCAGTGCAAGTACTGGTACTGAGCTGGATACACAGGCATAGTTTGCCTTTTTCCAGAGGATCTACTGTAAGAAACTGTAAGAATACTGTAAGATACTGCTGCCACAAGGTGGCCGCAGCAGCTTTCTCGCGTTTTACATGAAAGGCCGCATTTGGGGTGCTTTTCATAGGATGACTAAGATTTATTGCCTTATGCAATAACATTATCTTAGGGTGGCCTTTTCGAAGAGATTTTTCATGAAGGAAGTCTAGGTGGCCATCCCAGGCTAGAGGTCCAGGGAGGCTCCCGTCGTTCCTCCAAGGCTCCCTCAAGACCATATGTTTCCGATCCTTATACTCGTAATACATCGGTGCCATTAGTTCGGGGTACGTCCATTTTATTCCCACGTAGTAATAGTGACCACCTTTTCTTTTTTATTTGAGTCTTTTCATAATGATTTTCAATATTTACAGGGTCAACATCCTTAACTTTCCAGTGATTAGTAAAGTCACGGACGTTGTTCTGCAACACTACAAGCCAAATGACATCAGTTGGGTCGTTTGTGAAGTCTACATAGTGTAGATTGAAGTAATCAAAGTTTTTTTTCGATGTGTAACCAACTTTATATGAGAAAAAAAAATTGTTTCATACATCTTTCCTCTCCTCCACGAATACCATCGGAGTCTTGGGCCATTTTGCTTGCAATATTCGGGTTGTTGTTGTTGTTGTTCCGCAGCTCTTTCTCATTCCTGTCTTCAACTTTCAACCCCTCTTTGATTTCATCGACAATCTTCGATCCCTTTCTGATTCCGCCTTCAGCCTCCAACTCCTTCTCATTTGTATCTTCAACCTGCAACTCTTCCTCATTTTTATCTTCAATTTCCTTATTCCTGTTTGCAATTGTCAATTCTTCTTTCTTGCGGTCAATGGCAGTCTTCATCCCACTCTTCCCCTCCTCTTCAATTCTGAATCCCTTAATAGTCATGCTCCCTTCTTTATTATTCAACCTTTTCTCCCTTTTGGTGCCTCTCTCTGGGAATACTGTCAGGAATACAAATTGTTCGTCTTTCTTAATATCTTCAGTTGGGGAAGCATTTTCACCGAGAAACTCAACTTCCGTTCCCTTATTTTCTTCTTGTCCTTCTCTTCTTATTGCCATTTTCTTTGTCCAGCTGCTGCCTCCTGAGGATTTTTCACTACCGGTACCTATTTCCCAATGTTCAAAGTTTTCAAAACCTATAGGCCTATCACAGTTGTCACCTATTGAATATGAGCTGGCCACTGTGACCCATTCAGCTTCCTCCTCAAACAGACCACTGGCAGTTGGCTGTATGCTAGTACCCGTTAGTTTACTATCTACATTTCTTGGATTACGAGTCTTGCCGTCGCTTACATTCCAGCCTATGACACCAGGACAATAACTTGTCCCACCACTAACCATCCTGCCATCAGTTAATTGGTTATCTTGTACCGGTAGTGAAGCTCCATGCCTAGTACCTGAAATATTTGAGTCTACGTTCATTTGCAAATTTCTATCTTCACTAAAAACCTGATTCTTTCTACATGAAGCACTTGAATCCAGGTTATTTTGAGAATTTCTATCATCTCTTCTCAGTTGTTGAGTTTTGAGTCGAGTCAACAAGCAATCAATTTCATATGTAGGCCTATTTGCAATGTTCATTTTAACGCTGAATAGATGCTTCTTGGCAGTTCCGATTCTGGTCTCACTGCTTTCAATCTTCCTGTGCCTACCCAATAGTTCATCAATAATACTATTCGCCTGTCTTTCTTTCTGTGCGAGCGTTCTTTTGATGGTCTTGGTTCTTTTCTTCTTGGTATGTTTCAAGTTTAGTCTCTTTTCCATCATGCCATCTTGACTGGAATCAATCAACCAGCCTGGTGTTATGAATCCTCGGCCAATTTTCTTTGCTTCTCTTCCATCTTTCAATCTCTTGAGTCCTTTTAGTGGCTGCTTAATTTTCCCTATACTTTTACTAGTTTTTTTACATCTATTAATCTTTGACGTGCCCTTTTTGCACAACACCTTTCTTCTGTTCCCCGTATTCCACAGCAATGTCTCTTTCACAATTCTGGGTTTTAGTAGGGGCATCTGGGTATTTACTCCTTTCATTTTCGATTTTGTGCGCTTCATGTCCGTCTGTCCTTCCTCTTCTTTCATGTTAATGCTTTTTCCTCCTTTCCCTCTCTTTACTCTTACTTCTTTAGTCTTTACATTTACTTCATCATGCTCTTTTCTTGGCCTACCTCTTCCCCTTTGTATCTTCACAGGCTTCAGGTAGTCACTCAAATGCTGTTCCGCCAATATGCTCTGTGCCGCGGGATCCAGTTTCTCCGAGCCTAGGACATAGGGCTGAGGATTAGACTGCTGCACTGGAGATGGATTAGGCTGATGAATCCCCAAGGTTGCTTGCGGATTTTTTGACTGCTCTGAATTTACCGATGTGGAATTTGGCCAAGGGAAATCCTCAGTTGTAGGTGCAGAATCTTTAGTCTTTTGGCATAGAGGAGTTGCTTGGAATATCTGAATAATTGTGAGTGGAAGGTGTGTCAGAGAATTTTGTACTTGGGGAGCTGGATTTCTGTTGTGATCTAAAGTCTGATGAATGGTGTGATTCTGAGTCTGATAATGTTTGTAAATTTGAGTCTGAAAATTCATCAGTTTGTCCTGTTCTCCAGCCAGTGAAGCTGGATTTCATGGAGAGTTTTGACTGAAATGAATCTGCAAATTTAGAGCTGCTCAATTGCATTGACTCTCTGTATACAAAGGGATTGAGTTTGTTCTACTGCCAAATTTTTGGTCCCACAGTCCAGATCTTTTACTATTTAGGAACTCTACTTCTGATTTGAGGATGGGGCACCAGTCACTGAGGGGAGGTTGGTAAGGTTTGTGTCTTGGTGAAGTGTACCTCTTTTTCTTCATCTTCCGTTTTCTCTCCCTCATCAATTCATCCGCTCCCTCCCCTTCCCACTCTACCGTCTCCTTTGTTTCCGTTCCATCCACCACTTCCACATGCACGTCCTCCCAATCTTGTTCATTCCACTCGTTGAATGCTCGGCTGATCCGCTTTCCGATCCTCCTTTGTTTTTCTATTCTCACCCTTTCTTCCTTGGTTTTCCTGTTTTCCTTCCAGTCTATTTGCTGTGCTTCATAAACTCTCCTCTTATCCTCTTCTGGTATCTCCATCTTCTGTCTTTCTCGCTCAATATCTAGTCTCCTTTTCTCTTCCTCCTGTCGTTGTCTCTCTTCCACCTGCCTCCTCCTCTCTTCCACCTCAGGGCGGAGACACACGCGCCCCCTGTGGAAGCGAACCAGACGGAGAAGGTGGGAGGCCAGGACTAGACTTCGGAGAGTGGCTACGTTATCTTCGGCTTGGGGCTGCAAGTTCATTTCAGCGTGTCTTGAGCTGTCATCTGTCGCTCCTTTGTTTTCGCTTTTCTCCCGAGAGTTTATTTCTAATTTGCTTTTATTCAGGGACTGTAATTTATTTTCATCATAATCTCCTTTTACATTAACCTTTCGTCCTAAGTTCACTTCATCTTCTGCTGCAAGTCTCTTATCGTTATGTGTCCCTAATTTATCTACATCCATTGTGTCTAAGTTACATTCTAAGGCATTCTTCTTCTGTGTTTCTAGTTTACAATTATCTTCACATTTATTCTGGTGTTGCACTTCTAGTTTGGTGCTTTCTTCTTCCTCTCCTGTGTTAGCCTTCTCAGCTCTGAGGTAATTTGTTTTTGGGGTGTCTGAGTTCACCTCCCTTCCCAGCCCCATAGCAAGAGATGCTGACATTCATCTGTGGAAGAAATTATTATTATTTATAATGTAAAACTTGCAAAATAAACAAACCAAAACTGGGACGACACAAGATAAAAGCAAATGAACTATGACAGGTTAAGACATTTCTATTTATGATTCCACTGTACATTATAACTTATCTGGCTATTTTAAAAATAGTTATTGAAAAGAGTGAAAAGTATCTATCATGGCTCATGGTCCCAGGAATGGAGACTGGTAAACTTCATTAGCTATTTAGCCCTTTCATTATAAGAGACCTATTCCAAAGGATATATACAATATTATGCTTGTTGGTAACTATAGCTAGATAAAAAATCAAAGTCAATTGAGTAAAATATGGAACAAGTACTGTACTGTACTATATGTGTTTAGTAATTAAAGGGATTGGTTAGCATGCATTGTGGCAATAGTCAAGGGACTCAAAAAGAAGATGGGACTATGGATGAAGAAGTGCGGGAGAGGGTACAACAGGGGAAGAGGGTTGTAGGAACGCTGAAAGCAGTAACATGAAATAGGGTGGTCAGTATGGAAGTGAAGAAGTCCTTGCATGACAGTGTGGTAATCCCGACACTGACTTACGGAAGCGAAGCATGGACGTTGGTTGAGAGACTCAGACCAAGAGTGAGAGCAGTGGAAATGAATTACTTAAGAAGTGCGTGCGGAGTTACATGGAGGGATAGACAGACTAATGAGGAAGTAAGAAGGAGGTAGATGTGCTGGAAAGTGTGAAAAGGAACAACTTGAGATGGTTCGGCCATATGGAACGTATGGAAAGCGAGAGAATGACTAAGAGGGTGTACGAGAGCGAGGTGGAGGGACAGAGAGGGAGAGGTAGACCGAACGAGAGGCGGATGGATGGAGTGAGGAAGTATATGAACGAAGGCGGTGCTGGTTGGGGGGAGGGGCGTCGACTGACTGGGGACAGAGGTGCATGGGGGCGGTTCGTTCGTAGCCACCCCTTCGGGGATCGCGGCGTCAGGCAATAGATACATAGATAGAAAGTACAGGTACAGTATATACAGTACTGTATACACCGTATATATATAAATATACAAACACACCTTCACTAGCTGTGAGCTTCAGTAGAACTGAGTGACTCGGTTAGAAAGTAGCCTACCGGTACCGTACATTAACACCCCTGTATACCGTACACACTTGATCGTATCATGTCCAATACAGAAGGTGGGCCGCAGGAAGTCACATACAGTAATAGTGAAAACATATGGTATAGCCACCTGCCTGATATAATTTTAATAAGACTTGTTTACTGAAATGAGGAAATTGATAAAAGCACGAATTTAGGTTCATTTATACCAACATTTGAAATTCCTAATACTGTACCATGATAAATTTAATGCTAGAAGTACAATGTCAGCATTAAGGAGATGATGATCAGGATATTAAATGCCATAAATGAGCTGGCCACTGCTATTTCAAGACAACGGTAAACACACAATATATTAACCCCTTCTGTACCGGTTACGTCTTTTTCACTTTCTGCTGGCTACTATTAGACAATTTTATGCAGTTTAAAAAGGGCCTCCAGCAATTAACAGACTTTTAAATATCTCACTTAACACTTTTTACTACCATAGATCCTTCTTAACCTGCACAAAATCGTTTAAATATTGTATAGCTACAATCAAATTTAAAAGACGTCGCCGGTACAGAAGGGGTTAACTATTTTAAACATTCTTCCACAAACTGCTCACCTGGTCCAAGATGTCAGTGGCACCATAGGCAAGACCCACCTGAGCCAGTCTGGAGAAGGTCCGCTGCATCATCTGGGCCCGAGCTAGGTAGGTATGTAGGATTTTTGTATTCCTGTCCTTCCCGCCTTTATCACTTTCTTTGGCCTTAGGTTTATCCATCTTCTGGCTTTTATCAGTTTCTTTGGCTCGGCTATTGTCCTTCTGGTTTCCTCTGTTTTGATAATCTTCCTGCTCTTCCCCGACTCCCGATAACTCCAGGCGAGCTATAGGCACTTCACAGGCAGATACCAACTCTCGTATCATCTGTAAAAATTATAGGGATGATACTGAGGTTGCCTGTAATCCTTTGACTCTTCAGAGTTCTTCCTGAACCCATGAAGCCCAGATGGTCTAAATAAGTAACACACCGTTCTTAACATTAATCATCAATTATAAACCCCAATGTACTTGAATAAACTAATGAAAGCATATGGTCCTCCCGGGATTCGAACTCGGGACACCACACCCAGAACATAAGCACCTAAACCATTACACCACCAACACAGTTGAGACCATGGCTCTAGTTCAAATTTTAAAGCCCACTCTAGAAAGCTTTGCTTGTCAGGCGGGTGGTACAGGCAACATACAACACACCCTCACAATCAGCCTGCCAGCTGACCAATCTAGCCAATCAATGATTTTCGGCCGTCCGAATTGATGCAAGCAAGCAAATAAATAATCAATACTTGCACGAATGTTTACAAGCTTAAGTTGTATGCCGGATGAACGTTCGATCAAAAACATGACACACAGGCCAAAACTCTCCTTGTATATTCACCTCTAACCAGAACCACTTGGTGTAGAATGTTCTAGTCTTTGACATTTGCAAGGTAATAGTGAGTGCTGCATTCTGATACATAATTTACATATGTTAGGCCATTTCATTGTGGAGATATTAATATGTGAACATAACAGAATTGATGAAAACCTGTGGCACTACGGCCACAGGTTGAAGTGCGGTACTTGTAGTGTGTGTTATGATGGTTGGTTCAGTAGGTGTGCCAGAGGTGTGTTGTTTAGTAGTATGGCTTCCCTCAGTACCAGTCTATAACCCCTTCAGCCCCATGACACCTTATTATCTTTGATTCTGGCTAAAATTTTATGATTTTATGCAATTTAAAATGGACCTATGTTATTACGATCATATTTACCCCTTTGAGTCCTAGAGGTAAAATATAAGCTAAAGAAAATCCCCTAATGGTAGCCCGAATAAGATAAAAACTACATCACGGTGGTGAAGGGGTTAACGGCACACAGTAGGACATATTGACGTACCTGTAGTGTGTGTTGTGATGGTTGGTGTAGTAGGTGTGCCAGAGGTGTGTCGGGTGGTGTGGCTTCCCTCAGTGCCACGCTCCGTAACGGCACAATCACGTCACCCTCGCTCACATGCTCATACGACACTACTGGATAAAAAAGTTAGCAATATTAGTATAGGCCTATGTATTATGTACTGTATACAGTATACTGTACACCTTTTTGCAGTGGGAAGCGACGTTTTCTCAAGTATTATCAGCAAATCTATGATCGAATAGGTATTTTTCATCATACAGTACTGTATTTCGACCTTTGGGTGGGATATTTTATACAGAATATAAAAAAAATGCATAAATTCAGCCTGACGAAGGGTCTGTGGAGGTGAATTTTTGCTTGAAGGGTATACGGTACAGAGGGTAATTTTAAAAAATTGCAAAACTAATCAAAGCCATTGATAATAATTTAAACAACCACAGTAACACCAGAAAGGATCAAATCAGCTAGTGGTAAATCATCTGACATTATCATTAATAAAGAAATTGTGGTCTGATTGAAAGGGTTACTGGTATAAATAAGTAACACCCCATTCTTAAAATTAATCATCAATTACAACCCCAAGGTACTTGAATAAACTAATGATAGCATATGATCTTCCCGGGATTCGAACTCGGGACACCACACCCAGAACATAAGCATCTAAACCATTACGCCACCAACAGTTAAAGATTGAGTACACGATCACGATTAATATCCATTTTCGAATTCTGGATATCAATTTAATCATGTATTCAGACCCAACTGCATTATGGAAAGCGTAATGTTTTAGTGAGAGGATAGAACATAGAATGGGGCCAAGATTACTAAGGACCAGCCTCGCTATACTAGTTCCTGAGCCTATAGAAATAAGTAACACCCCGTTCTTAACATTAATCATAAATTACAAACCCCAATGTACTTAAATAAACTAATGAAAGCATATGGTCCTCCCGGAATTCGAACTCGAGACACCACACCCAGAACATAAGCACCTAAACCACAGTATATTGATGGTGTCTGACCTCTCTTGGCCACAGAAGTAAAGACCGCGATGAGTTCCCCGCTGGGCTCCTGTCCCACTACACACTGCAGGAAGCTCTTGGCCAGGGTTCACACCACAAACGCATCCATCACTTTCTATATTGTACGTCACAGTGGGTCAATACGTGCACAATATTCTTCATTTACCATCACTTGGGCACCTGTAATTAGGAATAAAATAATTGTTAGCTTTGTTAGTTGGAAACAATTTGTCAAACACTGGACCTATTGGGGGTATAAAAGTTTATGGAGACTCCCATAAGGGTGGGGACTGGGGAGTGACAAACACGCAATACCCAAGGCTGACAGTATTCATGGAGAGATCTACTTGAAGCTAGTGTAAAGGGGGGGGGGGGGGGAATGGAGCAACAAGTAACAGTCTCCTCCACATTATGATACCAAGGCTAGTAGTAGATGGGCATAATTAACAGGGCCAACAGAGATAGGAGGCGAGGCCGACATGGCTAATATGCAGCAGAAAATGTCACACCTAGTGACCTAGAGGCCGTATTGAGGAGAGGGATCCGAGCTAGGGGAAAGGATTGGGGCAAGAATGTTAAGTGCGGGCGTACCGCCAGCCTTGTTTACACTACGGACCTTTGCCATCATGTTCCCGTCTATTTTGACTGCCTTTGGATACAATAATATGTTGAGAGGGGGGCTTTGCTCCCCCTCATCCCCCCCATGACATAGGCTATTGTCATCATCACATATATTGCCAGCAGGGGGCAAATTACCAAAAAAAATCGCCGTGAAAATAGACGCGAACTTAACCACGGCGATCGACAAATGTAAACATCAATTATGTACGATTAAGTACAACAGGTTGGGTAAGAGGTATCCTCACCAGGATTCGAACCCACTCACTCCAGGTATATTTGGGAGAGTCGGGCACCGTAACCACTCGGCCATGAGCGGATATAAGGAAAGCAACCTTAGTTCTTACTTGAGGAACCAGGTTTTTAGTCTCGTGGAGGACTATGCCTTCGAACACGTGGTGAGTTTATTAGACTTCGACCATGACTATTTTTACGCTTCCCCCCCGCCAACTCGGTTAAGTGATGTACGATTTTTAATCGTCCTGGTACTATTATGGAACCTCTGAAAATGACAAATATCAATTATGTACGATTAAGTACGACAGGTTGGGTAAGAGGTATCCTCACCAGGATTCGAACCCACTCACTCCAGGTATATTTGGGAGAGTCGGGCACCGTACCACTCGGCCATGAGCGGATATAAGGAAAGCAACCTTAGTTCTTACTTGAGGAACCAGGTTTTTAGTCACATGGAGGACTATGCCTTCGAACACGTGGTGAGTTCGAATTAAAGTTCGAATCCTGGTGAGGATACCTCTTACCCAACCTGTAGTACTTAATCGTACATAATTGATATTTGTCATTTTCAGAGGTTCCATAATAGTACCAGGACGATTAAAAATCGTATATCACTAACCGAGTTGGTGGGGGGGAAGCGTAAAAATAGTCATGGTCGAAGTCTAATAAACTCACCATGTGTTCGAAGGCATAGTCCTCCACGAGACTAAAAACCTGGTTCCTCAAGTAAAGCTTTCCTTATATCCGCTAATGGCCGAGTGGTTACGGTGCCCGACTCTCCCAAATATACCTGGAGTGAGAGGGTTCGAATCCTGGTGAGGATACCTCTTACCCAAAATGTAAACATGACGGCGGCGGCGGCGCACCTTTGCAATCATGTTCCCGCCTATTTTGAATGCCATTGGATACAATAATATGCCCCCCCTCACCCCCCATGACATATTGTCATCATCATATATATTGCCAGCAGGGGGCAAATAACCGAAAAGTCGCCGTCAAAATAATAGACGCGAAGTTACCCGTGGCGATCGCACTATGTAAACATGATGACCGTACGCCCGAACTCTACATCCATCCCAGGATTGGTTCTATACTGGGCAAGAATATAGAGACCAGGCGTACCGCCCGTCTTGTTTACACTCAACGGAGCGGCGGCGGACGCATTTCATCATGTTCCCGTCTATTTTGACTGCCGTTGGGCACAATAATATGTTGAGGGGGTCTTTGCCCCCCCCCTCACCCTCCCATGATGATGACAGATTGTCATCATCATATATAGCCTATTGCTAGCAGGGGGCAAATAACCGAAAAAGTAGCAGTCAAAATAGATGCAAACTTAACCGCGGCAATCAACCTTGTTGATTCGGAAAATATTAACCCGTCGAGCCCCGGCTGATTATTAATAAATGTACACCCAGAACCCATCCGGTTTTGAAAAATGTTTTTTATTCCAGAAACAATAGCGAATGGGTTAGGAATGAAGGAAAAACCACGAAAAACCGATCAAAAAGCTCAAAAAATGGTCCTAGAGCCCCCGAAAACGGATTTTACAAGAGTAAAAAATTGAAGGCAATTTCCCCCCCCAAAAAACAGGTTATTGCGCGCTCATGCGCACGCACATGGACTTCCAAGTTTTCAACCATCGGCACGGTTGCGTGGGATACGTACACAGTTCCCATACAAATCTGAGCCCTCTCGAGTGGCTACACCTGAGGTTACGGTCGGAGCAATTAGGGTGACTCGTCAGACACGTCACTGGGGCTGTGCGTTACATACATCGCCGACGTGCCAGACGCGTCGCTGGTGCTGGACGGGTTAAGGAAACCACCCACCAATTATTTTCATTTTTTTTTTTTTAGTTTTAGTTTATTTGCATCAATATATAGTGGTTGACATTAGTTTCAACCTCCGCAAAAATCGTTTTCCCCTTTATCCAACGATCTTAAGACACTGCGCCCGATAGTGGGGAGGGCTATGAAGATCAGGGAAAATGTGGGGTTAAAGACATAAAAAGGCGATATAATGGCTTTTATGATGAAAGTTGGCTCGGGTTTTGTTATTTTTCAACTTGAGAAAACCCCAAAATGAAAAAACCCGAGCCAAGATTTGGCAAAAGTTGGCTCGGATTTTAAGATTTTTCAGCTGCATAAAAGACAGTAAGTGCAAAAAAGAAATTGGCTCGGGTTTTCTTGTTTTTCAACAAAGAAAACTCCAAAATGAAAAAAAATCGAGCCAAGTTTTAGCAAAAGTTGGCTCGGATTTTAAGATTTTTCAGTAAGCTAATTATCCATTATCCAACAATTAAGCTTCATTTAAGATATTAGCCTAACCTGCCAACCTTACCTAACCTAACCTAGTATTATGAGTGGGGGCTGCCACCCCCACACCCCCGCTGGTTGGATGGTACATGGGATAGAAAATTAACTTACCCAGTAAGCTCATTATCCAACAATTAAGCAACATTAAAGATTTTAACCTAACCTACCAACCTTACCTAACCTAACCTAGTATTATGGGTGGGGGCTGCCGCCCCCACACCCCCGCTGGTTGGATAGTACATTGGATAGAAAATTAGGTAAATTCCTAGTGTTAATTAGACTGAAAGGCAGGGAGAAAGAGGTCCGCCGAGTTGTGTTGCGTGCCGTCTATGGGGACAAATATCGTTACAGGTTCTAGGTTCTGTATCTCCCTTAACCCGGGAACTGCGGGGAGACTCTTAAGAGTTCCCCCGGCGGACTGTGGGGAGACTCTTATGAGCGAGTGAAAAAAAAAATCAACTTTTGACATCGAAAAAAAAAAAAAAAAAAAAAAAAAAAAAAAAAATTGGCCCACGGGCCATGCAAAATCTCAGTCCTCTACCTCCCCTCCTTCCCCACTTTCCTCCTCTCCTTCAGTTATCACCTATTTTCCCTGTTATTCCCTTATTCTGAGGTATATTTTCGTGCTAACATTAGCGAGTTGCAAGCAGGGTGTTGTCATCACTGATGGCAAGCGAGTGCAAGAGAGAGAGAGAGAGTATCGATCGACTGTGTCTCAGTGGCCTTGGGGGAAATTGGCGGGAAAGCAGGTTGCCTCACCCATACATTATACAACTCGCGGGCTATATCTCCGATTTTGACCATCCAAACGCTGTTTTCACTCGTTTTATTGTTGTTTCAGGTTAATACCTTTATAATCAACCCATAATAGGCGCATATGGATAAGTATTAATGCTATTAATGGCACAATGAATATTTTAGTGACGGAAACACCTCAAATACGTCAGCACAGGGGGACGTTTCCAATTACCCCCATGCGCACTTCAGAGGTTAACCTAAGAAGTGCGCATGGGGGTAATTAGAAACGTCCCCCTGTGCTGACGTATTGGAGCTGTTTCCATCACTAAAATATTTATTTTACCATAAATAGCATTAATACTTATCCATACGCGCCTATTATGGGTTGATTATAAAGGTATTAACCTGAAACAACAATAAAACGAGTGAAAACAGCGTTTGGATGGTCAAAATCGGAGATATAGGCCGCGAGTTATATAATGTATGGGTGAGGCAACCTGCTTTCCCGCCAATTTCCCCCAAGGCCACTGAGACACAGTCGATCGATATTCTCTCTCTCTCTCTCTCTCTCTCTTGCACTCGTTTGCTAACACTGATAACAATGCCCTGCTTGCAACTCGCTAATGTTAGCACGAAAATATACCTCAGAATAAGGGAATAACAGGGAAAATAGGTGATAACTGAAGGAGGGGAGGAAAGTGGGGAAGGAGGGGAGGTAGAGTGATATTTTGCATGGCCCAGGGGTCCAAATTTATATATATATATTTTTTTCGATGTTTAAAGTTGATTTTTTTTTTCTCTGACTCTTAACCTGACAAGCGCGAAATAGACCTAGGGGCTAGGGTAGTTATTTGTGCATTTCTAGCCTTGGATTCTGACAGAATTCGTTATATTTACAATATAGAGCATTATTTGTTTTCGGTATGCTTTTATTTTACATATACGATGTATAGGGGAGGTGTGGTGGAGTGGTCTTGCCACTGGCCTGGTAATCCAAAGGTCCCGGGTTCAAATCCCGATGTATCAATGGGAAGATATTATTGGGATGGAATTTGTGCTGTACCTAGTATCAGTGCATTACCACAAGCCCGCCGAAACGTCAATAAAATACCCTCATTGTTCCCTGATTAAATAGCACTGTATGAATATTCCCATTAAAAATATGCTACAGGAGTGCAATGCCTGGTGAGTTATCTGCTCAACAGGTGGCGTTGTGTGTGTGTAAGTGTGAGAGTCCGAGTGTAGGCGGTGAGACAGTGAAGCACGGGAACGAGGTGGCTTCAGAGATGGGGTCGTTTCGGGCCATGAGTGAGCACCATGCCTAATGTGAAGGCAAGATGGCAGGTGCTCGTTGTACTCTACGTGCTTCACATGTCTCACTCCCTAGACTGGAACAAGACCTCACAGGCTTCACTGTTCATTGTAAAGCGGTGAATGTTAAGGCTCTCAGCCTATGCCCGAGAGATAGTAAGTTGGAATATAGAAAAAAAAAAAAAAAAAAAAAAAATATGAACCTTCAAGAGTGCTAAAATAAGTGGGAAAAGCATTTGGGTGGTGAAAAACGAAGATATTGGCCACCCGGTCATAATCTCAGACGAGAGAGAGCCACAGGCAACCCTCCTCTCTCGCTGTCTGTGAGGTAACTGAGACGAGCGGGGCGGTGTGGGCCGGTGTCTGGGTGTTACATAACGATCTTTTCTGCAACCCACTTGTGCTACATTATCGCGGGAGAGAAAAATAACCGATAAATGATGATAATAAGAGGAAAAATAGGTGATAATTGAGGAGGGGAGGGAGGGGGAATAAGGTGGGAAGGAGGGGAGGGGGGAGAGATTTACATGGATGAGTACTGGAGGGGAATTATCTCACCTAGAGACAAATTCCTTTGTTTTGATAGGCCCTTTTTTTTTTGGAAGGTTTTTTTTATGGTCTTGCTTCCGTGAGGCCTATCGCGTTCCCTATAGGAAGCCTTCCGTGAGGCCTATCGCGCTTGCCGGGTTAAGAGTCTTCCCGCAGTCCGCCGGGGGAACTCTTAAGAGTCTCCCCGCAGTTCCCGGGTTAATAGAATTTTTCGAGGGTTGACACTTATTTTAACATGGAGTATAGGTTATATTTCATCCTAAATGAAATTTTAACCCGTACAGCCCCAGCGACGCGTTTGACGCGTCGGCGATGTATGTAACGCACAGCCCCAGAGACGCGCCTGACGCGTCACCCTAATTGCGCCGACCGTAACCTCAGGTGTAGCCACTCAAGAGGGCTCAGATTTGTATGGGAACTGTATACGTATCCCACGCAACCGTGCCGATGGTTGAAAACTCTCAAAGTCCACGTGCGTGCGCGCGAGTGCGCAATAACCTGTTTTTTGGGGATAATTGCCTTCAATTTTTTACTCTTGTAAAATCCGTTTTCGGGGGCTCTGTAGGACCATTTTTTAAGCGTTTTGAGCGGTTTTTCGTAGTTTTTCCTTCATTCCTAACCCATTCGCTATTGTTTCTGGAATAAAACAATTTTTTGAGAACCGGCCGGGTTCTGGTGCGCAAACATTACAAAACTAGCCGGGGCTCCACGGGTTAAAAATCTGTGAAAATTCTTGGGTTGTTTATATAATAGAAGTTACTGTGGGACACAAAATATGTTGAAGGGGGAGCTCTGCCCCCTCTAAACACCCGCCACTTATGTCATCATAATCTGTTGTACTTCATAGGGGGTCCAATTAAGGAGAAAGTGAATTAACAGACGAAATTAGGCCGCAAATTACAATAACATAGCGGGCCGCCGTTTATGGGAGACATTTTACACATAATTTTCAATGTTAATTTTCTCCCTTAATCGATTTTTCCAAATTATCAAACTTACATAAGAATTAAGTACAGTTTATAGGGATTCCAACATGCATTTCAAAATTGTCATGAAAATTGGTGGGTGGTTTGCTTAATATATACCGCAATTTCAACTGTTTCATAATCTAGCCTACATAGGCTAGGCTAGTTGTTGAATCACAACCATGTGTACTTTTCTTATTGAATAGTTTAAAAGTAAAGTAAATACATGTATTATAAATAACGTGAAATATGAAGTTACAGATGGTCGGTCGGCTATTTTACTGTTTTTATCGTTTAATAATGCATGACAGCATCTTTAAATTAATGTCCCATAAACTATGAAGGTCGGTGGTGATGTGGATCCCCCAAAACGGGGATTTTAGGCTAGTGTTAAAAAAGTGGTTAAAAACTCTAAGTATGAAATTTAACTCAAGACCGAGTTGCCCAGGTATGAAAATTATGGTTGGGATTTTTCAACTAAAGGCTGCAGGGGCTCCTGAATTTCAGGAAGACTGAGAAACACATTCGCCATTTTGATCATGTTGTCATACGGAATGTAGTGAACTTAAAATGTTTCCTGCATTTTAGCCTAGTTATATTAGAATTAGGCCTAGGCTACTTACAAATGGCACATTGACACAGACTGCTTTTATGGACAGCCTACATTATAAGGCCTAGGCCTAAGGTAAGTAAATGTGATTTAGTCATATTTTAAGCTAGTTAATTATATATATAGCACTGATATTGTCACATCTCACATGGCAAGCAGAAACAGTGATTTTGACAAGTCTAGCCTAGCCTAGGGCAGCCAAGGCCTAGCTGCCTAACCTATTTTAATGTAGCAGGCTTCCGCTGTCCACACTTACACGATTTTAAGTTTAGTTAGCAACTTAGCCATACTATAGTATCAGTATTAGTAGGTCTATTAGTAGGAGGTCCGGGGGGGTGAAGTCCCCCGGAGCCCGGTAACCCAAGCCCATTTTTGTTTTGCTAGCCTAGTAAAATAATTATTTAGTTTAGGCTAGCCTATCCTAGTTTCATTCATTAAAATTTCGATAATCTTCAAGGACACTACATCCGCCTTATTAGAAACAATTTATTAGGGAAAATAGGGACCAATAGACTCGCCATATTTTTCTCATTAGCCTATAGTCCGCATGGAGGAATTTCGTTATCAACACTTGACAAAACCCGATTCCAAAGAAAAATACACCAAAAATCTGTCAAAGATGTCAAATAGCAGGGGTGTGGGCCGTGGGGGCAGCAGCCCCCACCCATAATACTAGGATATGTTAGGTAAGGTTGTTAGGTTAGGCTAGTGTCCTTTCAAAGGGGTAGGCTAGGCTAGTAAACACTAGGATAGCCTATACCTGGTCAGAGGTAAGAAGAAGAGTCCTGATCTAGTCTCCTTGAATGTTACCAAAAGACAAAAGTTCCTTTGTAACATCTAGGCTATTTCCTTAATTTTGTTATTATCATGTTTCGCCGGCGTCTGGGGCCGGACCAGGGGGCTTCGGGCTTCGGGGCCCCCCCGCCCCCCCCCCCCCCCCCCCCCCCCCCCCCCCCCCCCCCCCCCCCCCCCCTTGTACGAACTTTATTTCATACCTAGCCCAATTTCTTTAATTAATACCTAACTGGAAAAATCCTATTTTGTCACCCTGACTACCATACCCATTCTAATATTACTGAAGACTTGAAAGGGACAAAATATTCAAAATAGCAGAGGGTACGAGTTCCTTTAGGCTACAAAGTCTATTTACCGGTATGTATTAGGTAGATGGCGGTTTTAAAGCAGTGGCGAGGTTATTAGTGTTGTTATGACCTTGCCTGCCGTACCCTAAATGCCCTGCTTGTTGAAAAATGCAGGGAAATTCGCGCCAAAGTGTAGAAATTTCAAGCGCGGCACCTAGCCTACCTGTCAAATCTCCTCCCCCCCAACTCTGGCGGAGGAATACATTTTGCCTCGGGAGTCGGATTGACTGATTTGAATAAAGTAGAACGCTTAAAAGCGGCCTTATATATTTATTTTAGCAATAATGATGAAAGGGAGTGATGAGTAGTAAAGGAAAATATCCTATATTCATTCTTTGCATGAATGAATATAAATGGTTGTGAGATAATGTGAAAAATGTGTTTTATCTTATGTCTTCTTCTTCTTTAGAACACGCCCGCAGACCGTGCAGATCCACAGGGCTGACCTTTGTATCGGTACTGGCTCAGAAACGTTAGTAGGAGGGAAAGTTTAGAGTAGAAGGATAGTTTAAGATAATTTTTTTTTTTTTTTTTATATAAACCCCCCCCCCCTCACTTCCTCCCCCCTCCCCCTCACCTCCGCTCCCCCCCCCCCCCCCCCCTCTCCCTCACCCATTTCTCTTCCTCCACATTTTCTCCAACATCCTCTTCACCATCTCCATGTCTTGTGTTTCCATCTCCTGTGTTAACCCCAATAGCGCCCCTACCCCTCTATCTTCCCTCTGCTTAATCTCCTCCCACCCCCTCTCCCCAACTCTATTCCTCATGTACCTCTCCAACTTCTCTCTCTCCTCATTATATCTTGTACATTCGGTTACTATGTGTTCTACATCCTCCACTATTGGATCTCCTCCCATTTCACATTGACTGCAGTGCGGTCCCACTCCATTCCATCTCCTTGTTCTCTCATTCGTTTCTAGCGATCCTGTTCTTGCTTTAAATAGAAGTTTCGATCCCCATCCCCCATCATAGTATAGTTCTCTAGCTGGTTTTTCCTTCTCTCTATAATATGCCAGCGTGGCTTTATTTTCTACCCCCTCCCTCCATCTTCTTCTCCCCTCCTCCTTTATCCCTTTCTCTATCTCTCTGACACATCCCCTCTCATTTTCTAGTATGACCCACTCCTCTCTCTCATTTCTTTTTCTAAATTCCCCTCCCACCCGGTCCTGTTTTATATTTATCCTCCCCAATCTTTTTTTGCACTCTCTGTTCCATTTACTTTGCTTGCTCGCCCATCTGTATACCTTCCCCGGCCACCTATCTTCCTCCATCCCCTCTAGCCTCACTTTGTACTTCCCTTTCGCTTTCCCAATCCTTTCCTCAAACGTACTCCACCCCATCTCCCCTCGGATTGCTTCTTGAGCTACGTATTTATTTGCCCCCAATCCTGTCCTCCTGATTTTATTCTGTATCGTTTCTAATTTCTTCGTTTCCGCCTGTTGTTTCTACCGCCTCTAAGCCGTACATTATTGCAGGTACTCCTAATCCTTTTCACAGCCCTCGCACTATTTCATAGCTATTCGCTCTTAGCCTTGTCGCGCTCCATAGTCTCCCATTCCATTGTTGCATTTGTCCCACCTTTTCACTTTTCGCCTTCTCAAACCCTTTCTCCGTGATCGTTACCCCCAGATATTTATACTCCCTTGTCTTCTTCATTCTGTTTCCTTCCAGTGTCCATTCCTCGTCCTCTTGAAGCTCTCCATTCATGTTCATCACCTGGCTCTTTTCTTTACTAAATCTTACTTCAAGTTCCTCCCCGAATCTCGTTGCTTCCTCTAGTAGTCTCTGCAACCCTCCTCCCATTTCTGCCATCAGAACTACGTCGTCAGCAAACAGCAGTACCCCCAGTCTTTCTTTGTTTATCTGAATCCCCTCCCCAACTCTTTTTATCCTCTGTGTCATTTCTTCCATATATAACGCAAATAATAACGGCGATAATACGCACCCCTGCCTTACCCCCCTCTTGCTTTCTACCCATCCCGTTTCTATATTTCCTAGCGCGTACTTCGCTTTTGTTCCTTGGTACATCGATGTTATGATGTTTATATACTTTTCTGGTATTCCACTCCTTGCC
Source organism: Paralithodes platypus (assembly GCA_032716605.1). Classification (NCBI taxonomy): domain Eukaryota; kingdom Metazoa; phylum Arthropoda; class Malacostraca; order Decapoda; family Lithodidae; genus Paralithodes; species Paralithodes platypus. The sequence goes on from CM064510.1 coordinate 42,715,580, forward strand.
ATTATTTTCCACAGCAGTTCCCTGTTTACTCTATCATAGGCTTTCTCTATATCCAGGAATGCACAGTAACCCACTTTTTTCTCTCTTTTCGTTTTCCCCATCACTTCGACGCTTAGTATATAGATATTATCTGTCCCCCTCCTGTCTCTTCTGAACCCATTTTGCTCATAACTTATTAGCCCGTTTCCCTCTATGGCTCTATTCATCTTTTCCTTCAATATCCCGCAGAAGAGTTTCCCTATTGTGTTTGTCACTGTGACTGGCCTGTAGCTTTTCATTTCCTTCTTACTCTTGTACCCTCCCTTGTGCAATAGTGTTACTCTCGCTTCATCCCATCTTTCTGGTACTCTCTCATTTCCCATTACCTCATTAAACATTTTCTTCAGTCTTCTTGCCATTTCTTCCCCCCCCCCCCCTCTATGTACATTTCATTTGGTATCCCATCCGGGCCGGTCGCCTTTCCCTTTTTTAGCGCTTTGATCCCTCTCCTTACTTCTTCTATTATGAGCTCCCTTTCCATTTCCATCTTATCCTGTTCTGGTAGCCTTCTCTCTCTCATTTCCAAGTTCCATTCCCTCTCCCCCCCTTGTTCATTTACTCCCCCTATTTCCTCCCAGTATCGCTTTATTTCAATCTTTATTTCTTCATCTGTCTTTATTATTCTATCTCCCACAATTAGTTCCACGCTTTCTTCCTCTCTACCGGTCTCACCTCTTAACATCCTATACCACTCCTTTTGGCCCTCTTTCCCCTTGCTTCTGATCTTTTCTACTTCTTCTTTCTCGTGTTTTATCATTGCCTCTTGTATTAGTATTTTTACCTTCTTCCTTTTCTCCTCGTATGCCCGTACCGCTTGTCTTTCTTCTCGTTCCCTCTCTCCGCCTTCCCTCCTATTTCTCTCTATCATCCTTCTCCTTTCTCTGTTCGCATCCCTTCTTTCACTTCTTGCTTGTTTTATTTCCCCATTCCACCATGGTTTTTGTTTTCTTTTTCCTGTCCATCTTCTTATTCTTCCTATACTCCTTTCTGCCGCTCTATTTATGTCCATCATCAACTCTTCGTCCATTTCTTCTACGCTCCCCTCTCTTCTTTCCCCTATTTCTTCCAGGTAACCTCTGTATTCTACCCATCTTTCACTTTTTAGGTTCCATCTATTAATCTTCCATCTCGTGTTTCCTTTGCTTTTCCATTCCTTTGTGTAGTTTATCAACATGAGTCTGTGGTCGCTTTGTATCCCTACTTCATTTTCTTCATCTATCCACATGCTTTGGATCTCTTCCCTTGCTCTTCCATTCGCTAGTATGAAGTCTATCGCCGATCTTTGGCCTTCTCCGTGTCTTACCCATGTCGCCTTCCCCTCTCCCATTGTTTGGTTCAGTATTTCCATGTAATTTTCTTCCGCAAATTGGATCAAGGCTTTTCCATTCCCATTTATCCTCTCCCCTAGTATCCCTATATGTGCATTCATGTCTCCCATTATAATTATCTCCTCTTCCTCCCTACTCCAAGACGGAGAAAATGTAGATGTCATATATCTAGATTTCGCCAAAGCTTTTGACAAGGTGGACCATGGGATCCTTCTACATAAACTCAAATCACTGGGAATAGGGGGAGACCTTGGAAGATGGCTCCACAGCTTCATCACCAACAGAAAACAAAGAGTCACGGTTCAAGGAAGCCTATCAGAAGCAGGTTGGGTCATCAGCGGAGTACCACAAGGATCAGTACTGGGACCTCTCCTATTCCTCATCATGATAGGAGACATCGACAGGGACCTGGAACACTCAACAGCCTCATTGTTTGCAGACGACACCAGACTCATGAAGAAAATCACCTCACAACATGATGCTCAGCTACTACAACAAGACTTGGACAAAATCCTGAAGTGGGCAGAAGAAAAACAACATGGCCCTAAACGGAGACAAGTTCGAGCTTCTAAGGTACGGGAACAAGAGAGCACTACAAAACGACACCAACTACAAAAGTGGACAGCAAGAAATTACCGCCAAGGACACAGTGAAGGACTTGGGAGTAAATATGAGCAGTGACGCCACTTTTTCCCAGCATATTACCAAAGCCACAACAACAGCAAAACAAATAGCAGGCTGGATCCTGAGAACCTTCCACACAAGAAATGAGAGGTGTATGCTAACACTGTGGAAGTCACTGGTCCTACCACGACTGGAGTACTGCTCCCAGCTCTGGTCTCCCCAAAAAGTAGGAGAAATAACAGAAATTGAAGCCACCCAGAGGACATTCACCAGTAAAATCCATGGGTTTCAACACTTTAACTACTGGGAGAGACTTAAGGAGCTGCAGCTGTACTCACTTCAAAGACGTAGGGAGAGATACATCATCATCTACGTCTGGAAGATTTTGGAAAAAAAAGGTACCAAATCCAAACATCCAAGAGACTCAGCACCAAAGGCGAGGGAGGCTGTGCTATGTGAGGACTACGCCGGGATCAACACAAAAAATCAAATCCCTGATCCATCACAGCTTTACATACAATGGAACCAGACTGTTCAACTGTATACCAGCCCCTCTCAGGAACATGACCGGGGTGTCTCCAGACACCTTCAAGAAACACTTGGACATGTGGCTGGCCAAAATACCGGACCGGCCACCAACACCAGGATACCCCAGCACCAACTCCAACCGACTTCTGGAATGGAGAGTGGAAGAAAGGGAGCTGCCTGGTCGCAGTGGAGCCCCAGCTCAACTGTGTCACTAACGGACGGAATACAACTAAGTGTAACTAAGTGTAAGTGTAACCCCTTATCATTTCCTGTATTCCTTGGTACTTGATTCTGTTTTCTTCACGTTCCCTTCTCCCCCCTTCCACCGTGAAGTACCCTATTATTGCTGTTATTTTTTCTTCCCTTCCATTATTCATCCTCGCTAGTGTCACTCCCATTATATCCTCCATTTCCTTTGATTCTCCACCCTTTAGTTTCTCTATTTTCCATTTTGAGTTGTTCCTAATCATTAACCCTACCCCTCCCCCTTTCTTTCCTTATTTTTCCCTCCCTCTCCCAATGAGCGTATATTTATCCCCTTCCCATTTTGTCTCTCCCCTAAGGTGTGTTTCTGTTATTCATATCATGTTCACGCCTTCGAAATTTGAATTGTTTGCCATTTGGCTTATATATTGCGGAGTTATTGCCAGTAGAGAAAGTAATGAATAGTAAATATTGACTAGATATATATAAGGAAGCCAGAAAGTATACATAGCCTACTATACCAGTACGTACTTATATTTAAATGCCACATATGTTTTTGTATTTACGATGATGTGGTACTCGTTTAGTGGGCGGATGTGCGTATTTCAATTTCCGGGGGGGGGGGGGGGGGTGAAGACGTCACTGAAGTACGAACCATAGAGTAAGAATAAATCTCTGGTACGAACCTCTGTTTTTTAACTGGCCCTTATATCGGCGCTAGCGTCGTGGTTACAAACTGGTGAGGAGCCTCAGGAGGTGACGAGAATCCACAACGGAATTTTCGCATGGTTCAATAATGGTGAACCATTGATTATTTGGTTGTTTGAAAACTGGCAACAGTAGATTTCCATTTCCAAGAGATCAACAGAACCGTTTAAAATGGGTTGAACATGTAAACCGAATTGGGATAAGGGAGATAAAACTCCAAACATAACTAGGCCTACTTAGCCTATGTAGTAAACATTTTGAACAGCATTATTTTATAAATTTCATGAAGTTTTCAATGGGATTTTCCAATTCACTTTGTTTAAAATCAAATGCTATTCCTACCGTATATCCTGAAACAACATGCAGCCACATTGCAGTCAAAGTGCCATCTCCTGCTTCACAGCAGACACCACCAAATGCCAGGACACTCAGAACAAATAGTAAGTTCCATGCATGCAGGTCAGGTAAGGTTTTAGGTTAGGCTAATGTCCTTTCAAAGGGGGGTCAATATACAGGAGGCGCTACAATATAGGTAGCAAAATTCTAATGGTAGTTTTGGGTTCCTATCATCATATGTTTCATTTCTATATACTTTTTATCCCCGGGAAAAAAATAAATAAATCGTGGATTTTTTTTTTTTTTTTTATTAACCTAACTTAACCTAACCTAAATGTATTTGGGGGCTATTAGGTTAGGTTAGGTTAGGTTTTTTGGTTAGGTCAATGACCAAAACAAAAAATCCCAAGAAAATAAATGAAAAATCCCAAGATTTTTTTGTTTTCCCCCGGGGATAAAAAGTATATAGGCTAGAAATGAAGCATATGATGATAGGAACCCAAAACTACCATTAGAATTTTGCTACCTATATTGTAGCGCCTCCTGTATATTGACCCAAAGGGGTATAGCCTATAGTAAACACTAGGATATACCCAGTCAGAGGTAGGTGATAATCCCGATAACAACTGTTGCCAAAGTGGGCTAACCAGTCCTATGTCTATTGTCTAGGCTCTTAGGCTATAGGCCTAGCCTAATATATTTCTGGGTGCTTTGAACTTTTTAAAGTTGTGTGATTTTGTAGCAATAGGGCTAGGCCTATTTAGTATTAGGCTATTAAAGGTAAATATTTACCTGTTCCCGTTAAAATATCCTGTTATTTCTCAGTAAATACTGATTTCCGCACTCCAATTAAACATCGGTGTGACAGTCATGAGTTTGAGAATGTGTTTTTTTTTTTTTTTGCATTTTTTCTTTGATATACAGTGTTGTTTTACCTAACTAAGAAACCTAACCTAACCTAACCTAAAATGTACGCAATTACCAAAGCAGCACTGGATCGCGCAACTGTAAGGTAAGAGGGAAAACAAATCTATAAAGCAGAAATCCCGTAAAACAGGACTTGTCATTATGCAGACAAGACTGTGTTTTACCCTATATCTCCCTTATAATACATTTGCGACGGGAAGGACATATATAGGACTGAAGACTATTATATAACATACCTATAGGCTACACAAACATCGATGGGGCTTGTAACTGTCAAACCGTAAAATTTTACCTAGCCTAAACATCCTACAAGTTCTAACCAGTCCCCTGAAGAGTTTTTAACCTCTGAAGTGCGCATGGGGGGTATGAGACACCTCTGCCTGTGCGCATGTATTTGAGCTGTTTCCATCACTAAAATATTTATTTTACCATAAATAGCATTAATACTTCTCCATATGCGCCTATTATAGGTTGATTATAAAGGTATTAACCTGTTACAACAATAAAACAAGTGGAAACAGCGTTTGGATGGTCAAAATCGGCGATACAGGCCGGGAGTTACATAATGTATGGCTGAGGCAACCTCCTTTCCCGCCACTTTTCCCCAAGTCTGGAGAGACACTGTCGATCGATACTCTCTCTCTCTCTCTTGCACTCCTTGCTAACAGTGATGACAATGCCCTGCTTGCAACTCGCTAATGTTAGCACGAAAATATACCACAGAATAAGGGAATAACAGGGAAAATAGGTGATAACTGAAGGAGGGGAGGAAAGTGGGGAAGGAGGGGAGGTAGAGGAGTGATATTTTGCATGGCCCAGGGGCAATTTTTTTTTTTTTTTTTCGGTGTTTTAAATTGATGTTTCTTTTCCCTGACTCTTAAGAGTCTTCCCGCAGTCCGCCGGGGGAACTCTTAACCTCTGAAGTGCGCATGGGGGTAATTGGAAACGTCCCCCTGTGCTGACGTATTTGAGGTGTTTCCGTCACTAAAATATTCATTGTGCCATTAATAGCATTAATACTTATCCATATGCGCCTATTATGGGTTGATTATAAAGGTATTAACCTGAAACAACAATAAAACGAGTGAAAACAGCGTTTGGATGGTCAAAATCGGAGATATAGCCCGCGAGTTGTATAATGTATGGGTGAGGCAATCTGCTTTCCCGCCAATTTCCCCCAAGGCCACTGAGACACAGTCGATCGATACTCTCTCTCTCTCTCTTGCACTCGCTTGCTATCAGTGATGACCACACCCTCCAATCGGATTTCTAATGTTAGCACGAAAATATACCTCAGAATAAGGGAATAACAGGGAAAATAGGTGATAACTGAAGGAGAGGAGGAAAGTGGGGAAGGAGGGGAGGTAGAGGACTGAGATTTTGCATGGCCCAGGGGCCAAAAAAAAAAAAAAAAAAAAAAAATTTTTTCGATGTCAAAAGTTGATTTTTTTTTTCTCTGACTCTTAACCCGGGAGCTGCGGGGAGACTCTTAAGAGTTCCCCCGGCGCACTGAGAGAAAAAAAAAATCAACTTTTGACATCGTTAAGAGTCTCCCCGCAGTGCGCCGGGGGAACTCTTAAGAGTCTCCCCGCAGCTCCCGGGTTAAGAGTCTTCCTGCAGTTCCCGGGTTAATAGGTTAGGCCTACAGAGTGAGAACTGAGCGATCTCTGCCATACCCATAGCTTACTCTGACTGTTCCTTTTACTTACCGTATATATATTTTTTAGATCTCAAGTGACGGCGTCTCTTCCGTGGATTGACCTCCCAATCTACCAAGATTGAAAGCCAAAGCGTCACATTTTTTTCCTTTGCCCCTCAGCTTTCTCTTCATAATTGCTGAGGGGCACAGGGCCCTGGGTGGGGCTTTGGTTTCCCGGGCGTTTCTGTCGCCCTCCTCAGCTCCCCGCCATGGAGTGGCTTCGGTCACCCAGGCTTTATTGTGGTCGGCAGGGAGGGTTCTGTGGGGGCGCTCGGTTATGGCCTTGGCCTTGCTCGGGGCCTTGGGGCTGTTCGGCCAGGCAGCTTGGGGAACAACAACAACAACAACTTGAGGATATTTTAACGGGACCATAGGTAAATATTTATCACGGGGGTCACATAGGCTATTTACATTCGTTAGGCTAGCCTATGGTGTAGCATAAGTTGCATAACGCATAGGCTATGATTAATTATATTCTTCGGCCTAACCTATCCTAGTATTATGGGTTGGGGCTACCTCCCCCACACCCCTGCTGTTTTACATTTTTTACTTAAATTATTGGTGTAGGGCCTACTGTATTTATCTGTGAAGTGGGTATTTTTTCAATTTGTCGATAACGAAAATCCTCCATGCGGACTATAGCCTATGGAGAAAAAGATGGCGCATCTATTGGTGCCTATTTTCCCTAATAAATTGTTTCTCATAATATTGCACTAGGCCTAGTGTCGTTTAAAATAACCCTTTCCTGTTATCAACATACAATCAAAGCTGAATATTGCAGAGTAAACACCGTAAACTTCATCGATTTTTCTTTCGCCTTCGTATTATCGACTGTGTCGACAGCCAATTTATTAATTTTTTTACTAAGGGAGTAGGCCTAGTACCCAACCAGAGGGGGTGTGGGGGCAGCAGCACCCACCCATAATTATCATAATACTAGGATAGGTTAGGTAAGGTTGTTAGGTTAGGGCGTTAGGCTAATGTCTTTTCAAATCATAGCCCTCCCCACTATCAGGGGGCGTGTCTCAACATCGATATCCTAGAAATGTGTTGAAAATAGTTTTTTCAGAGATTTCTAGTTAATGACAAACACTATATATTGATGCAAATGAATGAAATAAAAATATAAAAACACTGGGGAAAATCGTGGTATAAAAATAAATATCTTCCAGATCCAGGTTATCATGGTATTATTCAAGCAATCTGTCAATGGGAAACCTTTCATTAGTAATTTTATTATTTTGATAGCATATATGTCTCCCTTTCAGAGATATAATCTATATTCCATTCATCTCTTTTTTTGGTTTGTGGACAAACTGAGGACCCATTCCATTAATTTCCTGTCATAGTGAAATCATGTACAAATCAGAAACCAATGAAGTATAAAATTATATACTGTTGTTGTTGTTCCTCAAGCTGCCTGACCGAACAGCCCCAATGCCCCGAGCCAGGCTAAGGCCATAACCGAGCGTCCCCACAGAACCCTCCCTGCCGACCACAATAAAGCCTGGGTGACCGAAGCCACTCCAATGACTCCATGGTAGGGTGCTGAGGAGGGTGCGGAAACGCCCGGGAAACCAAAGCCCCACCCAGGGCCCTGTGCCCCGCATCAATTATGAAGAAAAAGCTGAGGGGCAAAGGAAAAATGTGACGCTTTGGCTTCCAATCTTGGTAGATATATACTGTAAATATATATATATATAGCCTACTGTAAATACCATATGCACAAGAACAATAATAGTACGTACGGTACTGCTTAAAATTAGATTTCGGATGCTGCCGTGGAGGTCCCAGCTGCAGAACCAGAAGTGCCACAAGCAATGGATGTAGAGCCAAGGACCAAGGATGCTGCTACACAATGGGCTCCATACTATTTATGTAGTGTTAATGCCACCACTCACACTTCACAAGGTACGTTATTTCTATAGCTGTATCTTTTCTCTGTGTTTATTTTTAAAAGACCTTTGCTAGGCTGTTGTTCAGTGGGCTATTGAAAATGTTGCTGTGATGATGGAAGTTGTAAGAGAACCAACAAAAAGCAATGAGCGTGAAAGGTGTAGCCTGCTGACCAACTCTAACCCAAGAGTGAACCAATTTTCTAAGTATTTTTTTCCACTCAACAAGTAACCTCTGGCACTCTCTCATACTTTGAAGTAGAAACTTGTTATTGACAGGTTTGCCTTTTGTCTCCTTCATACACATAGAAGAAAAAATAAATATGAGGATATGTAATTGTTTTTTTCATATTATTGTCATGATTGGTATTTCATGACAATAATGTCAGACTGTGAACGTGGAGGGAGCTGCGCATAGGGGTGGAACTAGAATTACGTGGGCTCGGGTACTCCGGTCTGATCTCAAAATAAAGAACTTGACAACAGAGGCAGCCCTTGACAGGGCCGCCATTTAGGACGTGAGACTGTAACTACATTCTCTTTAAACTTGTATGTAGTATTGCACTTCTAAATGCCTAATAAAAAAGTATCAGCTAGTAGTGGCACATTTTTCCTCTGATTTATCTATCTATCTATATACTCTGGTACATAGCCTACCCTTGTTTTGTTTTTAAGGTGACAGAGCCTGAACAGGGACAACACAACACAAAACAAAACACAAATTCACACACATCTAGGTCGCCCAGGACAACCACCCAGAAACCCATGCTGATTTGGGGTCCTCGGCTAAGATTCCCAGGTCCCAGATTCCCCGATGCCAGCTCTACTGATACTCTGGCACATCCATATATTGACTCCCTCCATTCCAAGATGCTCTACAAACTGTTTTAGTATAACAAATATCTTATTATCTAACTAATCTGGGGAAGTACCTGACAATAAAAGTGATTCATCTATAACAATTAAACTGTGAAGTCAGTAATGCTGCTTTAATTCTATCACAGATATTCAACCTCCTGTACCCAAGAATGATGTTGGAATTTCCTGTTGCCATGAACTCTGGCCCTATGTTTGCGTCCACACCAGTGAAGAGATCAAGAATAGAAGACCTCTCGTTTGACGTTAAAAAAGTCAAGCTAGAAAATATTTCTTACGAAGATGATCCAAGAGATGTCTTATATTTCCCTGATGTATCTGACATAAGTGTGGATGAGACATCACAGTAAGTATCTGATAAAAATCTTGTATTACAACCAATCACTTTCACTTATTACCATAGCCTACATAGCTTGTTGAGGAGTAAGTGTGTTACCTTAGCTCAATATCATGATGCCTTTTTTTTACCACCATGCACTCCCCATAATGAAGTTTACAACAGAGGCAGCTTGACAGGGTCGCCCGGAAAACCCTCATTTAGGATGTGAGACTATAACAACACTCTGTGGACAAATGGTCTTTAAACTTCTTTGTTTGTGTTGTTGTTGGTGGTGAAATAACTGTATGGGCTAAAGTAGTGTATTTGGTCAAAATACATAGAAGACTGTTATGCCCATCTTCTGAAGGGAGTTTCTCCGGACGAAACAAAATGTGTATGATAATGATTAATAATATCCTTCTCTGGGAACCATGGTCAATGAGTATACCACAGCAAATTGTAAAATCTTGATACTGTATCTATTTGACCAGGCGTCGGCAAGAAGCTGGATCAGATGGCCAAGCTGCGAGATTGCCAGGATATTGCTGCCTGGAAGACTAGTATTATAAACCACCTGTACTACGTGGCTGCAACATCAATGAATGCTGAAGAGCGCTTGGGAAAATGGACATCACTATGCAACCATGTTCAAAATGTTCACAAGCATGATAATGAACATTTTCCTGTTTGCGGCCAATGACGAAGAAGGACAGATTGTGGCTAAAGCCAAGTAAGTATTCCATTCTTATTTAATTCATATAGTGTTTGCCTGAGCTAAGTCCATATGCAATGTTTGGCAAGAAATCATAGTGATTAACAGCATTATCAAAGCTCATCAAAAAATAGGAGGGTATATTTGCCACCAAAGTAGTTATGTTTCTATCTATCTATTGCCAGATGCCTTGATCTCAAAGGGGTATTCACAAATGTTTCTTATTTCCACCCCTCTCACTCTTGATTTACATCACTTCAACAATGTCATGCTTCACTCCCGTACGTCAAGTATCGGGATTACCACACTTTCATGCAATGACTTCCATACTCCCCACTCTATTCCTTGTCACTGCTTCAGTGTTCATACAACCCTCTTCCTGTTGTACCCTCTACCACACTTCCTCCTCCATCACACTGGCCAAATACTGTACAGTACTTAAATCATTAAAAGAGCTAACATTTTACATAACCTGTCCACTCAACATCGCCTCACACTGACTGTACCTCTTTAGAAGACCATAACCTTGCTCTTTCTCATATTTACCTTCATATCATTATCATGCAATTTGTCTTAATTCGTAATGCCATCGACTAAATTACTGGTATTATAGTGCGACAAAAACATGACTTTTTACATAACTGTAAAATCTTATTCATGCTATTCTCATTTATGGAAATGATTAATTAGGTTTATTGGTAAGTTGATTGATGGGTTGGTTAAAATATGAAATGATGTTTATATTTTACTTCTACAGGCTCCAAGGTATGTGACAAATTGGAGGATGTTGTTTCAAGAAAAGGGCTTCTGAGGGACATCCAAAAGTTGAGCCCCTTACATCAGACTTCAAATCTTGAAGTATTTTTTCACAGCCTGATCCTGAAATTTGCTCCCAAGAATGTGGCCTTTTCATACAAGGTCATGATATGCAGGTAAGCAAAGTTAATTTCATGTTTGTCTTATTATTTAGCAGTAACACCTTACCCAAATTCATTTACTTTGAAATTACTTTCATCTGTTAATTAATAAATAACATAATGTGATTTCTTGTTACTGCCTTATAGCACGGTTTAGGCTGGTGTGGTGCAATTTTGCCAGGTGCAAGTGCTTCAGGGGGACTTTGTTGAGTCTTGCCGAGACACTGTTAGCGCTATACCAACACCGGCCACTGTGATGACATGATGGGGCTGTGTTGTGGCAACTCTTTATTGTACTGTACTACAGTAAAGAGACTAAAACTACCACGCTCTCTGTGGATGAAGCGCTCTTTAAACTTTTATGTATATGTATATACTGTACTGTATCTACAAATATGGAGCAATAGACTGCAGTAGCCCCAGTGTACCAGGCTAAATAACCAACCCACCACAGGCTCAACAGGGCCTTGATAAAAGGCGAGCCCCACAGCATAATAATTTAACGTAAACTCCTAATGTCACTTAATGTGTACAATCCCTCGCTAGCATCTGTCCTTGGAAATCATGGGAGGTAGAAATAGATGAGTGAAAATGCGGTCGTTTGGGAGAGGGGGTCGGGCGCCAGTTGGATTAGATAATAGTCCGTCAGGCGCCTGGCCCGGGGAGCCGGTATATATGAAGAGTCTTGCATGGATGCGTGGTGGGCAGGCACTTTGGTGTGCTCTGCTGCATGTCTGCCTGGTGAGACCGGAACCGGTCAGGGGCCGGGGGAGTGCTGGAGTGCCCATAGTTGTTGTTGTTGTTGTTGTTATCGTTCCGTAGGCTGCCTGGCCGAACAGCCCTGAGTCTCTAAGGAAGGCCATGGCCGAGATTGGGCTTTCCCACTGGGCTCTCAAGGAGTGTAGATTATGTTTTTGGTGTAAGGGATTGTGTGGAATGCAGTCTTCTATGATGTGTTTAATAGTATGGGGTGCTGTGTTGCATCTTGGACAGGCATCGCCAACAAAGTCATCCAGTCTCTTCTGATAGCTCAAAAGAGCTGGATGGTGTCCACATCTCAGTCTGGCCAGGTAGACTCTGTCCTCGCGAGGAAGGGAAGACTCAGAAGGATAGATTTCGGGAGATCGTGCATGCAGCTGCGTGCTGTCTTTGAGTGACTGGATGAAATGGCAAGTGATATGAGTATGGATGTGCTTCTGGAAGCTGGTTTGGGGTGGGCAGGGAAGGAGAGATGACAGTATTTGTGTGTGATACTGTGTGTTGGGTGTTGTTATGATGTTCCTTGGTGTCTGTGGGTGTGCTGTCATGTAGTGTAGTGGATGGTGTTGGTTTGTGGAGGCTGCAGCCAGGAATTGAGTGTGCCTCATGTCCAGGTGGTCTTTGACTTTGAGGACTTTGGTTTCTTGATGTAGGTGTAGTAGCTGTGCAGCCTGTGATGATTTTTAGGGCTTTGTTTTGAATGGTCTGTAAGGTTTTGTGATGTGTTTCTGCTAGGTTAGAAGCCCAGGCAGGGCTTGCGTTTTCCATAACTGATCTTATATATTGTTTGTATATTGTGGTGGTAGTTTCTTTGTTGTGTCCAAACTATGTGTGGGCAAGTGACCTGAGGTCGTTAAGTCTGGGTGTCAGTTTATTTTTTATTTTTTTTTTATATGTTGTCTGAATGTCATTAACCCTTTCGCGGACTGCAGGACACGATTGCGTCCTTACAGGGATACTTTAAACCTTTGTGTCCATCAGGGGTGTTTAGAAACCTTTAGTTTATTTACATCAACCTCTGCAGTTGTCTTTGAGTGAGTTGTGGGCAGAAAACTAATTTTGGAGAGGTAATTTTGAGATTAAGATAATTCTATATCTGAATACTAAACGTCAACCCCCCGGACCTGAAAGGGTTAAAGTATCATATGTTACACCTAGGATTTTAGGTGTGTGTGTTAAGGGGGTGTTGTTTATGGTGCCCTTAGTGATCCCTGGTCTCTAGGTCTTCTACTGGGCAACCTAGATGTGTGTGATTTTTTTGGGCTTTGTCTCGAGTCGGCGACCCTCAGCTATGGGGTATGTGCCTGAGTATATACATACATACATACATACATACATACATACATACATACATACATACATACATATATCACTTTCAACCTTTCGGGGGACACTTGCTACAAGCAGCTTTGCATTTTGTCTCCTTCATGCACATAGGGAAAAAAAAAAACTCCTCTCATATCACTGACCTACCTGGTGAAAAAGCCTACACGGGGCTGTTCGGCCAGGCAGCTTAGGTAACTACTACTACTACTACTACTGATGTGGCGGCGTCTACGCCGTGGGGCCACCTCCCGAGGCTGCCAACCGCGGATGGCTGCCGACCCTCCACAGCCGAAGACAAAATCAACGACCAGTGGAGGAAAACCGGATGCCGGCCGCGGGGAGCAGTTTCGGGAGCCAAACCGTCACAACCATCCCCTGCCCCCTCCCTGGGGGCACGGGTCCTTGGAGCGGCTTCGGTCGCGCCGGGAATTTCCACACCTCTCACACCACACACACACATCACACAGTTTTTCCTACACCGAGAAATGACTCTCCGGCTGTCATTTCTCGAAGACTTCTTCTAGCCGGAGACATTGAGAGCAACCCAGGACCCACGTTCACATACATATGTCCAACTTGCTCAAAACCCATCACTTCGAGTCGCCATACTAAGGGTTCAGTTCTCTGCAATTCATGTGGGAAATGGACCCACTTCACCTGCACAACACTTGCCTCCAAGAAACACTACACAAACACCTGGACCTGTTCCTCATGCCCCTCCCTCTCCCAGTCAAATCCCTCGCCTAAAACCCGTCCACCTCTCCTCCCCAACCCACCTAACCTTCCCATATCATCCACTCCCCCCCCTAAAACCCGTCCACCTCTCCTCCCTAACCCACCTAATCTTCCCATACCATCCACATCCTCAACTCAACACACCACACCCCATCCTAATCCATTCCAACCCCCATCTCCTGCTCCCCAATCCCCACCCCCACCTCACCCATCCCAACCCCCACCCCCACCCTCACACCCCCACCCCCCCCATCACCCCCACCCCCACCCCATCCTCGTGCAGCAGCACCCAACGTACATCGTGCACATAACATTAACATTCTTCAACTGAACATAGATGGCATCAACACAAAGAAACACGAACTCTCACACTTCATCAAACAACACAACATACACATTGCCATCTTACAAGAAACAAAACTCCGCACAACACAAAAAACACCCACATTTCATAATTTCACCACCATCAGACAAGACCGGGCTGTCGGCGGGGGCGGTGGACTCATCACCCTGGTACACAAAGAAATATCATACATAGTAACCAGTGTACAAACCAAATCACTCCTCCCCCCAAATGATAACACAACAGAAATACAGTCAATTAAAATACGCACTGGCAACAACTCCAACATAACCATCATAAACACATACATCCCTCCCCAAACATCCCCTACAGTACCAAATGAATACAGACCACACTTACAACACATCACAAACACCCCACACACCCCACACATCATCCTGGGTGGTGACTTCAACGCCAAGACGTCGGCCTGGTTTGTCGACAACCCCGACACAGACAGAGGGCTGGTACTACAAAACCAAACCGATAACCTCATCATCCTTAACGACATCCATCAACATACCCATATTCCTCACCAAGCCCTCTATAACCCATCATCTCCAGACATCACCTTTTGCTCCCCAGAACTCGCCCCCACAACATCCTGGAGGGTGGTCAGAACCTTAGGCTCTGACCACCTCCCGATTATTATCACCACCAAAACCAGACTCACCCCAGCTAGCCACAAACACACATACACCAATTATAAAAGAGCTAACTGGGAAGCATTCACAAATGAGACAGAACAACACTTCACAACTCTAAACAGTACACCCATCACTAACATCAACAATGCTGTACACATACTCAATAAAACTATCCAAAACGCTGACAAGAAACACATTCCAAGAGGTAACAGAAAAAGACACAACCCCAACTTCACACCAGAAATTCAAAACCTCATCAGACAACGCGACATACTGAAACACTCCCCAGCACCCCACACACAAGACATCACACAACAAATTCAAGCACTCAACACCCAAACTAACAACAAAATACAAGAACAACAAAAACTAAATTGGAATAACTTCCTACAAACACTTGATCACAAAACAAACCCCAAAAAACTATACAAAACACTAAACAGCATCACACTTTCCAACAGCAACACAACACAATCACAACAACAGACTCTACTCCTTCATGTAAACAACAAGCAAACACTCTCATCAATCACTTTTCACATGTCAGCCACCTAAAACCTCACAAAGACGACCGACGTGTCATCCGACGTAAGAGACAATTCCCCACAGACCCTGACTATACACCCTTCACCAATCACCAGACAAAGCATATCATCAACAATCTCAAGCACTCACCCGCCTGTGGCCTAGACAACATAAGCAACATACACCTCAGACACCTGGGACCACAAGGCATACAAGCACTCACTAACATATCAAACTACAGCTATTCACACAACACAATACCAGACATTTGGAAGCATGGTATCATCATCACTTTCCCCAAACCCAACAAAGACCCCACGCTACCCTCCTCGCACCGCCCCATCACACTCCTTTGCTCCCCCTCCAAAGTCATGGAACGCCTAGTATTACAACTAATTACACCTGACCTACCCCTAGCTCCAACACAACATGGCTTTAGGCCACTGCACTCCACAAACACTCTTCTCACAGACCTTACACAAAGAGCTTTCGACGGCATCAATTCAGCTAGACCACCACACAGATCACTATTAGCCACACTTGACATTAGTAAAGCCTTCGATGCCATCCCCCGCCACAACCTAACAAACAAAATCTACAACACAAACATGCACAACAACACAAAACGGTGGCTGGCCAACTTCCTAGCAGGCAGATGTGCACACGTATCTTTTGCCGGTCAGTCATCTAAAATCAGAAACTTTCCAAACGGAGTCCCACAAGGATCCGTCCTATCGCCCGCACTCTTCAATCTGTACATGCACGATATAACTACACCCAATACGCCCCAAATAAACTTAGCCTCCTATGCAGATGACATAACACTCACATGCACACACCATGACCCAAAAAGAGCAACAGATCTCCTTCAACCCTATCTCAACACACTACATGGCTGGTGCACTACAAACAGACTTAATCTAGCCCCAGCCAAATCCACCGCAACCCTGCTCACAAGTTGGACAGGAGAACACGAATACATCCCTCAACTCACCATAAACAACACACCCCTAACACATACACACACACCCAAAATCCTAGGAGTAACATATGATACTCATATGACATTCAAACAGCACACCACAAACATTAAAAAGAAACTGACACCCAGACTTAACGCCCTCAGGTCACTTGCTCACACAAAATTTGGACACAACAAAGAAACTACCACCACAGTATATAAACAATACATAAGATCAGTGATGGAATACGCAAGCCCAGCCTGGGCTTCTAACCTAGCTGAAACACATCATAAGACCTTACAGACTATTCAAAACAAAGCCCTGAAGATCATTACAGGCTGCACAGCTACTGCACCCACAGATCACCTACATCAAGAAACCAAAATCCTCAAAGTCAAAGACCATCTGGACATGAGAGGCACTCAATTCCTGGCAGCAGCCTCCACGAACCAAGACCACCCACTAAACTACATGGCAACACACCCACAGACACCAAGAAATATCAAAACAACACCCAGCACATGGTATCACACACAATTATTGTCCTCTCTCCCTCCCTGCCCACCCCGAACCAACATCCAGAAGCACATCCATACTCATATCTCTCACCGATCCATCCACTCACTCACAGACAACACACAGCTGCATGCACGACCTCCCGAAATCCATCCTTCCGAATCCTCCCTTCCTCGCGAGGACAGAGTCCACCTGGCCAGGCTGAGATGCGGACACCATCCAGCTCTCCTGAGTTATCAGAAGAGACTGGATGACTCCGTTGTCGACGCCTGCCCGGGATGTAACACAGCACCCCATACCATTAAACACATCATAGAAGACTGCATTTCACACAACCACTTACGCCAACAACACAATCTACACTCAATGAGAGCTCTGTGGGAAAGCCCGATCGTGGCCATGGCCTTTCTCAGGGACTCGGGGCTGTTCGGCCAGGCAGCTTAGGGAACAACAACAACAACAACTACTACTACTACTACTACTACTACTACTACTACTACTACTACTACTACTACTACTACTACTACTACTACTACTACTACTACTACTACTACTACTACTACTACAACATCATCTTTTCTATCCTAAATGACCTAGAGCAGTTAGTTGAACACCCTACCCTTATCTCGGACGGCCTTGGAGATCGGCCCAACATTCTTGACGTAATTTCTAACCTCTAATCCTTCTGCTTACACTGTAGATCTTCTCCCTCTGTTGGGCTTCTCCTATCATATCCTTATCTCTGTCACCTGTTCTGTCTCTCCAGTATAGCCTTCTGACCTCCCCCCCCCAGCCGGTGGTGCTTGTCGTATTTTGGCGCTGCCGACTGGGAGATTCTTCGACAGTACTTCTTATATTTTCTATGAAATAATTTTTGCTTCCGTGACCGGGGACCCTCAGAGAGTGCCGAACGCATTACTGAGGTAATCCTCTCGGGCTTCGAAGCATACCTCCCATCTTCTTTCTCTCAAACTAACTATTCACACTACTGATCCACCTGGTGAACAAGCCTACGTCTTTTCTATCCTAAATGACCTAGAGCAGTTAGTTCAGCAACCCACCCGTATCCCGGATCGCATCGGAGATCGGCCTAACATTCTTGACCTGTTTCTAACTTCTAACCCTTCTTCTTATACTGTCGATCTTTTCTCTCCTTTGGGCTCCTCCGACCATAAACTTATCTCTGTCACCTGTCCTATCTCTCCAGTACAGCCACCCGATCCTCCTAGCCGGCGGCGCTTGTGGCACTTTGGCGCTGCCGACTGGGAGGCTCTTCGGCAGTACTTCTTTGATTTCCCATGGAATGATTTCTGCTTCCATGGCCGAGGACCCTCGGAGAGTGCTGAACGCATTACCGAGGTAATCCTATCGGGCATGGAAGCATACATTCCATTCTCTTTCTCTCAGACTAATGCTAAAAAATCTTGGTTTACTCACGCCTGTTCTACTGCTGTCCGCAATAAGGAGGAAGCATTCAAACGGTACCGACGCCTTAAAACTCAAGACTCTCATTCTTCATATGTTTCTGCCCGGAATCAAGCCAAATCTGTTCTTCGACTTGCCAAACACTCTTTCATCAATAATAAATGCACTGAACTATCCAACTCTAGCTCTTCCCAAGCTTTCTGGCATCTAGCCAAAAACCTCTCCAACAATTTCTCTTCCTCGTCTTTCCCTCCCCTTTCCCACTCTGATGGCACAACCATCACTTCTTCCTCTGACAAAGCTAAACTCTTCGCTCAAACTTTTGCTAGAAACTCCACCTTGGATGATTCCGGTGCTATTCCTCTCCGCCCTCCTCCCTCTTACTTATGCCTAATATCCTAATCTCTTCTAAAGATGTACTTTCTACCCTCTCTGGGCTTAACACTAATAAGGCGTACGGTCCGGACGGTGTTCCTCCTGTTGTTCTCAAAAACTGTGCTTCCGTGCTGACTCCCTGCCTAGGCAAACTCTTTCGTCTCTGTCTATCCTCTAACGTCTTCCCTTCATGCTGGAAGTTTGCTCACATTCAACCTGTCCCAAAGAAGGGTGACCGCTCTCAACCCTCCAACTATCGTCCAATTGCTCTTATCTCTTGTCTTTCTAAAGTTTTTGAAACTATTCTTGCTTCCAAATTTCTTAAGCATTTCTCTTCTCATAATCTGCTCTCAGATCGCCAGTATGGCTTCCTTAAGGGTCGCTCTACTGGTGATCTTCTTTCATATCTTACTAACTCTTGGTCATCCTCCTTTCGGGACTTCGGTGAGACTTTTTCTATTGCACTAGACATATCGAAAGCCTTCGATAGAGTCTGGCATAAATCTTTAATTCTAAACTACCCTCCTTCGGTTTCTATCCCTCCATCTGTGCCTTTGTCTCTAATTTCCTTTCCGGCCGTTCCATAGCCGCGGTTGTGGACGGCCATTGTTCACTTCCTCACTCTATAAACTCCGGTGTTCCTCAGGGCTCTGTCCTATCTCCTATTCTCTTTCTAATTTTTAAATGATCTCCTTAACTGTACCTTAATTCCCATCCATTCATATGCAGACGACTCAACCTTGCACTACTCCATTAGTTTTTCAGAACGCCCCAGCCAGCAATCCCTCAACGACAAACGTAATGAAGCCATAGAACTCTTAATTCTGATCTAAATACTATTTCCAATTGGGGCAGGGAAAACCTTGTTAACTTTAATGCTTCCAAAACCCAATTTCTTCATCTATCTACCCGTCAGGATCTCCCAGCGGACTATCCCTTATTCTTCAACAATACAAAAATCAACCCTTCATCTTCTCTCAATATTCTTGGTGTCTCTTTTTCTTCTGCTCTCATTTGGAAGGACCATATTACCAGTCTTGCTAAGGCAGCATCCCAGAAGCTGGGTGTGCTCAACCGCCTTAGGGGTTCTTTTCCCTGCACAGCTTCTTGCTCTGTACAGGGGCATAGTGCGCCCTTGTATTGAGTATTGTTCACATGTGTGGGGAGGTTCCTCTCACACTGCTCTCCTAGACAAAGTTGAAAGGAAGGCCTTTCGTATCATTAACTCCCGTCCACTCACCAACTCTCTGCAATCTCTCTCTCTCCGCCGCAATGTTGCATCTCTCTCGCTATTCTATCGCTACTATAATAATCAGTGTTCCTCAGAGCTATCCCAGTGCATACCACCTCCTTTACGTAGGGCACGTGGTACCCGTCTTGCAACTCAATCCCACCCCTACTCTGTGCAACTCTCCAACCCAAGAGTGAAACGTTACTCTCAAACTTTCTTCTACTCAACAGCTGAGCTCTGGAACTCTCTCCCAGAATCAGTCTTTCCCTCTTCCTATGACTTAAATTGCTTCAAACTCCGTGTGTCCAGGCATTTTGGCTCGAACGTCCCTTGATTTTGGCCCTGTCACTCTTTCAACTATGGGGGAGGCACTCGCTATAGGCAGTTATGCCTTTTGCCTCCCTCAATCACATAGAAAAAAAAAAAAAAAAAAAAAAAAAAAAACTGACATAAATCTTGATATCCTCACGCTTATTCTACTGCTGTCCGGAATATGGAGGAAGCTTTCAAACAGTACCGTCGCCTTGAAACTCAAGAATCTCGCCATAATGGTACCGTCGCCTTGAAACTCAATAATCTCATACTTTTCTATGTTTCTGCTCGGAATCAAGCCAAATCTGTTCTTCGTCTCTACAAAAAAACAATCATCAATAATAAGTGCTCTGAACTTTCCAACTCTAGTTCTCCCCAAGCTTTCTGGCATCTAGCCAAAAACCTCTCCAACAATTTTACTTTATCAATCCCTCCTCTTTTCTACTCTGACGGCACCACCGTCAGACAAAGCTGAACGCTTCGCTCTAAATTTTTGCTAAAAACTCCACCTTGGAAGGGTGAGGGCTGGACCAGCCCAGAGTGATTTTGGGCATACTCTACCCAACCTGTTTCTGTCAGTCTGATTTCTTTTACTACTTTTACTTCTAGGTGCTGGCGAGATCGCTTGATTGGGTGGCACTGCAAGGTGGGCTGCGGACGATGGGGGCATTGGCCCAGGGGTACAAGCCAATGGGCTGATGATCCCCTCCCCCGCTGCCCTCTCAGAGACAGATCTCATCTCACCCTGGCCCCTTCGGGGGCCAGAGTATCTGGATGGCTAGACAGTCTGGGGAACTACAACAACTCCACTTTGGATGATTCTGGTGCTATTCCTCCCTCTCCTCCCCACTCTCTCTTACTTATGCCTAATATCTTTGCTTTGTTTGCAAGTTTTACATTTTAATTTAAATCATAATTTCTTCTAAGGATGTACTTTCTGCCCTCTCTTTGCTTAATGCTAAGAAGGTGTACGAACCGGATGATATTCCTCCTGTTGTTCTAAAAAAACTGTTCTTCCGTGCTGACTCCCTGCCTCGGAAAACTCTTACGTCTCTGCCTCTCCTCTTTACTTTACGTCTTTCCTACTTGCTTGAAGTTTTCTCTCATTCATCCTGTCCCAAAGAAGGGTGACTGCTCTCAACGCTCCAACTATCGTCTCCTTTCTTGCATCTTTAAAGTTCTTGAAACTATTCTTACTTCAAAATTTCTTAAGCATTTATCTTCCCATAATCTACTTTCAGATTGCCAATATGGTTTCCTTAAGGCCCAATCTACTGGTAAACTTCTTTCTTATCTTATTAACTCTTGGTCATCCTCGTTTCGGGACTTCGGTGAGACCTTGTCTATTCTTCTACACAAATTGAAAGCCTTCGATTGAGTCTGGCACAAATCTCTAATTTCTAAGTTACCCTCCTTTGGTTTCTATCCCTCCATCTGTGCCATTATCTCTAATTTCCTTTTCGGCTGTTCCATAGGTGCGGTTGTGGATGGTCATTGCTCACTTCCTCAACCTATCAACTCTGGTGTTCCTCAGGGCTCTGTCCTGTCTCCAGTTCTCTTTTTAATTTTCATTAATGATCTCCTCAACTGTACCTCTAGTCCTATCCACTCATATGCTGATGACTCTACCTCTCACTATTCAACTAGTTTTTCACAACGACCCAGCATGCAATCACTCCAAAACTTATGTGATGAGGCCATAGCATGCCTATCTTATGATCTATCAACCATCTCTGATTGGAATCAGAGAAAATATTGTTAGTTTCAATGCTTCCAAACCCAATTTCTCCTTCTCTCTACCCTTCAAGAACTTCCACACGTCTATCCCTAATACTTCAACAATACACAAACCAACCCTTCATCTTCTCTCAGAATTCTTGGTACAGTATTTTTTTTTCTCCCGATCTTTCTTGGAAAGATAAGATTACCACTCTTGCTAAAATAGCTTCCCAGAAGTTAGGTGTGCTCAAGCGTCTCTGTGGGTTCTTCACTCCCGCACAACTTCTTGCTCTGTATAGGGGCGCAGTTCGCCTTGTGTCGAGTACTGTTCGCATGTGTGGGGAGGTTCCACCCATACCGCACTGTTTCTGTTTGTGTCTCAACTACACAGAGTAATCCAGCTAGCTCTCAGAAGCACCTCCTCCTAACCATGTCACTATACTAAACAAGCACACCACTCTTCTTAACAATTCTAAAAAAAAAAAAAAAAAAAAAAAAAAAAAAATTTGATCTCACTTTTTCAACTTTGGGGGAGACACATGTTACAGGCAGCTTTGCCTTTTGTCTCTTTCATACACATTGAAAAATAATGAAAACAGAAAAAAGAAAGAAAAGAACGCACCTTGGAAAAAATGAATACCGGTAGATAGAGGTCGAGAGAGAAAGTGAAAGGTTGATTGTGCTGAAAGTTTTGAGACCAAAATGAGGTGAAAAAAAAAATTATTATTAAATTAGCTTATGTTCCCCAGGGTGGCCTTCCTAGAGCACTTGGACCAGTGTGGTAGTGCGACTCCCATACATAAACAAAAAATATTGGGATTGAAAATTTGGAGAACTAAAATTACGGCATCCTGCTTGCATGCTTTGTGTCACAGCTACCCTTCATGTTACTCCCTCACACACACAGCCACAGTTGATGCTATCTTCATAGGCAGCTGTAGGAAAGGTATTTATGTAGAGATAAGGAGCTGTATCTCGTATTTGTAAACCTGGAAAATGTCTTTTATAGTGTTTCCTGAGATGTTTTGTAGAGGGCTAGGAGAAATCTTGGTGTATTTACCTAACTATATTTACCTAATTGTAGTTTACAGGAGTTGAGCTAAGCTTGTGTTGTCCCGTCTCTCAGTCTACTTTTTATCCAATTTTTTCTTGAAAATATGGATGTTCCTTGCCCCTACCACCTCCTCCTCCAGCCCATTCCATTTGTCAATACATCTATAGGGGAAGCTAAACTTCCTGATATCGTTCTTGCAGGTAGGTCTTTTTACTTTGTAGCTGTGGCCTCTAGTTATTCCTGTATCCATAATTAATATATCCTCCCTATCCAGCCTCTCCAGCCCCCGGGCACATTTGTACATCATTATCATGTCTCCCCTCTCTCTCCTCTCTTTTAGACTCGGTAGATTTAATTTGTCTAGCCTCCCTTCATATGGCAGTTCTCTGAGACTTGGAACCAATCTAGTGACTGCTCTCTGGATTCTTTCTAACTTGTGAATATGCTTCTTTAGATGCGGGGACCACACCACTGCTGCATACTCCAATCTTGGTCTAATCATACTCTTCATAATTTTCGCTACTGTACCATGGTCTCATCCAAGTAGTTCAGAGCAACTTTCATATTCCCGGCCATTGCATACATTCCGCTAAAGAGCTTGTTAATATGTTTCTCTGGCGACAAATTATCTTGTATAATCAACCCTAAATCTTTTTCTTTTTCGGCCTTGCTAATTATATTATCTCCCATCCTGTACTCCCAATTTGGTCTATTCACACTTCTTCCCATATTTAACACATGGCATTTACTTATATTAAATTTCATTTTCCACTTGGTGCTCCATTCGTATATTTTATCTAAATCCCCTTGCAGCTCCTCACAACTACTTTTATTTGTTATTTGTCTCATAATTTTTACGTCATCTGCAAACATTGACATGTAAGAGTTTATGCCTATCGGCAGGTCATTCACGTACATAAGGAACATGAGAGGTGCCAACACAGATCCCTGCGGCACACCACTCTCAACTTTCCGCCACGATGAGTAAGTTCCTCTAATGTTGGTCCTCATTTCCCTATCTGTTAAATAGCTCTCCATCCATTTCAGCAAACTCCCCCTGACACATCCTAGCGTCTCAAGCTTAGATAACAATCTCTTATGTGGTACCTTATCGAATGCTTTGGAAAGGTCTAAGTAGACGCAGTCCACCCATCCGCCTCTTTCTTGGAGTACATCTATCACCCTACTGTAATAACATAGCAAACTGGTAACACAAGATGTCCCTTCTCTGAATCCAAATTGCTTTGGGGTTATTATCTTCTTTCTCTCCATCATTTTCATCCATCTCTTCCTAATTAGCTTTTCACAAATCTTGCATACAATACTAGTAAGTGAAACTGGTCTATAGTTTAGAGGGTCCTCAGGGTTTCCATTCTTGTATATCGGAATGATATTAGCTCTTTTCCATTCAACAGGAACCTGTCCTTTATCTAAGGAAGCTTGAATTATGTCCCTCACTGGCTCCACTAATTGCTCTGCACACTCCTTTAAAACCCAGGCAGACACTTCATCTGGTCCCATAGCTTTCCTTACTTCAAGTCCTCTCATCGCAGATAACAGCTCATCTCTAGTTATTTCAATCTTACTAAGACCACTCTCCAGTACTCCCGCCTGTGGTTCGTCAAAACCTTCCTCTCTAGTAAAAACTGACCCCAATTTGTTATTCATTACCTCACACATGTCCGATACATTTTCATACGTCCTAGCATCAACTCTTAATTTAGTAATTTGTTTCTTTACCTTCAACTTACTGTTTATATATTTATAAAATAATCTAGGGTCACTTTCACATTTATTTACTATGTTCTTCTCATAGTTCATTTTAACTTGCCTAATTATGTTAACATATCTATTCCTCTCCTGTTTATATTTATTCCGATTACTCTCAGTGTTCCTTCTTCTTAATCTAGCCCAAGCTGCATCACGCCTACCCAAAGCTCTTTTGCATTTCAAATTAAACCAATCTTTCTGCTTAGTAAAATTTCCAGTTTTATATCTTGGGACAAACATATTGGTTCCTACTCTATAAATTTCGAGGAATCTACTATATTTACCATGTACGTCCCGTTCCTTCAAAATAAGATCCCAATCTACTCCCTCTAAATATCTTTTCAAGGATACATAATCAGCTTTACTATAATTTAATCTGTCATTTATGTAGCTATTGTCTAATCTATTGGCATTACTCGAGGTCAACTTCCATTTTAGTAATAGGTGATCACTTTTACCTACAGGACATAGATAGTTTATATCACTAATTTCGTGAGGATCTTTTGTAAAAATCAGATCGAGTTTAGAAGGTTCGTTATTACCCCTCATTCTTTTATTTTCCTTCACATGTTGTGCAAGTACATTTTCCGTAACCAACTCCACTAGCCGACTTCCCCAAGATCTCTGATGTGGCCCTGCATCTCCTGATTCCCAATCAACCTCACTACAGTTGAAATCTCCTACCAAGATCAATCGATTCTTCCTTAAAAGCAATCTTCTCAACGACTGAATCATATCCTCTACCATCTCCTCAAACTCCAACTCCCTCCATGCTCTGGTCTTTGGTGGCATGTAAGCTACTGCTATGTCTAGCTTTTTTCCTTCTATATCATTGAGTTCAACTGCCATTATTTCTGCCTTGTCATTATTTAACTCCACGTGCTTTGCTGTCATAGGGTTCTTAACTAATACTGCCACTCCACCTCCCCTTTTACCCTTTCTATCATTTCTCCATATATTATATCCTTCACTAAACACTATGTTGCTGTCAAAGTCCTGGTTCAGCTTTGTCTCTGTCAAACAGACTATCTGTGGTTGATCTTTTCTTAATATATTATCTAGCTCTACCTTTTTACTGTTTATTCCATCTATATTAGTGTAGTAGCACAGTATATTTGAATCCACCTCCTTGTTTCTCTTCCCTCTGTAGAAGAAGATTGATGGAATACATACATACAAGTTTAAAGACCGTTTGGTTTCAGTCTCACGTCCTAAATGGCGGCTTTCCAGGCGGCCCTGTCAACGGCTGCCTCTGTTGTCAATTTTTTTTTTTTGTTTTTTTTTTTTTTAGATCTGACCGGAGTACCTGATCCCACGTCATTCTAGGTCTACCACTACGGGCAGCTCCCCCACGTTCACATTCCAGCATTTTCTCACCCAGCTCTGATCATCCATTCTCTCTACGTGTCCAAACCAACCAAGTCGGCTCATGCACATCACTTCACTGACACTCCTAATGCCCAGACGCCTTCTTAATGATTTTGAAGATATACGAGCCTACAAGGGTTATAAAACGTCAGTGAGAGTGCAAGGCATACTGAGCATGGAGTTTACAGTAAGTGTCCACCAGGGCCCAGGGCTTAGTGTTAAGCCCACTTATCTATGTGATGGTCCTGGAAGTACTGTTTAGGGATTTTAACCCTTGTCTAGCGGGGTGTTTTGGGCTCATTTGGGCATATTCAGGCCTTCCTGCATGATAAATCAAGCATCTGCATGAAAAAAAACATATTTAGCAAAATACTAGGCACTAAAAGCTTCAAAATGAGACCAGAACGAGCTACGTAGCACTCGTGGTTCTCTTGCAGTGATGCCACGAACATGGGAGTTTAGCATATATCGGTATATTTTTCCCAGCTATGCTCACTACTGGCTACACTGCCGGCCTCTCGAGAACACAGGGAACATGAGTTAATGGGCGGCGGTAAGCCCTGGGAGTCGGCTGTCTGGCCCGCTGTGCTCCCGGCCATTTGCACTCTATTTTAACCCTTTAAAAGCCTTAATAATGCTCCTAACTTGCTGCAAATTGGTGCACGACTGAAGTCGAGCGCCGCCAATAAGGGGTTAAACTGGTCTCCCTTAGGAACTGTTTTATGCAGATGACCTGGTTGTTGTTGTTGTTGTTGTTGTTCCCCAAGCTGCCTGGCCGAACAGCCCCAAGGCCCTGAGCAAGGCCAAGGCCATAACCGAGCGCCCCCACAGAACCCTCCCTGCCGACCACAATAAAGCTTGGGTGACCGAAGCCACTCCATGGCGGGGAGCTGAGGAGGGTGCAGAAACGCCCGGGAAACCAAAGTCCCACCCAGGGCCCTGTGCCCCTCAGCAATTATGAAGAGAAAGTTGAGGGGCAAAGGAAAAATGTGACGCTTTGGCTTCCAATCTTGGTAGATTGGGAGGTCAATCCATGGAAGAGACGCCGTCACTTGAGATCTAGAAAATATATAAGTAAAAGGAACAGTCAGAGTAAGCTATGGGGATGGCAGAGGTCGCTCAGTTCTCACTCTGATAGACCAGCCCATCACCACTGACCTGGTTGTTATTGTAGATAATACACAGGATGCTTATCCCAAATTCAATAGCTGGAAGGAGAGCATGGCAAACAAAGGAGTAAGAGTACAGTAATGCCAATAAATATACAGTAGTGTATATGGATTTCAGGTTGTACCAGATAATGGGCAATTGGGTTCAAGCAACTCTCTCTCATGAACAGGAACAAGCTAGATAACGAAGGAGTTGCCTCGGCATATGGAAGCATATGAAGGCGATTCATTTGCGCCATCCCCTGTCTGAGCTTGAGGTTCTGATAATAGATAGATGGATAGACTAGAAAATTAACATGAAGGAAACTTTGCCATGGCTTATCAGGAAGAAGCAAGGTATTGGAATGATTATATTAATTACATTATATATTTTTTCTTTACAGCCAAAGTCTTTCCTGTTCATGGAGAAGCTAAAGGCCAACAGCAGTGAAATCACTACTGAGGATAAGAAAAGTGGTGAAGTATCGGTGGGTCGGCAGCGAATGTTGGAAGCTGAGAGGTTGAGGGCAGTGGAGGCATACCGACAGATGAAAGCAGAAAGAACCCATGCTGTTCCACCTTCATCTCTTTCTTGAATTGCTATCCTCTTTCTGTAAAATGAATAAAGTTATTACCATGAGAACTATTATGTCTTTCCTAGACTGCTTTCACAGACATTTTATACAAGTACGCAGGGGGAAAGCCACGTGTGCCAATGCTGTTGACCCAGACTTTTCACTAGCATCATACCATCCTTAGTCCTCTATCTATCTCTGGGAATGAGACACATTAACTTATTTTGTGCACCACTCTATGGTAGATTGATTTGCATCTGCATTAGTGTTTGAGATATCTGTTTTAGTCCCATGTCTTAACTTTTCTACCTCTGGGACTACTCACTCCTTAACAAGGTTTGGTGTGACATTTTAGGGCCGTTATGATTTTGTTTCATTATTATCTTTGGCATAGGGATGCAACGACCCCACTGCTCGCTACTTTGGTAATGCACTCGGCCACTAGCAGTTACAGTGATTTCTTGTTACTGCCTTGTTCTTCTTATTATGCCCTCATATCCTTATCTTTTCTTTTATCTTAACTACTGTTATATCACCTCATTATGAATAGCTTTTGATTATATTTCTCATTAATTATTTTAAAAGTTTCAAGCACAATCATATCTCCCCTAGTTTTCTTTTGTCTGTGAGGGAAGATCTAATATTATCAGCTTTCCTGATATGAGAGACCTTTCAAGAATGGCACTATCTTCATAGCTCTCCTATGCACATATTTGATTGCATCAATATCCCTAATTTTTATGGATGTCAACCATGCTCGTTGTCGTGGGGGGGGGGGGGGGGGGGGGCGCAGAGGGGATGGCGACTGGGGTCTGATGCAGGAGGGTGGGACCCGATAGGTCTTCGTCCTCTTGCCTCGGTCCCCCGCCAATAGCTCAACTAATTTTGCATGGTGTTTCCTTTTCTTTCCAGCTTCCCTTCTTCTACACCCCCTGGCAGACCATTCGGGTTGGAGCCTTTGGCTTCTTTTCTAGAGTCGGGCACTATTGATCAGGTTATAAGCCATCCATTATTGCGGGTATGTGGAGGTGCCATGCATCAGCGTCGCCAGTAGGAGGGGTATTTACCCTATATTGATCAGCTACAGCTTACCGCTCACCTTAAGGGGGGCAGCTCCCCCTAATTGGGTGCTGATCCCTGCAAAAACCCCTGCCTTTGTGATCCCCTTGGGCTGGGAGGGTTATTTCCCTCTGAAAAGGGTGGTTCTTGTGGCTCGCCACTACCAATATTTCTCGGGTTGCCCCTTTGGTTAACAACTCTAGCAAGAATTTGACTACTGTTTCTGACCCTCCTCCACCCAATGCGAGTCCTGGCGTCTCTGATCAAGAGGTACTGATAGCAGGGCCCTGATGATCAGGGACTTCAGTGAACACTAGCCACATATTGTTAGACCGCACCATCCACCACAGCACTGGCGTCTGCCAAATAAGACACTGGCTGGCCCGAGACTCGAACTGTCGACCTCACGGTTTGCAGGCGAGTGCTCTACCAACCACGCTACGGCCTGTGGTAACAGTGATACCCTTGACAATGTTGAGCAGGCGGTTGCAGCTTTTTATAGCTTCGCACCCCCTGCAGACTTCTGGTCGTTACCTGATCAAGACAGTTCCTGTGGGTGTAATGATTGTGGTAAACGGTTCTTCCTCGATCATATCTCTTCTCCAACTGGCACTTGGTCGAAAGAATTAGAGATCTTCTTTCATTGGACCACCCCCTCTGATGTCCCGCTTTCCTCACACAAACTTGCGTGCGTGTGTGTTGACCATGTTAGGGCGTTCAACTCTTTCTCCGGCTGCTCTGATGGATCACTTTAAGTGACAACATGATATAGTGGATACAGACCTGGTCACATACCGCATCTCCGGTTCGCACTTACAACTCCATGACCCGCCTGCCTGCCGCAAGAGGTCGCATGACCCTACCTCTTCGCCCACTAATTCCCCATTGACAACTAAACTTGCCAAACCTTCTGTTCTGCGCCACAATGTCTCCTCTTCAGTATCAGGAGCAGCTGTCTCCATAATGGCAGTCGATCGGACGCTTCAGGACCCGCATATAGATATTGAGACTTCTGATTAACTTGGCTTATGTTGCAGGTGCATACAAGAATGCCTTCCTCTGATCGACCGCGATGATATTAGCTCTTCACAGAACGATTAATCACTTGGCACCTATTGCGGTTGATCGTCTATTGTCCTACCTCATATTAGGGATTCTTTGACCTCAACGGAACATCAAATCGCTTCCCTAGTGCGTTCTTTCATCTCTTTGTGACACGATCTGTCATTGCTTCTTTCTCAACATGGACCACACTGTGCGTTTAGCATTTACGACAAAACCTCGAAATTCCCGATTTTGTTACTAAACTACAATATCAGCTTGACCATCTTCTTGACAATTTACCTTCTTTTGCCGACCCTCGTTAACTTTGCTCCACTCCGCTCCTATATAAAGCCTATTCACAGATTCAATGTTCTTTAACTGACCTGTTTATGTTCTGACCTTTCACTCTCTCGACATATCATTGGTCTCTTAGCCTTATAATTGGCTTTGGCTCAGTAGGCTAGTATGCATTTTTTTATCATCATATGGATGCCAAACCTGATTTGCAAATTATAATAATGATCTTATGATTGTTTATGTGTTAAATGTTATCTCATGCAAATATAGAAAAGTTCTTCTTAAACCTATAATTATATTTGCAGCAGTGGCAAGTAATATAGTAACAACAAGGTTTGGAGGTCTTGCCATCTGTGCATAAGTAATGTGTTGGGAAAAGTTAACTTCAAATGCACTTATTATAATTTCCATATATATATAATATAATTATGTGGGTGAAGGCTGGTCCTATCCAGAGTGAGGTTTGGCATCCTCTACCCACCTTAGTAATTTCTTTCGGTCTCTTTTACTATCTCACTTTTCCTTCTGGGGGCAGGGAGCTAGGAATCCTCCTCCCCTTGTATAATTCACCTAGTACTTGATGGCATCCAGGTTCGACAGGGCCACTATAGATCCGAGGGACGGCTGGACAGCATTTATAACCATCTGTCGGAAAGCGATCCATGTGAGGTCGGGAGTGACCTTGCCTGCCACCAAGGAAACTGCTTTGCCCAGGTGAGTGAGTAGGATGGCTATTTTTTCGCGGTCTGTCGTGTAGGCCAGGTCTAAGACCGGGCTGACCATATCCAAGTATATTTGGATATCATATGTCTCGGCATTATACCCAGGAATTGGTATATGGGAGCGAGTAGCCTTGTTTCTTGTATTATTTTTCGCTCTATTTGCTTGCTTTAATGTCTCGTATATACTGTAGTCTTCATTACGAATTTAGAACCACCGTCTGCCACCAATGTTAAACCAATGTTATACTGTACCTCTAGCCCTATTCACTCATTTTCTGATAACTGTACCTTATGTTTTTCAACTAGTTTTCCACGACCCACCACACAATCACTCCAAAACTCACATGATGAGGCCATTGCACGCCTATCTTCTGATCTCAACTATTTCTGATTGTGGCAGAGAGAATCTTGTTACTTTTAATGCCTTCAAGACCCAATTTCTCCTTCTATCTAACCATTGCAATCTTCCACAAGACTATCACTTACTCTTCAAAAGTACACAAATCAACCCTTCATCGTCTCTATTTTCTTGGTGTATCATTTTATTTTGACCTTTCTTGGAAAAATCATATTTGCACTCTTGCTAAAACAGCTTCCCAAAAGTTAGTTGTGCTCAATCGTCTCTGTAGATTCTTCACCCCAGCATTACGTCTTACTCTGTAGGCTACAGGGGTCTGTGCGTCCATGTATCGAGTATTGTTTGCATGTGTGAGGAGGTTCAAGCCAAACCGCACTTCTCTTAAGGGTAGAGTCAAACGCATTTTGTCTCATCAATTCACTTCCTCTTACTAACTCCCTACTATTTCTCTCTGCACGCTGTAGTGTTGTTTCTCTCACTCTTCGCCCGCTATTAATATAATCAGTGTTCTTCAGAGGTCTCTTAACCTAAGACGTGCGCATGGGAGGTATGAGACACCACACGCCTGTGCGCACGTATTTGAGCTGTTCCATCACTAATATCGTTATTTTACCATAAATATCGTTAATACTTATTCATATGCACCTATTAACCCGGGAGCTGCGGGGAGACTCTTAAGAGTTCCCCCGGCGCACTGCGGGAAGACTCTTAAGAGTCAGAGAAAATAAAAATCAACTTTTGACATCGAAAAAAAAAAAAAATTTTAAATTTTTTTTTTTTTTATTTTTTTATTTTTTTTTGGCCCCTGGGCCATGCAAAATCTCAGTCCTCTACATCCCCTCCTTCCCCACTTTCCTCCTCTCCTTCAGTTATCACCTATTTTCCCTGTTATTCCCTTATTCTGAGGTATATTTTCGTGCTAACATTAGAAATCCGATTGGAGGGTGTGGTCATCACTGATAGCAAGCGAGTGCAAGAGAGAGAGAGAGAGTATCGATCGACTGCGTCTCAGTGGCCTTGGGGGAAATTGGCGGGAAAGCAGATTGCCTCACCCATACATTATACAACTCGCGGGCTATATCTCCGATTTTGACCATCCAAACGCTGTTTTCACTCGTTTTATTGTTGTTTCAGGTTAATACCTTTATAATCAACCCATAATAGGCGCATATGGATAAATATTAATGCTATTAATGGCACAATGAATATTTTAGTGACGGAAACACCTCAAATACGTCAGCACAGGGGGACGTTTCCAATTACCCCCATGCGCACTTCAGAGGTTAATATGAAGATATTAACTAGTTACAACAATAAAACAAGTGGAAACAGCGTTTGGATGGTCAAAATCGGCGATAGAGGCTGGGAGTTACATAACCAAAGGCTGAGGCAGCCTTCCACTCCCCCACTCCTCCCCATGTCTGGAGAGACACTGTTGCGCATACTCTCTCTCGCTCTTTCCCACGCGTGGTAACAATGATGACAACGCCCTGCTTGCAACTGGCTAATGTTAGCACGAAAATAGACCACAGAATAAGGGAATAACAGGGAAAATAGGTGATAAATGAAGGAGGGGATGTGGAGGAGTGATATTTGGCATGGCCCAGGGAAAAAAAAAAAAAGGGTTCAAGTTTTTTTTTGGGTGTTTTAAATGGATTTTTTTAGGCCCAGGATCTTAAGAGTCTTCCCGCAGTCGGCCGGGGAAACTCTTAAGAGTCTTCGCGCACTTGCCGGGTTAAGCATTTACCTTCTCCCTCACGGAGAGGTGGGGCCACTTGACTTTAACCCTCTCCGACATATGACACAATTTTGAGCCTATTGGGGATACTTTAAAGCCTTTGTTACCATCAGGGGTATTTAGAAACCTTTAGTTTAGTTACTTCAACCTCTGCAGTTGTCTTTGAGTTAGCTGTGGGCAGAAAACTAATTTTGGAGAGGTAATTATAAGAGAACTATTTCTAATTGCTAATCTGGCAACCTCTGCGTCATAAATGCGTGAAAGGGTTAAACACATTCCCACGCCTATTCTATCCTACTCTCTAACCCAAGAGTGAAACAATTTTCCCAGTCTTTCTTCTACTTAACCTAAGACCATGGGGGGTATGAGACACCACACTCCTGTGCGCATGTATTTGAGCTGTTCCCATCACTAACATCGTTATTTTACCATAAATAGCATTAATACTTATCCATATGCGCCTATAATAGGTTGATTATAAAGGTATTAACCTGTTACAACAATAAAACAAGTGGAAACAGTGTTTGGATGGTCAAAATCGGCGATACAGGCCGGGAGTTACATAATGTATGGCTGAGACAACCTCCCTCCCCTCCTCCCCTCCCCTTGTCTGGAGAGACACTGTTACGCAATAGTCTCTCTCTCGCTCTTTCCCACGCTTGGTAACAGTGATGACAACGCCCTGCTACAAACTCGCTAATGTTAGCACGAAAATAGACCACAGAATAAGGGAATAACAGGGAAAATAGGTGATAACTGAAGGAGGGGAGGTGGAGGAGTGATATTTGGCATGGCCCAGGGGCAAAAAAATAAAAAATAAATAAAAAAACAAAAACAAAACAAAACATTTTTTGGGGGTGTTTTAAATGGATTTTTTTTTTCCCAGCCTCTTTACCCGGGAACTGCCGGAAGACTCTTAAGAGCGAGGCTTTTGAACGCGTACCAAAACCGCGCGTTTATAGGCAGGCGGCTAAAAATTGGTGTGGGTATAGTACTACATGTCAACTCTCGATACCACCCCGCCACACGATCGCCCCGCACTTGTGCAGGCACCACCGCGCCAGTAACCAAGCACTAGTCATGGAGCCCACACGTCCCTCACGCTCGCTCCCTGATGACAACCAGCTCTCCTTCTGGTGGTGTCAGCTGCCGTGGAAGGCAGAGGGTGGCTGCTAAAGACCCTACCTACCAGTACGACACGCCCTACAGCTCGGAGGACGAAGCACCAGCACCCAAAGCACGAAAAACACGTGCAAGCAGGGCAATGGCACAGAGGTCATTGGTCTTTCGGGACACTGCCACCACGACCCAGGCCACTGCAACAACCACTGCCACCCCTGCCACCAGTACCAGCGACGCAGGAGGCCGCCCTAGGGCTGCAGAACCTGCGGGGCCAGGCAAAATCAAAGGCACGGGCGTAGGGAAGAGAACCCGTACGCCTGCCACAGTGACCCTGCCACCACCACCACCACCAGCCGCCCCTGACCCGGCTGCCCCTGCTGCCCCTGCCCAAGGAAAAGGGAAGGGGAAGGGGAAGGGGAAAGGGAGAGGGAAAGCGACTGCTGGCCCTGCCGGCCCTGCCGGCCCTGCTGCCCCTGCCGCCCCTGCCCAAGGAACAGGGAAAGAGAAAGGGAAAGGGGCGACAGGCACCACCATCATCTTGCCTGCCTCCAGGCCCACTGCACCACGCACCACTGCCGCCCCTTCTGCCCCTGTCCATAAGACGCCCGTACGTGCTAGAGTGACCAGAAAAACTCTGACACCATCCAAATAAGCCGCCCTGCTGTTTGATGGTGATTCGCAGGGCATTGGCAGCCCTGGTTTCGACGACGACGCCCTAAAACGGGACCAAGGGTGGGGGGATTTGGGAGTGGACAGTGGCAGTGAGTCAGACGTCGGTGACGAGAATGAAGAAGGGCGTCTGTCTAGTGAAGAGGAGGGTGATGATGATGCTGTGTTGTATCGTGAACATGACAGCGATATTTCAGATGCAGAAGCAGATGGAGACGACATTCCGATCCCTGGCATGCCTTCGTTTGAGTGGTCTGACGGGGTCAATTTTGTGCCTGACGTGCCCCAGTTAAATCTTGGGACGTCAGGTACAACTGATGACTGGCCCTGTGACGAACACGCAAACGAAAGCGACTTCTTCCTCGCTTTTTTCGATTTTGAGGTAATGACTTACATCGTTGCCCAAACAAACGCCTACTACAGGTGGGTGTTTGGCAGATTGGACGTCATTTCTCCAAAAGCGAGAATACGAGGCTGGGTGGATACGACTGTGGAAGAATTCATGAAGTTTTTTGCCTTGCTGTTCCTCATGCCTCTTTGCAAGAAGCATGTGTTGCAACACTACTGGAAGCACGACCCTCTCATCGCCACCCCAACTTTCAATAAGTTCATGACTCATGACAGATTTTTGTTGCTGCTAAGATTTATGCACTTTGCAGACAACGAAAATCCTAATAGGATTGACAGGATATGGAAAGTTCGGGATGTGTTCACCATGTTGTTGGAGAGGTATAGGAAATACTTTTACCCCTTCCTCAATTTGGTGATTGATGAGTCGCTCGTGCTCTTCAAAGGACGTCTTGTTTTCAAGTAGTATATCCCCTTGAAAAGGCATAGGTTCGGAATCAAGTTCTTCGTTTTGTGTGACTGTGAAACTGGAATAGTGCTTGACATGATCGTGTATACAGGCACTGACATTGACGTACCGAAAGCCTCTGCCGGTGACCCCATGGGCATGTCAGGTGCCATCGTCAGGAAAATGTTGGCACCTTACCTGGGCAAAGGCCACATCATCTACACTGACAACTGGTATACTTCTCCTGCTCTCTGCCAGTTTCTTCATGACAACCAAACGGGGTCATGTGGGACTGTCAGAAAGACAAGAAAGTTTATGCCTAAGTTCACAGGTAATGTCATTCCTCTTACAGATGCCTCCTCCAGTGACACACCTTCTGAAGACGAACTGGCCCAGGAACACCGCGAGAGGCATGTCCGAAGAAGGCGACGAAAGGGGCAGAAGTACAAGCAGCTTGAAAAGTCCGGGAAAGTGGTAGCCCTGAAGTGGAAGGACAAAAGAGACGTCCACCTGCTTTCCACAGTCCACACAGGTGCCCAGATGGACTCTGGTAAAATCCACTACAGAACCAGGAAGACCATCTATAAGCCCGACATGGTAGTGGACTACACTAAGAACATGCGCCTGGTGGACAAGTCTGACTGTCAACTGTCAGGCGTTGAGTGTCTGAGGAAGACTGTGAAGTGGTATCACAAGCTCTTCCTCCACCTAGTTGACATCACGATGCTCAACGCCTACAACTTGTGGTTGGTGAAGAGAGAGATGTCCCCAAACCAGAAGCTAAAATTCCGGGAGTTTGTGTATAACGTGGCATATCAACTCCTGGAGAAGTATGGCACCACCACTCACAGACGTACGGCATGGCGTGGGGATCACGTTCCTGACCGCATCCAGCTGGGTGTCGAAAGACACTACCCAACCAACACCGAGCTGATTGGCACTCGTCACAGGCAGGTGCAGTGCCACGTCTGCAGCTCCAGTGTCAGAAAACCCCACGTCACCAAAAGAGTCACCTCAATGTGCGCGGAGTGCAAAGTTGCACTCTGCTTGGGTGACTGCTTCAGGGACTACCACACATTAAAAAACTACTGAGTGCCGCCCCCTGCCCTGCCCTGCCCTGCCCTGGACTCGCCCCCTGCCCTGCCCTGCCCTGCCCTGGACTCGCCCCCTGCCCTGCCCTGCCCTGGACTCGCGCCCTACCTTACTTGACCTGACCTAATTGATCACGCTACCTCATAATGTAACATATATATTATATAATGTATAAGTTCCAAAGATGTCCCTGTGATATAGCTTTTACATTATATAATTGTATGTTTCATTATTTAGTTTATAAGTTTCAAAGATTTACATGTAATATGCCTTCTATTTTTAGTATATCAATATATATGTTTGTTATAGCCTAAGTAATGTGTATATATTTTCTTACCTCAAATGAATTGTACAAAAATAAATATGTTTCAATAAATCCTGTCAAACCTACTAAGATAATAAAATAAAACAATAAAAAAAAATACAAGGTCATTGTCATTGTATTCTTACAATATGATATATTCTATGAGTATTTCATATTGTTTGAATACAATGGCATGATCTTGTAAAATAAAAAAATTATCAAAATTTATCTAAACAGTATAAAACCTCCACCATAACCCCCTCTTGGATTCGATCCCACTACCCTACCACACTTTGAGTTTTCCAGTCCGCGACCTTACCACCCATGCCACAGGAGCTCATACCAAATGTCACTCAAAACTTTGTGTCTACAATCGAAATAACCTTATACAAAAAAAATGAATTATCCCACCAATTTACGTTTGTAAATTGATGGGATTATCAATTATATCATGCAAAGGTTTATAAAAGTTTGTCTCTATCAAGAATTAGTAATTATATAACTTTATTCTGTCAAAAATTGCCCAAACACTCAGCAAAATTGCCCCTCTCAGTGTGACTCCAGTCATTATCACACGGTCAAGCGGTCACTGAGTGACCCTTGCTGCTCCCTCCAGCCACAGCAGCTCTCTCTGGGAACAAAATTTGTATAAATACAATAATGCATAAAATACTCTTCACAAATACATTTGTATTGTATAATATTGTACATAATAGTGAATAATAACTGTGGGTGTCGAAAATTGCTCAACCATCTTTCTTATGTCTCGCCTACGCCCTTACGCGCGTATATTGGATTATACATAGTCATGACTGTCATACAAATACTTGCAGTAGGTCTCGAATATACAGTCAGATTGCATATTACTTGGAAATAAATAAATATAAGTTTTCTGGTGGCAATCTACCATTTCGCAAGTGTAAGGCGACACCAGTCTATATTTAGCTCTCTATCAAAAAAGGTTAAGCCGATGTTTACTGACCACCCTCGTTCCTGGTCTATAATATAGTACTTTATTTAGTCAATGGCCTACATATTTCTGTGGTACTTCACATGTGTCTAAAATGCAATGTCTGCTTGCATAAAAATGCAATTCTGAAGTCCATTTATACGTACGACATACGCATGTCTCACTTTCTCTCTCTCTCCATTCCTGACTCATGTTATTGTAGACCTCTTGGTGGCAACGAACCCCAGACACCTGCTAGACATAAGGTTCAAAATCCCAAGACATCCATACGCCTGGGGCGCCTCCACAATTATCACACAGCTGCATATGTTTCCTGCTAGATCTCCCTGCCTTCGCTCTCTCCACGACTCACTCCCTGCCTCCTTCCCACCCACCCACCCTTTTAGGCTTCCATCTGCTAGAAACTCATTGATAATGTGCGTAAATATCGCATGAATTGGTCTATATGCGGTATATATATTGATATATGGCACGTCTACATACGTACAAGTCTGTATTATAGCATGACAGTACTCTAAGTACGAGATATGTGATATTTATGGCGTAACACACCCTCTCCCCCTTTCATTCCCAGCACAACTCAATCACACCTTGGTTCACGCATAGAAACTCATTGATAATGTGCGTAAATATCGCATGAATTGGTCTATATGCGGTATATATATTGATATATGGCACGTTTACATACGTACAAGTCTGTATTATAGCATGACAGTGCTCTAAGTACGAGATATACGTAATATTATAGCGCAAACCACACTCATCTCATAAATTTCCGCCAAACCTCCAACCCATCTTCATTGCCGCCAAACCTCCAACCCATCTTCATTCCCGCCTAAAAATTCTTTGATAATTCCCTTATATATTGCAATTTTTGGTCACTATGAGGCATATTCATTGTTATATGGGTGGCCTATACACACGTATACGTACTCTACATAGCCTAAAAGAGATAAAAAAAGGAGATATACGTGATAATACGCGGTAACCCACCCCCTCCTCCCTCTGGTTCTATCCCCTGGGCGCGTGAAAATTCGGCCGGGAAATCTCGCCGCTCGATGACAATCTAGCCGCGCGGTGCCATTCGCTCCACATTTTTCAACTACGGACCGTTCCCCCCCCCCCCAGACATTTTTTGGGGGGTCAAATATGTATGAGCCGATGCACGCAAACATTCCCTACACGCTGATGTACTTTTTATCGAAATTGGCAATGGGTCCCAAAATCATCATACATGCGCACAGTATGACCCTGTAAAAAAAAAACTGTGCGCCGCGGAGAGGTTAAGAGTCGTATTCTTAAAAACCCATACCTTCCTTTAACTTTCCTTTCCTTTCCAAGGAATTTTCTTTCCCTTCGGTATTCTTAAAGAATTCCTTGGAAGGATTTTTTTTCGGAAGTGTTGGTAGCTCTGTTCCACAGGCGAAGCTAGGCGCGTACCCGTTGGTATGCCTGAACTCCCTGAAGTAGTAAACAAACCTTGTCAAACAAACGTTTCCAAGGGTTGACTTGCATTATTGTTGCCCAAAACATGATTTAGACCACAAATATTGTCTTCAAAGCATATTATGTTGACTTGCACAAACACAAGAATTAATTGTCAACATGATATTAATAAATACAGGATCCTAGCTCTAAATCGCGCATGTACACCAACAAGCCATATTTTGTTGTAGTATTTAGACCTAGCCTATAGGCTATTATCCAAGAATATAATTACATATAAACTGATATGATAAGAAACAGGGATGGAGATAAATTAGATTAGCCGAATGTAGTGCGAATTAGTGTAGCGTATATCAAGCATGAGAACTTTTCAATTACAAGGTCGTCTTCCATTTCTGACCAAAACTTAACAACTAGGCTATAGGAATCGCACAATAACCCACTATTGAGAAGTATTTACCTTCAAAGTTCAATACACATTATAGCCTGACATATTCTGGTGTGCTGAGTTCAAATACTAACTTGAACTTCTGTAGGCCTAGCCTATATATTATATAGGCCTAGGCTAGATTTGTTTTCTATTCAGTGAACAAAAAATAAAAGCTAGGCTATATTTGATCTGGCCCAATTTGGTAAAAATTGCAATTCATGGCCCATAGTAGATTTACTATGCTATTGAAACTAGTTTTTTTTCAATGTTTATATTTAGGCTACCGATATTTATTTATTAATTATCTAATTTGACCGTTTTTTATTTTTATACATTATTTTGGGCAAGAATGTACCGGTAGTTACCGGGTGTACCGGCAGTACCGCCCACCTTGTTTACACAATGCGGATGCCTTTGGATATAAAAATACATTAACCTAACCAAACAACCTAACCTAACCTTGTGTGGTGGGAGGTGTGGTGGAGTGGTCTTGCCACTGGCCTGGTAATCCAAAGGTCCCGGGTTCAAATCCCGATGTATCAATGGGAAGATATTATTGGGATGGAATTTGTGCTGTACCTGGTATCAGTGCATTACCACAAGCCCACCGAAACGTCAATAAAATACCCTCATTGTTCCCTGATTAAATAGCACTGTATGAATATTCCCATATTCAAAATATGCTATAGGGGTGCAATGCCTGGTGAGTTATCTGCTCAACAGGTGGCGTTGTGTGTGTGTAAGTGTGAGAGTCCGAGTGTAGGGGTTGAGACAGTGAAGCACGGGAACGAGGTGGCTTCAGAGATGGGGTCGTTTCGGGCCATGAGTGAGCACCGTGCCTCATGTGAAGGCAAGATGGCAGGTGCTCGTTGTACTCTACGTGCTTCACATGTCTCACTCCCTAGACTGGAACAAGACCTCACGGGCTTCACTGTTCATTGTAAAGCGGTGAATGTTAAGGCTCTCAGCCTATGCCCGAGAGGAAGTAAGTTGGAATATAGAAAAAAAAAAAAAAAAAAAAAACTTAGTATTCATGCAGTAATGACAGGGGGCAAATAGCAGAAAATATAGCGTCGAAATGGATGGGAACGTAAGTGCGAGCGCACAACATGACATCCTTCCCTATTTTGGTAAGGGTTGTGTTAGCGGGCGTACCGCCTGCTTTGTTTCCATATTAGCACACTCCCAGTTAAATTCACGTCTAATTTGACTGCTGTTATTTGCCCCTGGTAATATACTGTATATGATGATGACAATGTCATGGGGGGTGAGGGGACATAGCACCCCTCAAACCATTATTGTATCCCACGGCCAGGTGTTGGGTAAATTGTTTTGCCGTGGAATACAATAATGGTTTGAGGGGGGCTCACCCCCCATCATCCCCATGACTTGTTGTCATTATCATACATATTACCAGCAGGGGCAAATAACAGCAATGAAATTAGACGCGAATGTAACTGCGAGCGTGCGACTGTAAACAAAATGGACAGTACGCCCGCTAACACAACCCTTACCATTATTTGTTATTTGCCCTTCTGCAAACAATATATACTGTATATTGATGACAATAATTTCTGGGAAGGTGAGGCCCCCCTCAACCTAAGAAGCGGACATAATAGAAGTGAACTTAACGGTCATGGCCCAGAGCGTGCAAATCGACACGGAAGGTTGCTTGGATAATACTGAACCTTTAAATAAGATTCTTCCAATTTTTAAATTGATTTTTGTTCTTGGGTAATCTGAATAAAAGATGAATCACCAATAGTTATGATTTAGGCATCAATAAGAACATAAGAACATAATGTTCTTGAGTAGGTTATTCATCATATTAGCTACCCATTAGTATAGTTTTGAAGATTGGGTGATATTCTTATGTTCTTTACTCTCCCCTCAAAGGCTAGGCTATCATATAGTTTGGCAAAGGCTAGGTTATCATGTAGTTAGGCAAATATCTTTGTAAGGCCTCGCCCAATTTCTTACCGATTACTCACATACACCAGTGGCTTGCACTATTTGTTTCACTAACTGGCCTTCCTTGTGCAGCCCAATATAATGTGCAATTAGATCCGGTGTCACGTTCTTTCGCTGACCCGTACACACTAAAAACTGACGGAGACTTGTCCACCACTGCCATACTGATCATAATAATGACTGATACCGATCCACCCACCACAGCTGCTGGAAGCACTGATGTTCCAACACTGTATGTACTGTATGTAATAATACCATAATTATTCCTAACCTTCAAGACTAGAGAATACTAAGGATGTAAAGTAAATTCAGACAGAAAATCC
This sequence comes from Paralithodes platypus, assembly GCA_032716605.1. Lineage (NCBI taxonomy): Eukaryota > Metazoa > Arthropoda > Malacostraca > Decapoda > Lithodidae > Paralithodes > Paralithodes platypus. The sequence goes on from CM064510.1 coordinate 42,757,823, forward strand.
ACAAATTTTATTTGAAACAGTGTGCGGGGGACTCTGGTGACTAGTGGGGTTTTCCTTACAAACATTGAGTAGGCTATATTTGACTCTTATTGCTTTGCTGATTCAGTCCTTTCAATGCATTAATATTGTGCACAGTGTGACTACATTTTGACACATGTTAATGTAATAAGTTTGAAAATTCAGGTTTTGAGGCTTGCCAGGGATCAAGAACAATCCCAAGTTTTCAACAAAATCTCATACCATACTGTATACAGCCCAAAATAAGTAGCCACATTTTTTCATTAGCAATTTTGGGCTCTAATCTTATATCTTTTAGCCTACCAGACTTTTAGCAACTACCAATGTTAGTAAGTTAGCCTATACACTCGGCATAATCAAATGCTGTATATTAGCATAGCCTAGGCCTATCTTAGGTTCTCAGGTTAAGTTATATTGTTTGGATATTTAAAGAAAGTAGAGGGATTAGGCTAGGATATAATGTAATGAAAAATTAGGGTAGCCTATAATTGTACTCAACCAATAGTATTGAATAGGCTAGTGTTTACAAATATGTTTTTCAAGGGATTTTGTTTTGATTAGGCTAATATGATGACAATATTCAAGCAGACACTGCGGCAATATTAGCACGCTCTATGCGTCAGATTTTGCCACTTTTTTCTGAAATCATCCCTCTGCGAGTGGTTATTTGCCTCCTGCTGGCATTATATATGAATATGATGATGACAATTATGTCCAGGGGGGGGGGGGGGGTTTGAACACCAAACACTGTCAAATTAAAAATAAACGCAGAGAGCGTGCAAACTGCTGCTGTAGTCTCCTTGAACTGTAGTTAAGATACCCGGTAGCTACCGAATAATCTAAAAACACGCTCCCTGATAGTGTACAAGGCTATGAAAATCAGGGAAAATATTATAGTGAAAAGGTAACTCGGACTTTCTATAACATAAAGTAATAAAGGTAAGGATGTAGTATTCGAGGAATTTCGAGCTTATCGCCTGCCTTGTTTACACTACTCGCACGCTCGCGATCACGTTTCCGTCTATATTGACTGCCGTGGGATACAACATTAGGTTGAGGGCCCCCCTCACTCCCCCATGACTTATTGTCATCATATATAGGCATTTTGCCAGCAGGGTGCAAATTACTTAAAAAAAACAGTCAAAAGTCGTGAATCGTGAAGGATGTATCCGGGTGTACGGTCGTCATGTTTACATAGGTAGTGCGCGTGGTTACGTTCCCGTCTATTTTAACGGTTATTTTCCCCCTGCTGGCAATATAATATATGATGATAACAACATGTAATGGGGGGGGGGGGGGGGTGAGGACCCCGTCAACCTATTATTGAATCCTGCGGCAGCCAAAGTAGACTGGAACATGATCGCGAGCGTTCACTGCTGCCGCCGTTCGGCGTAGTGTAAACCAAGGCAGGCGCCATGTAGTATGTCCAAATACTACATCCTTCCCATAGGCCTAATAAATTCACAACATTTTAAAATCCAGATAGCCTATCTGAGGTGAGCCAATTCTGACAAAATAACATTATGATGGGCTAGCCTAGAGGGACAGAGACTAGCCTAGGTTAGTTTATTCAGTGGGGATGTAGCCTAAGAAAAAAAAATTAGGCCTTCAATCCTGTATGAGTCATGAAATTCATAAGAAAAATAGATTAGCCTGGGCTAGGCTAGCTTACATGATGATGTAGCCTACTGTAGGCTAAGCCTAGGCCTAGCCGCCTAGCCTAACCCAATATGTGGTACTGGTAAGGTAGGCTAAATTAGTATATAAGATGATTGACCACTATTACTGTTAGCCCACAAATTTATATTAATATTACAGTATATGCCTAGCTATTTTTAGTTATGTAAAGTATGGTATTACTGGGAATTGTTGATAGCGTATCTCTGGCAAGCCTCAAAACCTGGTAATGTTGACACTTATTGCATTAAGACGTGCCAAAATATAGTCATACCGTGCACAAAATTGATGCTTTGAAAGGGCTACATCAGTAAACCAATGAAAATCAATAATAATCAAAATATGTATAAGATGAGGAATAGGCTATCAGCTGGCAGCCCGAAATTGCCCGAATCGTCCGCACGCGAATTCACGCCGAGCCTCCGAGATCAGTGGTCTTCTAAAACTTTTAATAACATTACTTTATTTTCAATATCATTTTCAATATTGTGCATTATATCATGTTAATAAAATTACATAGTGGTCAAATCCAATATTTAGTCACACTGACTCAAATTATATAAGAATGTTATGAACAAAATGACGAAGGGAAAACTGAAGACCTGCCTAGTGAGAGTCCTTCAAATTCCAATATTTTCCCCTGTTTAAGGGAAAGATTTTCCCTTCCCAAGGGAAAGGAAAGGGAAGGATTTTTTAAGAATACCAAATTGAAAGAAAATTTCTTCCTTTCATTTTCGAAGGGAAAGAATTGTTTAAGAATACAGTACGACTCTAAGAGTCTTCCCGCAGTCGCCCGGGGAAACTCTTAAGTCTTCCAGCAGTTGCCGGGTTAACAAGTAAGCTCTGGAACTCTTTCCCTCATCCTGTGACTTAAACTGCTTCAAGCTTCGTTTGTCCAGACATTTTGACTCTAACATACCTTGAATTTGGATCTCTAGCATTCTTTCAACTATGGGGAGGGAGGGGGGGGGGGGACTTGTGACAGGCAGCGTTGCCTTTCGTGTCCTTCATACACATAGACAAATATATGAGACCAATATTAAATAGGCCTGCTAATCATTAAAGTAGTACCCGCCTTGCAACACAATCCCACCCCTACTCTGTGCAACTCTCCAACCCAAGAGTGAAACGTTACTCTCACTTTCTTCTATTCAACAGCTGAGCTCTGGAACTCTCTCCCAGAATCAGTCTTTCCCTCTTCCTATGACTTAAATTGCTTCAAACTCCGTGTGTCCAGGTATTTTGGCTCCAACGTCCCTTGATTTTGGCCCTGTCACTCTTTCAACTATGGGGGGGGGGGCACTCGCTATAGGCAGTTCTGCCTTTTGCCTCCCTCACTCACATAGAAAAACAAAACAAAAAGCAAATATCACTAGCTGTTTTTTTGTTCCAGTCAATGATTATTTTCGAATGTCAAATAGCCTACTGAGGTGTTTGTAACTAAATCTGTAAATGTACGAAACAGCCAAATAATGTTGTAATATTATATGACAATAATTAAATTTTATGTATAGGATCTTACCCTGTAACTAAATCTGTAAATGTACGAAACAGCCAAATAATGTTGTAATATTAGGCCTATATGGCAAGAATTTAATGTATAGGATCTTACCCGAAGGAATAATGATGGCAATATCATCCTCGTGTGTGTAATAGAAGGCTGTGATGGGGTCGGATTTTTTCTTCTCTTTTACTGTAATTATGGTGCTTGTTGTTCCTCTTTAGTGAACTAGATATTTATTCTCTTTTACTCTATTTCTTTGTGCATGTGTCTGTGTCGATTTTTTACCCTAGTGTGTGTGTGTGAGTGTGAGTACTGTGCGTGTGTGTGTGTGTGTGTGCTTAGGCGGTGCCCGGTGTGAACAGTGATCCCGCACTCCGATATTTCCATCAATATCTTCGAAAGTAGTGAAGTTATGGTACGCTGCCTTTACCTAGATAAACATGGATAAACCGTAGTTGTTGTGAAGCTGTCTGGAACGAATTTAGGCAAGTGATTATTGAAATATTAGCAAAAACATGATACTCTATCCTGCTGTCTTGCCCTGGCAGTCAGCACCATTTGCCACCACCAAACTAGCCTAATTAGGCTACCGTTCACACAACTACCACTACCCTCATTGCTATTTTATATTATCAGTGACTTGCATTTGTACTTTATACAGTATAGGCATGTGCAGGTAAATTAGTTAAACAGGAAAATATAAAGTGCAACATGAGTAATATATCCGAAAGTAACTTGCCGCCTGCTGACACAAACTGTTTAGCATGTAACAACCAGTGCTTGTTAGAGAGTTTGAATTGCCGAACGGATAATAAATACAGTATATACATGCAAATTCCACAGGCCTCCCTGTCTATGCCATTGTGAATTTCCTGAACACAAGGAGTCAGTAGGCTACACCTGTGAGGGATGTGTTCGATTACACCTGGGTGAACAAGGCAACCGGCAGTTTGCGCTCGTCTAGGTGACTGGACGACTCGGCCCATGGGACAGCTCGGCCCACTTTTGGACAACTCGGCCACGACGGCGAGACAGCTCGGCCCCATGTTATGCTATTCTTACCTGGTGGGCTTCCCAGACCCCAGAGCTAAGTAGTTGGTCAGGGTCCACAAAAGTCACACACTGCTGATGCGCCAGCCCAAAGATATGCTGCATTTTGTGTTACCACCACTGATAAGCCATTGGGCTTTTGGCAGAAAATGCCAAAAATTATCAGTGATATCCGAGACATCTTTACATACAGTGTTCTCATCGTCCAGCATAATACTGCTTCATATTCAGCAGCCAACTTAAAAAAGCCCTATATAATATTTAATTATCACTAGAACAATACACTATACCATGTAGGAAGTCTTCTGGAGAAATAGGGCAAATTTAGACAAAAAATGAAAGATAAACTAAAGCACAAATGTATGCTAGAATAGCATTGACAAATCGCTAGATAGTCACCAGACACTAAAAACTTGTATGTCACTAGAAAACATATGTTGAAGTATCTAGAATAATCTTTAACAATCGAAACATCTCCAATTCCTTAAAATAGGGAAACTAACTTGAATATCGCTAGAATTCATCACATCTTGATGTCGCTAGATGGAAGTGATGTAAGTGATTCGCTGGATTTAGCGGTAGCAGCTACATTGGCAACATCGTACCAAGAACCTTCACTCCGTTATAATGAACAAGGTCAGATTTCGAAACTATTACAATTATTTCAAAGTTCAGAGATCATCAGATTGGTTTGGAAGTCGAAGTACATAATTTCAGTTCCATTAGTTTAACAAACATTTACATAATAAATGATGATATGCTACTTAGAGGGTTTAATAAAGAAGGATTACTTTCCCGATATCGTATAAGCGTACGCAAGCTGTTGTTCTTTTGTTTTGTTTTAAGAACGTCAACAAACGCTTCGTATATTTGGGGTTCTTAGTTATACATTAGAACATAGGTAATTCTGCATAACTACAACTCCTGTTATTTTAGGTTTCATTTATTTTATTTATGTATTTTAATGCTTTGTAAGTGTGTATTTTATTGTTAGAAAGTGCGGAAAGCACTTTTAGTATAACTAAATAAGTTGGTCACCAATTATTTTGCAATATTTGAAAACAAATATGGATTTTATATGCTCTAAACATAATATGAAAATGTGTTTTAAGCCTCGGCAAAACCTAATAAAAATATATGGTACTAAAATGGAATTTTGTCGTAACATGGTTGTCAATATCTTCCTATAGACGGCACCGATTCGTACACACACCATTTTCACCTGTCTCCCGAGGTCTGTCCACCAGCTTTTTAGTCTACTCCACCTGCCCATCTCTGTCGATAGGTTGGGTTGTTTGGTTAGGTTAATATACTAGGTCTCAGAAACAAGATTCGTAGTTGCGGTAGTATTTACGGTATCTGGACACTTCGAGCGGAGGCGCATTTAGGTTAGGTTAGGTTAGGTTAGGTTAGGTTAGGTTAGGTTAGGTTAGGTTAGGTTAGGTTAGGTTAGGTTAGGTTGTGCATCCGCTCTATCAGGAATTCGCTCGAAGTGACTCTCATTCGTATTTACAGATACGGCCGAATACCGGTAGGCTACTAAATGGGCGCCGGCCCAACCGCCATGTTGTATCCCACGTAGGCCTACTAGGTAGCCTACTACGGACACATTGTAGGCGTTAGGTGTAGATTAGGCTTGTATCCAATGTACTAGGTCTATGTTACTGGATATTTATGATTTAAATAAGTGCTACGTTTTCGATAAATCTGGTTATATGGCTTTGCAATTAGGGAAATCATGAGCCGATTTCCGACATTTAGTTAGTCTTTTTCGATTCTCAAAATACGATCCAAGTTTTGCCAAAAATTGGCTCGGGTTTTCCAAAATTATGCTTTTTGGGGTTTGCAATTTAGGGAAACATGAGCCAAAATTCTAAATTAGGTTACTGTAATTTGTTTACTCTTAAAATTCGCAAAATCCGAGCCAAGTTTTGCCAAAACTTGGCTCGGGTTTTCCAAAATTCGGGTTTTATGGCTTTGCAATTTCGGGAAACCTGAGCCAAATTTCTAAATGAGGTTACTGTCATTTTGTTGTCTACAAACTCAAAATCCGAGCCAGCTTTGGCCAAAACTTGGCTAGGATTTTCGAAATATTGAGTTTTAGGCCTTAGAAATACCTTAAAACCCGAGCCTACCTTAAAACCCGAGCCAAGTTTTGCTAAAATACGTTTTAATCGCCGTTTTACGCATTTAACCCCTCATTTTCCCTGTACTTTATAGCCCTCCCCACTATCGGGCGGCGTGTCTTAAGATCGTTGTATAATGGGGAAAACGGTTTCGCCGAGGGTTGTAATTATTTCCAAACACTATATATTGATGAAAACTAACAGGGAAAAATAAAAAAAATCCATGAGAAAATTGGTGACCATCTTATTTAGTTTTTCCGCACTTTTTATTAGCATTTGCATTGTTAATTGAAATTCAGATACCCAAACAATCTAAGAGTTTACTCGATTTAGTCAACTATAAAAAGACATTAGCCTAACCTAACAACCTTACCTAACCTATCCTAGTATTATGGGTGGGGGCTGCCACCCCCGCTAATTGGGTATTAACACTATACAAAAATAGATGGGATAAAGTCTATGGTGTTTACTCTGCAATCTTCAGCTTTGGCTGTCGATAACAGGAAAGTACCAATAAAATGTACTGACTTTTTGTAGGTGAAGCTCCACTCCGATTGGCTACTAAACATCGGGGAGGAGCCTCCAAGGAGGCTAGAATGTAAACATAGTGTCCTGGACTGGCAGTACAAAAATAACTGATAATGTTATAGGGGAGTGAAAATCAAATTGACAAAATAAGAAAAGTAGCCCTTATCCGCACATCACTAAGGTCCCCTGAGTAAAGTAAGAGCGAAAACAAATAATTCCATGAGACAGGAATCCTGTAATCGAGGAGTAGTTGTTCTGCAGAATACCCCTTACGTGTTAAAGAGGAAATACACAAAAGCCCAATTTCGAATGATCGTGAATAACTTTACTTTGGCGTATGTTTGTGTTAATTTAAGACTACATTTAGATAGATATATTTTGTTAACACTCGCCAATGAAATATGATGACTTGCTTACAGATATATACTTAAAGCCCGAATCGGCTTGACTTTAACCCAGTTGTTTACTTCCTCTAAAGCTGCATTTTGTGTTACCACCACTGATAAGCCATTGGGCTTTTGGCAGAAAATGCCAAAAATTATCAGTGATATCCGAAACATGTTTACATAGTGTTCTCATCGTCCAGCATATTACTGCTTCATATTCATCAGCCAACTTAAAATAGCCCTATATAATATTTAATTATCACTAGAACAATACACTATACCATGTAGGAAGTCTTCTGGAGAAATAGGGCAAATTTAGACAAAAATGCAAGATAAACTAAATCACAAATGTATGCTAGAATAGCATTGACAAATCGCTAGATAGTCACCAGACACTAAACACTTGTATGTCACTAGAAAACATATGTTGAAGTATCTAGAATAATCTTTAACAATCGAAATATCTCTCCAATTCCTTAAAATAGGGAAACTAACTTGAATATCGCTAGAATTCATCACATCTTGATGTCGCTAGATGGAAGTGATGTAAGTGATTCGCTGGATTTAGCGGTAGCAGCTACATTGGCAACATCGTACATTCCGTTATAATGAACAAGGAGAAACTGAAACTGAACTGGTCAGATTTCGAAACTATTACAATTATTTCAAAGTTCAGAGATCATCAGATTGGTTTGGAAGTCGAAGTACACAATTTCAGTTCCATTAGTTTAACAAACATTTACATAATAAATGATGATATGCTACTTAGAGGGTTTAATAAAGAAGGATTACTTTCCCGATATCGTATAAGCGTACGCAAGCTGTTGCTCTTTTGTTTTGTTTTAAGAACGTCAACAAACGCTTCGTATATTTGGGGTTCTTAGTTATACATTAGAACATATTTATAGTTTGCACACTCTTATAAGTATAAACACTTACTTGTTAAAGAGGAAATACACAAAAGCCCAATTTAGAATGATCGTGAATATCTTTATTTTGGCGTATGTTTGGGCTAATTTAAGACTACATTTAGATTGATAGAATTTTTGGTTATACTGATGTTTTGGACCGACAGTTAGCCCATTGATCTGTTTAGGCCTAATAGGTCCGGTAGAGCATATACATCATTGCTATATATGGCATTAAGAGCGGAAATGTATTACAAGGGAGAAAAAGAAAAAAAACGCTAAAATACATGTATAGGCCTAGGCTACTGTAAAACAATAAGTTTTTCAGCCAGTACCCAACCAGTGGGGGTGTGGGGGCGGCAGCCCCCACCCATATACTAGGTTAGGTTAGGTTAGGTTAGGTTAGGTTAGGTTAAGTTAGGCTAATGGCACAAAAAAAAAAAAAAACAAAAAAAAGTAACCTAACCAGCGGGGGTGTGGGGGCGGCAGCCCCCACCCATATACTAGGTTAGGTTAGGTAAGGTTGTTAGGTTAGGCTAATAGCCTAGAAAAAAAAAAAAAAGTCTAATAGGGGTGTTTTTAGATTGTTGGATAATGGGTAAATACTCATTTCCGCTCCTCTTCAGTATAAAACAACACTATATCTGAAGGAAACAATACAAAAAAACAAAATAAAACTTACTGAAATCGCTGTCGGTCCAAAAAGTCAGGTTTACCGAATTTTTTAACACTCGCCAATGAAATATGAAGACTTGCTTACAGATATATACTTAAAGCCCGAATCGGCTTGACTTTAACCCAGTTGTTTACAAATGCTGCATTTTGTGTCACCCCAAAGTCTGATAACCCACTCTCATTAAAGTGAGGTGGCACAACATGACAAGGGGCGATCCAGACTTTTAAATATATACATTATATGGACAACCTTTCCTGACTATTTTTAAGAATGAAAGTAAATATGCATTGCAGAATAATTATTACAAAGCAAATAAAGACAAAATAAAAGCGAAATAGCGTAATATACCAAATATCATTAGGTATGTCAGGGACTGGAATAATCGACAACAGAACATATCGGTAATAAATTTGAATATATACAATTTAAGATGTGTTGTGACATTACATATTAGGTGAAATTATAAAACATATTTATTTGTTTAATAGTAGAGCAAGAAATATTCGCATACATAGACATTTCAATAATTCTGAGGAGGAGTGACGGATTAATTACCGTGACGAACACTGATTTTCTGAACTCGACTCTTGGTCAAGGTCACGAGGCTAGATACCCCATCCACCCCCCCACCCCTCGATATATCTAATACCGCATTTTCCTTTACCATCACTATCTCCGATAGACTGGAAATGGTGTCGTATTTCACACCCAAATGCCATAAAAGGGTGTCCAATATCAAGCCAACTCAACCCTGCTCTTCCACAGGGTCTAAACTCAACCCGATTCAGACTTTCGGAACTTGATAACAGTTTTAAGACTTTGTGTATATATCCATATACAAATAATCGATTTGGATGTGATAATTATAAATGTTCCTAGCTATATCCTCAGAATATCGGAAAGAAGCTTCATAATCCTATAGAAGGCCGATAACCTACCGGAGTTATTATATATAATACCTCAAAGTAAGCGATTATATTATAGGAATAGTCATCACAATTTTTTACAAACTCAACTAGATCAAAATAATATCGAAATGATGGATCATTAATTATTGATCTTGATATGTAGGCCTAAAGCATGTTGTTTATAAACATTGGCTGCAGCCGCGGTGCCACTCCATTCGAGCCTAATCACGATTATATTTCGGTGTATTCTTACTTAAATGTATATCATTCGGGTTGATTAGGTTACACAATACAATACTAAGTAACAGTACACGCATATATATAAATATCATAACATTTGTGAAATATAGGTTCGACCGCGCTAAGCACCACGGCTGCGTGAGGGCCAGTAGGAACGTAGATATATCTAGGGGTGGGTGGGGTATCTAGCCTCGTGACCTTGACCAAGAGTCAAGTTCAGAAAATCAGTGTTCGTCACGGTAATTAATCCGTCACTCCTCAGAATTATTGAAATGTCTATAGCTGCATTTTGTGTCACCCCAAAGTCTGATAACCCACTCTCATTAAAGTGTGGTGGCACAAAATGACAAGGGGCGATCCAGACTTTTAAATATATACATTATATGGACAACCTTTCCTGACTATTTTTAAGAATGAAAGTAAATATGCATTGCAGAATAATTATTACAAAGCAAATAAAGACAAAATAAAAGCGAAAGAGCGTAATATACCAAATATCATTAGGTATGTCAGGGACTGGAATATTCGACAACAGAACATATCGGCAATACATTTGAATGTATACAATTTAAGATGTGTTGTGACATTACATATTAGGTGAAATTATAAAACATATTTATTTGTTTAATAGTAGAGCAAGAAATATTCGCATACATAGACATTTCAATAATTCTGAGGAAGAGTGACGGATTAATTACCGTGACGGACACAGATTTTCTGAACTTGACTCTTGGTCAAGGTCACGAGGCTAGATACCCCACCCACCCACCCCTCGATATATCTACGTTCCTACTGGCCCTCACGCAGCCGTGGTGCTTAGCGCGGTCGAACCTATATTTCACAAATGTTATGATATTTATATATGCGTGTACTGTTACTTAGTAATATTGTATTGTGTAACCTAATCAACCCGAATGATATACATTTAAGTAAGAATACACCGAAATATAATCGTGATTAGGCTCGAATGGAGTGGCACCGCGGCTGCGGCCAATGTTTATAAACAACACGCTTTAGGCCTACATATCAAGATCAATAATTAATGATCCATCATTTCGATATTATTTTGATCTAGTTGAATTTGTACAAAATTGTGGTGACTATTCCTATAATATAATCGCTTACTTTGAGGTATTATATATAATAACTCCGGTAGGTTATCGGCCTTCTATAGGATTATGACGCTACTTTCGGATATTCTGAGGATATAGCTAGGTACATTTATAATTATCACATCCAAATCGATTATTTGTATATGGATATATACACAAAGTCTTAAAACTGTTATCAAGTTCCGAAAGTCTGAATCGGGTTGAGTTTCGACCCTGTGGAAGAGCAGGGTTGAGTTGGCTTGATATTGGACACCCTCCTTTTATGGCATTTGGGTGTGAAATACGACACCATTTCCAGTCTATCGGAGATAGTGATGGTAAAGGAAAATGCGGTATTACTCAACCCTGTGGAGGAGCAGGGTTGAGTTGGCTTGATATTGGACACCCTTTTATGGCATTTGGGTGTGAAATACGACACCATTTCCAGTCTATCGGAGATAATGATGGTAAAGGGAAATGCGGTATAGTTTATAGCAACAACAGGAAAGTATAGAGATCTATGGACTGGAAAGTGCATCATAAGCAGCTAAGTTAACAAACAAGGTACAAGTAACCTATGGTTAGGTTAGGTAGGGACAGTGATTCCAAAATGATCCATACGAGAAATAAAAGTTAATGAATTGTCACTTGTTTGATGAAACTAACAGATAGATACCTAAATAGATAGGGACATGGTGATTCCAAAATGATCAATATAGCCATCTATATCGTTTTTATGTTGTCGAAGCAAATAAGGGTTGTGAAAGGCAGAGTTGTCTCGCAATTAACACTGGGCCGAGCTGTCTCGGTTTTACTGGGCCGAGCTGTCTCGCCGTGGGCCGAGTAGTCTAGCATTCGCTCGTCTATACCCTACTGGACATGGAAAATGAAAGGGAGGCTAAGCAGCCAAACAAAGGCAAGGAAAATTACAATGGAAATACCACTGAACACAGTGGTTAATGTGGCACTTCATCCATAACATATAATGGAAATCTTCAGAAAGACAAACGGAAAACCACTGAGAGAGCTCTGAAGAACACTGGGTAGCCTACTTATTACCGATACTACCACTACATTTTTCGGTGACTGAACGACTCGGCCCATGGGACAACTCGGCTCGGACAGCTCGGCCCACTTTTGGACAACTCGGCCACGACGGCGAGACAACTCGGCCCATTATTTGAGACAGCTCGGCCCCATGGGGCAATTTGACGAGACCAGTCAGGATTAGGATGGGGAGAGCTAAGTGGAGGGTTTATGGGTGAGGCCATGTATGCAGCACCAAATCCTGTCCTCTGCGTATGCGCGGCCTTTTCCCTAATATTTTTATTATGTTATTTAGGCTCAACTGTTAGGTTAATTTAAGTTAGGTTAGGTTAGGTTAAGATAATATAATATAATTGTATAAAGGAAAACAAAATCGAGCCAAGGGGCATAAGATTCTCACGCATGCGCAGAGGACAGGATTTGCATGATTTGGTGCTGCATACATGGCCTCCCGTTTATGGCGTGTGTGTAATGTGGGCGAAATGTTCGTTTATTGTATAATTATGTCATAGGCTAGTTCTCTCGATTCATAATGTGTAGGTTAGGTTAAGTTAGGTTAATTAAGAGTTGTCTCGTAATTAACACGGGGCCGAGCTGTCTCGTTTTTACTGGGCCGAGCTGTTCTGGCCGAGCTGTCCCGTGGGCCGAGTTGTCTAGCATTCCATTTTTCTCAATATTCGAAGGCTATTATAGAATAAGCATGTTTCAAAGATCATATTAAATTTTGATAATTATAGGGAATAGGCTCGCAGCCTTATTATACATAATTTATTAGGGACAATGTAGGTCTATGGAATCCTTATACTGTAGGCTACTCATGTATAATCCACTGTAGGAGAAGGTGACTGGACGACTCGGCCCATGGGACAACTCGGCTCGGACAGCTCGGCCCACTTTTGGACAACTCGGCCACGACGGCGAGACAACTCGGCCCATTATTTGAGACAGCTCGGCCCCATGTTTTGCTATGGGGCAATTTGACTAGACCAGTCAGGATTAGGATGGGGAGAGCTAAGTGGAGGGTTTATGGGTGAGGCCATGTATGCAGCACCAAATCCTGTGCTCTGCGTATGCGCGGCCTTTTCCCTAATATTTTGATTATGTTATTTAGGCTCAACTGTTAGGTTAATTTAAGTTAGGTTAAGTTAGGTTAGGTTAGGTTAGGTTAGGTTAGGTTAGGTTAGGTTAGGTTAGGGTAATATAATAGTATAAAGGAAAAAAAATCGTGCCAAGGGGCAAGATTCTCACGCATGCGCAGAGGACAGGATTTGCAGGATTTGGTGCTGCATGCATGGCCTCCCGTTTATGGCGTGTGTGTAATGTGGGCGAAATGTTCGTTTATTGTATTATTATGTCATAGGCTAGTTCTCTCGATTCATAATCTGTAGGTTAGGTTAGGTTAATTAAGAGTTGTCTCGTAATTAACACGGGGCCGAGCTGTCTCGTTTTTACTGGGCCGAGCTGTCTCGTTTTTACTGGGCCGAGCTGTCTCGCCGTGGGCCGAGCTGTCCTGGCCGAGCTGTCCCGTGGGCCGAGTAGTCTAGCATTCTAGGAGAATAATTTTGATTACATTTATAAAACCCCATATTAATAGAAATTTAGAAAAAACGCCCATTCTAATCCATCTCAGAGCTCTTTCGGACATCCTCACTGTTTACAAACGCTTTCTTTATGCAGTATAATCGATATATACCCCTGCTGGCAACATAGATGACGATTTCAATAATTCATGTGGGGGTGATTCAAAGACAACTGCAGAGGTTGAAGTAACTAAACTAAAGGTTTCTAAATACCCCTGATGGTAACAAAGGTTTTAAAGTATCCCTAATAGGCTCAAAATCGCGTCATATGTCGGAGAAGGTTAAAAGCAGGTATTTTTCAAACGTGTAAAGATCTTTATTATTTTAGCCACTTTTAGATTTTTTTTTTTTTTAGTTTTACCTAAAAAAAAAAAAAAATTGTGTTTCTGTATATTTTCTACAAGAATATTAATGTCAAAACCTATAAATCAGTAATATACGGCCCCATTACCCCTAGAATTTTAAAAAGAACCACAAGTGGGGAGGGCTTTGAAGCTCAGGGAAAATGAAGGGTTAAGACGTTTAACCCGGGAAGCGCATATAGCTATGGTATTTGAAACGTCCCGCCAGGCGAAGGTAATTTAGTTCATTCCCGACGAAAATTGTAATTTTACTATAAATATCGTTATTACTTATTCATGGTCCTATGCGCCTATTTTACGTTTAATATGAAGATATCAACATGTAAGAGCAACAAAACAAGTTGGAATAGTATTTGGTGGGTGAAAAAGACATATTATTGCCGCCCGATCGTATCAGGAGGGGAAGGCCGGCGCGGTGTATATTCTTTCTTCTCTCACAAGCTCTAAAGCTGCACTGACGGGCTTTGACGGCTCTTAACCCTTTCACGCTCATATGATGCAGAGGTTGCCAGATTAGCAATAAGAAATAGAGTTCTCTCACTCTTATAATTACCTCTCCAAAATTAGTTTTCTGCCCACAGCTAACTCAAAGACAACTGCAGAGGTTATAATAATAATAATAGGCTAGTGGTAAAAATTGACCTATGGTCCCGTTAAAATATCCTCAAGTAACCTATTAAAAACTGTTCAGGGGACTGGTTAGAACTTGTAGGATGTTTAATTGAAGGTCGGAATTCAATATTTACTGAGAAATAAAAGTCTTAAAATGCGCTATGTTTTACGGGAGGGTCTGTACGCTGCCACATACGCGCGGCCCCGCCCACTGCCCAAAATGTACAAATATTAGATTTGATTAGATTAACCTAACCTAACCTAACCTAACCTAACCTAACCTAACCCTAATATAATATAACATTACCTGGGAAAGAGAGGGCAGGGACCCTGGGTGACCCATAGCGCATTTTAAGACTGTTATTTCTCAGTAAATACTGATTTCCGACATTCAATTAAACATCCTACAAGTTCTAACCAGTCCCCTGAACAGTTTTTAATAGGTTACTTGAGGATATTTTAACGGGACCATAGGTAACAATTTATCATAATGATAATACCTGTAGTTCTTAACACCTAACGAGCGGCCTAGGCGGTAATTTATATGTACCGCCCAGCGGGGTGTTTTTACCCTAAATAGGGTTGTTTACGTGATAATTTTCATGCCTAAATAAGACCCAGAGCGTAAAACAAGTATCTATCCCTGAAAGGGCATAAACAGAGCTTTCCAATGACACCCCAACCATCCTTGTACGACCGCTAGTTTTCTTGCAACGATCGCGCAACACAAGTGCAAAAACCATGTAATTAGGTACTTTCCCTACATAATTCCCTGTGTAGCGAGTGTGAGGGGGGAAGGAAGGGTGGTTTTCACTTCAGTTGGCCCACCGCGGTGGTGTGCGACGGTCATAGCCTTACTACGCTCCTCACACTGCTCAGCTCTCTCTCTCTGCAACATTACGTGCTGAAAATGGCACACGACATAAGTTGTGAACCGCCACTTAGTCCAAATTTATTTCACACGACATAAGTTGCGCACCGCCAATAAAGGGTTAAAGCTAGCGCATGCTAAGCCAGCTAAGGATAGCCCAATAAGGCTGATTAGACGTATTTCCATTGGGGTCCTGTACTACTACCCCATCTCCTTGCTCATGAGGGACGGTAATGACTCTGTGCTTGTGAAAAATCTTTAATGCGCCGAGCGTGGGCGCGATCCTGGGCCTTCTGGGTGGAAGTCCAAGACGCTACACCAGCGAGGTTGAAGTAACTAAACTAAAGGTTTGTAAATACCCCTGATGGTAACAATGGCTTTAACACCTTACGAGCGGCCTATGCGGTTTATTTATATGTACCGCCCAGCGGGGTGTTTTTAGCCAAAATAGGGCTGTTTACGTGATCATTTTCATGCCTAAATAAGACCCAGAACGTAAAACAAGTACCTATCCCTGAAAGGGCATAAACAGAGCTTTCGAATGACACCATAACGATCCTTTTATGATGGCTAGTTTTCTTGCAATAACCGTGCAACGCGAGTGCAAAAAGCATGTAATTAGCCACTTTCCCGATATAATTCCTTATATAGCGAGTGAGAGAGGGAGGAGGGAGCTGGGATTCGTGTCAGTATGTTCGCCGCGGTGGTCTGGAGCAGTCATACGCTCGCTACTCTCCTGCCACCACTTGTCTCTCTCTCTCAGCAACATTACGTGCTGAAATTGCCACTCGAGTTATGTCGAGCGCCGCCACATAGTCCAGCTTTATTTAACTCGACTTATGTGGTGAGCCGCTAATTAAGGGTTAAAGTATCACTAATCGGCTCAAAATTGCGTCATATGTCGGAGAGGGTTAAGTAGAAGTCTCTTTGTTGCTAGGATCTCTAGCTGCCTCGCCCGTGTTATAGAGACGGCGTGAGGTAAATCGTGCCAAAAGTTACCTGATAAAAAGGGGAATAAGAGGAAAAATAGGTGATAATTGAGGGGTGGTGGGGGGGTTTGGGACACATGTGGAGGAGTGATAGCTATGGAGGGGAATTATCTGACTTATTCACATATTGATATGTTTTGAGTGCCAGTGTGGTGTTTTGAAAGGCATTTTTTATGCCTAAACTCTTAACCCGGGAACTGCGGGAAGACTCTTAAGAGTTCCCCCGGCGGACTGCGGGAAGACTCTTAAGAGTACCACTCTCTCGTGGTACTGAGAGGCAAGGGATGGACTCAGACTGGCTTGGAGGGTCGGAGTTACACTCCTCCACCTTCCTCTCTCTCTTCCACTTGCCCTCCAACGAAAATACTCGATAAATATTGGGAATAATAGAGAAAATACCTGATAATTGAGGAGGGGGAAAAAGGGGGGGAGAGGAAGGGGGGGGGGGACACATGTGTAGGAGTGGTAGCAAGTAATGGAGGGAAATTATCTCACCTAAACCCAATTTTTTTTTTTTTAGTGCCACTGGGGTGTTTCAAATGTTTTTTTTAAGCCTAGGACCTTATGAGTCTTCCCGCAGCCGCCCAGTAGAACATCAATTGAGTCTTCCCGCAGCTGCCGGGTTAAGAGTCTCGGCGCCTTTCCCGGGCTAAGGAGTGATTATGGGTAAAAAAAACATTGTCCACACCTTTAGTAATACATAAATACGGAAACTTGAGCCAAGTTTTGTACTTACCAGGTGCAATAAAGAAATAAAATATGATAAATGTGGATCGATCCACTTTCGAACGTCACCCATTCCTCACCGTAAACAATAGACTGCAGGCGGAGCCGCGGACTGCTAGATATACCTAAAACTACCCAAACATAACGTAGGCCAATTGAGTTACCGTACCCAAAAGTAAGCAAATTGCACAAAATCAAGGCAACGTTTGGCTCGGATTTTCGTATGTTTCAAGCTAGTGCTTCCTTAACCCCTCGAGTACCAGCGACGCACGTTATGTGTCACCTGTGTATGTAACGCTAAACCCCAGCGACGCAATAGGTGTGTCGGCGTTAATTACTCGTCCTATGGCACCTAGAGGGTTCAGATTTGTATGGGAACTGCTTTAGTATCCCACACAACAATACTGATGGTTGGAAACCCTCTAAGTCCAGCCACGTGCGCACGCATGGGAGTGATTTTCCAGTATTTTGCCTACCCATTTCCCCATGCTAATTGCGACTTTCCGCCGCCCCGTAGGACCCCTAAATGAGCTAGGTGAGCGTTTTTTGTGGTTTTTCCTTCATTACTAACCCATCCCTTGTGTTTTCAGGAAATATTTGTTTTTTTGACAACCTGCTGGGCCTGGAGTGTACATTTATTATAAATAAGCTGGTGCTCAGGGGATTAAAGGGGAATGGGCGTATATATTTCCTCATTTATATATTATCTTTTTATGATTTTTTAGTTCTCTAAACCTCCTCCACCAGCTTTATTCTCTCTCTGGGTTGTATCCATTCGGCCCCATTCAGCCTACTGTTTTAAGACTTTTATTGCCATCCAGGTGTCGATATATACCTGGCGAGCGATAGCGAGCCTTTAGATTTTGGATAATTACTTAGACAGCGGGCTAAATTTGTACATTTTTCGATTGAAATATTTCTTGGCAAAGCCGGATTTCTCCGTAAAATGCTGGCTCGCTATGGCTCGCCAGGAAAAAAATCGACACCTGGATGGGGATAAATGTCTTAAAACAGTAAGCTGTATGGGGCCGAATGGATAAAACCAAGAAAGAGAAAAAAGCAGGTCACCCCCCTTTAAAAAAAAAAAAAAAAAATCCAAGACACTCCTTCAAGATAGATTTGTAAACAAATGTATAGACACATTTCCCGGCCAAAGGCCGATTCCTCTTAAATTACAGGCTCGCTTTCGCTATCCAGGAAAATAATGACACCTAAATGACATTAAATCTTAATATTGACAAATAAATGGGGTGAAAGGTCTTATAGTCGCCAAACTAGTGAGCCGAACGTCATAAAATCTGAAGACTAATGAGGCTAAACACGAGGGAGAAGGAGGACCAGAAAACGACCCATCCCCCCTTAATTTATAACAAATTCACACGAACGATTTGTCCAGCAACTTTTGATCGCCAACATTTCGTGATCAATTTTTACTGTACTGCCCTAGACGAATATACTAAAACTTTATTAATTTAGGGGACATTTTTTTTTTTTTTTTTTTTTTTTTAAGAGACAATGAATGGAGGAAGGAAAAACACAGATAAAACAAAAAGGTCCATGTGCCTAAAGGCATCCTCCATTCATAAAATGTTTGTAACAACTGGATTTAAACATTTGTTGATTGTAAGTTTGTGGAAAGCAATTCGAGGGAAGTGAATTCCAAAGAGTAGTAGCTCTGGGGATAAATGAATTCTGATAAGCAGAAGTTCTGCATTGTGGAGGAGAAAGTGTAAATTCATGGGCGCTCTCAGCTGCCCTAGTTCTACGGGGAAAGATGTGGAGAGGCGGCACAATTGAAGCAAGTTCCTCGGAACAATTGCTGTGAAAATATCTGTAGAATAATGCAAGGGATGCAACGTTTCTTCGTATGGCTAATGTAGGAAGGTCCTGTGTGATTGCAGGGTTATTGATTAATCTAATAGCTTTATTTTGAATTTTGTCCAACTGCCTCAATGCAACCACTCCACTTCCACCCCACAGAGGTGAACAGTAATCCATCTGAGAGCGCACATGACTTTTATATTACGGCCAACTGCTCGTCAGTGAAGAATTCTCGAACTCTGTACAGGAGTCCCAGTTTTTTAGAGGCATTCTTAGCAATGCTTCTAACATAATGTGTCCAGCTCAAGTTAGTAGTTAATGTTACACCGAGAATGTCAATACTAGGGGAAGTGGGAATATTTACATCATTAAAAAATATATGGGAGTCAGTGAGATTCTGTCGGTTAGAAAATTGAATGTACTTGGTTTTCTGTGCATTAAAGGAAACTAGATTCTCTTGTCCCCATTCATTAATTCTAGAAAGGTCCTGGTTCAGAGAAATTGCAGTGTTTATTTTTGAATTTATAAGATCGGGTTGGGTGAAAGAATTGGTAAATGTGAAGGAACTGTGGAGTGTTGAGTCATCTGCGTAGGAATGTATTGGATTATGAGTGGTAGATATGAGATCATTGATATGAATGAGGAACAGAGTTGGGGCCAAAACTGATCCCTGGGGAACACCAGCATTTATTGAGTGAAATTGAGAATAAAGGCCATCTACCATTACACGTATTTTTCTGTTATGAAGATAAGAAGAAATTAGTGGAACTAATGATGCAAGGCCGTAGTGTGACATCTTCGACAATAAGGATTGATGCCAGACTCTATCAAATGCCTTTGATATATCCAGTGCTATTGTATGTGTTTCACCATGTTGGTCTGTAGCTTGGTTGATTTGATGCGTAAGAAGGCAAAGAATGTCTGCAGTTGATCGACATCGTCTAAAACCATATTGCCTATCACTGATATATTGTTCTATATATAAATGAAATCAGAAACTGCTAGGCCCGAAATATCTACAAAGTTGCCAGAAAAAAACAACTAATGTGAATCCACCACTATAGCTTTCCTCGTTATATTTCCATGCCTTATTTTTGTGTAAGCCTTCGCGTTCAGTCGTGGTACAATCTCGCGGGTACTGTTTAAAGGGGGTCACCTGCTTGTTTTTCTCTTTCTCTCCTTTTCTCTCTTTCTGTGGCTTGTATCCATTCGGCCCCATTCAGCCAACTGTTTTAAGACGTTTATCCCCATCCAGGTGTCGATATCTTCCTTGCGAGCAATAGCGAGCCAGCATTGTATGGAGAAATCCGGCTTCGCTGGAGAAATTTTTCTATCGAAAAATGTAAAAATTTAGCTTGCTCTCAAAACAAATATATATATATATATGCTGGCTCGCTACCGCTCACCAGGAAAATATTGACACCTGGATGGGGGTTAACGTCTTAAAACAGTAAGCTGAATGGGGCCGAATGGATACAAGCCAAGAGAGAGGGAGAGAAAGAGAAAAAAGCGAGGTGGGCCCCCTTAACCCGTTCAGTACCGATGACGGTCTTTTTTATTATATGCTGGCAACTATTAGCCGACTTTATTCAGCTTAGGAAGGACATCTACCGATGAAAAAACTACCGTACATACTATCTCAGCTACGACCTACGGTACTATACATCCTTCGTAAAGACTACCGTACATACTATCTCAGCTACGGCCTACGGTACTATACATCCTTCATAAAGACTACCGTACATACTATCTCAGTTACGGCCTACGGTACTATACATCCTTCGTAAAGACTACCGTACATACTATCTCAGCTACGGCCTACGGTACTATACATCCTTCATAAAGACTACCGTACATACTATCTCAGTTACGGCCTACGGTACTATACATCCTTCGTAAAGACTACCGTACATACTATCTCAGCAACGGCCTACGGTACTATACATCCTTCATAAAGACTACCGTACATACTATCTCAGCTACGGCCTACGGTACTATACATCCTTCGTAAGATTCATAAAGTCATTTAAATGTAGCTGAACTAAAATATATAGCCTACACGTCATAAGTATTGGAAGGGGCACCGTAACCTTTTTGTTTTAATTTATTTCTATAACTGGAGTTGTGTTGTATTTTTTTGCTTTACTCATCATTTAGATCTTAGATCCTCTTTTTTCTGCATTATCTTATGGATTTTTTTTTTTTTTTTTTTTTTTTTTTTACTATTCTTAGTCTGTTATTCACCATTTCTACTAGCTGGCAATTCAGACTGTTCATCTGTATATATATATATATATATATATATATATATATATATATATATATATATATATATATATATATATATATAAAAGCAGTTAGCCTATCCATCTCTTATATTTTTAGGGCTATAATTTTCTCTTGCTATTTCAAGAGCTCCATATTTTGTATATACAAGTAAATAGAGAAAGGAAAATACTATAACAGCTGGATTTAAGCTGCTCTGCATTGACAGTTGGTGGACATATAGGCCTACTCTGAGAATATTAGTTTCATAGAAAGGGGGTTTGGGGTACAAATTATTGGTCTCTTCGCAGGAACCATAAGTCCGCTATTTGTTGCCGGATTCGTGTTATTGATGGCTTGTTATGGATATGGACCACTGCGGACAATCCAGAATCTTTCCTGTCATTTAATATCCCTACTGTTGCTATCTGTTGATCTTTGATGGTGTTGTTCAGCAATGATATACTTCTGAATCAGCTCAACAAGCATCTGTGCCTCATTTAAAGTCGCGTTATCACAGGACTCGAAATCAATTCACAGCTGTGAAGAGTCCCATTATAATACTTGGTGTAATATAATCAGGTAAATTTCGCGTTATTCCCACAAAAATCGATAAGTCAATTTCGTATCAATATTTATGTCTATCTATATTTATCTATATGCTCAGGCCCAATCCCCACTTTTCCTATATTTATTTTTTATTTTCTAGTTAGGCTAATTCTATTTTATTATTTTTTTCTTTCTTGGGGGTAGCAAGACTAAACCTTTTCTATCCTAAATAACCTAGACCAATTAGTTTAGAAGCTACTCGTATCCAGCTGGACCGCCTTGGAGATCGGACTAACATCCTTAACTTATTTCTAACTTTTAATCCTGCTTAGCCTATACTGTAAACCTTTGATCTCCATTGGGCTCCTTCGATGACAACCTTATCTCTGTTACCTGTCCTATCTCTCCAATATGGCCATCTGATCCTCGCAGCTGGCGGCAATTGAGACCTTTTGGTGCTGCCGACTGGGAGGCCTTCTTTGATTTTCCCTGGAATAATTTTTGCTTCCATGGCCGAGGACCGTCAGAGAATGCCAATCCTGTCAGGCATGGAGGCATACATTCCATTTTCTTTCATTCAGACTAATGCACATAAACCTTGGTTTACTCACGCTTGTTCTACTACTGTCCACAATAAGGAGGAAGCATACAGACAGTACCGTACCGGCACCTTCAAATTCCACAATATAGAAATCTTTAGGTTTCTACTTTGAATCGTGCCAAATCTGTTCGTTGACTTGCCAAAAACTCTTTAAGCCATATGGAATGTAATGAACTGTACAATTCTAGCTCTTCCTAAGCTTTCTGGCACCTACCCAAAAACCTCTCCAACAACTTTTCTTCCTCGTCTTTCCGGCTCCGATGGCACCACCGTAAACTTCTTCCTCTGACAAAGCTGAACTCTTTCCTCAAACTTTCGCTAACAACTCATCCTTGGACTATTCTGGTGATGTTCCTCCCTCTTCACCACCCTCTCACTTACGTATGCCTAATATCCTAATCACTTCTAAGGATATACTTTCTGCCCTCACTGGGCTAAATACTAAGAAAGCGTATGGACCAGATGGTGTCCATCCTGCTGTACTAAAAAAATGTGCTTTTGTGCTGACTCCTTGTCTAGGTAAACTCTTCGTCTAACACCTTCCCTTCTGTTCTTCTGTTGGAAATTAGCTCTCGTTCAACCTGTCCCAAAGAAGGGTGCCCGCTCTCAACCCTCCAACTATTGTTAATTCAAAATTGCTTGAACATCTAACTTCCCATAACCTTTCAGATCACTAATATGGCTTGGAACCTTAAAGGCTGTTTTACTGGTAATCTACTTTCCTACCATACTAACTCTTGGTCATCTTCTCTTCGGGACTTAATGGTGAGACTTTATTGTGCTAAGCTTATCAAAAGCTTTCGATAGAGTCTGGCACAAATCACTTATTTAGCCTACAAAGTACCGGTACCATCTTTTGGCTTCTATCCCTCTATCTGTGCTTTTATCACTAATTTCCTCTGTTCCATAGCTGTGGTTGTGGATGGCCATCATTTACTTCTTCAACCTATCAACTCCGGTGTTCCTCAGGGTTCTATCCTTGTCTTGTTGCTTTCAATGCTTCCAAAATCCAATTTTTACAACTGTCTACCCATTAAAATATTCCACACACCTATCCTTTATTCTTCAACAATACACAAATCCACCCCTCATATTCTCTCAATATCCTTAGTACTGTATCCCCTTTTCTTGTAACCTTTCCTAGAAAAACCATGGCCCCACTCCTGCTAAAGCGGCTTTCCAGAACCTGGGTGTGCTCCACCGTCTCTGTGGGTTTTCTACCCCCGCACAGCTTCTTGTTCTGTACAGGGGCATTGTGCGCCCATTTATCAAGTATTTTTCACATGTGTGGGAAGATTCCCCGATACCGCACTTATCGAAAGGGTAGAGCCTAAAGCATTCCGTCTCATCAACTCGCCATCTAATACTAATTCCCTACAATCTCTTTCTACATGCAGCAATATTGCATCTCTTTTCACTCTTCTATCGCTATTACAACATTCAGTATTTTTCAGAGCTCTCTCAGTGCATACCATTCGCCTCCCCTTGTGGCGAATGGGAGGCACCCGCCATTTAACATAATCCCACCTGAAATCTGTCTACTATCCAACCCAAGAATTAACAAATGTTCTCAATCTCTCTTCTCCTCAACAAGTAAACTCTGGAACTCTCTCCTTCAGTCAATCTTTCCTTTATCCTATGACCTGCTTTAAACTTCGTGTGTCCAGGCATTTTGACCGTAACATGCCTTGAATGAGGCTCTCTGTCACTCTTTTGGATTTGGGCGAGGCATTCGTTACTAGCAGCCTGTCTTTTGTCTCCTTCATATACGGTACATAGGAAAAACACTTATTTATTTGATATGAGAGATAATTCCAAAAATTGATGCTGCGGGACACCTAAATCTACCACGCACGGCCCATATGTGTATCTTTGCAATGCAGTATAATATCTGTCCGCATTTTACTCTCTCTCTCTCTCTCTCTCTCTCTCTCTCTCTCTCTCTCTGTAGCATATCACAACAAATATAGTACGGTACCCCTTCAGAGCAAAATTCGTAGGTTTATTTTTTCATCAACGGTAATTTTATGTACCGTATGTAATTGTATGAAAGTTCTCGTACCCCTTCTATTTCCTCTCTCCGTCTTCTCCTCTATCGATCTCCTCTTCCTCCTCCTTCTCTTCCTCTCTCCCATCTCCTCATAGATGTTCTAAGCAATATCACCGTTACAGAGAGAGTAGTATTGAATTGTTTAGATGAACACAAGGTAAATA
The DNA here is from genome assembly GCA_032716605.1 of Paralithodes platypus. Taxonomy (NCBI): domain Eukaryota; kingdom Metazoa; phylum Arthropoda; class Malacostraca; order Decapoda; family Lithodidae; genus Paralithodes; species Paralithodes platypus. The sequence goes on from CM064510.1 coordinate 42,782,572, forward strand.
AAACGCCTGGACCTGATACAATCTCACCTAGAGTTCTAAAGGAAGCTAAGGATGAGCTCTCTAAACCACTGACATTGCTATTCAATAAATCCTTGCAGTCTGGAACTATACCTGATCAGTGGAAGCTAGCCAACGTAACACCGATATTCAAAAAAGGCAGCAAATCCCTACCCAGTAACTATCGTCCAATTAGCTTAACCTCAGTTGTATGTAAAATGCTAGAAACACTCATAAGAGACAGACTCGTAAATCACTTAGAGGAAAATAACATACTTAAAGATACTCAACATGGCTTTCGTAAAAAACGTTCCTGTTTAACAAACCTCTTAGACTTCTTCCACGATATCCTCAACCTCTACGATGAGAGTAAAGCTGTAGATATTATATACCTTGATTTTCAAAAGGCCTTTGACAAAGTTCCCCACAAACGTTTACTGCTAAAACTAAAAGCGCATGGAATACAAGACGGTGTGTTGAAATGGATAGAAAAAAATCAAAGAGTAGTCATAAACGGTAAGGCATCTAAATGGACCAATGTAAGTAGAGGGGTACCCCAGGGATCGGTACTAGGACCAATTCTCTTTCTAATTTACATCAACGACATAGATGAGGGTCTCGCCTGTACAATCTCAAAATTTGCTGATGATACAAAAAATGCAAATAGCGTACTCTCAAAAGAACAAGTTGACGATATGCAACACAATCTAGATAAGTTGGCATGTTGGGCCCAAATTTGGCAAATGAGTTTCAATGCGAATAAATGTAAAGTACTACATATCGGATACCAAAATGAGAAAGCAAACTATTTGATGAATGGCACTCAGCTTAAGAATGTAAACAGAGAAACCGATCTGGGAGTAACACTATCGAGTAACCTAAAACCGAGTCAACAATGTTATGTTCAGAAGTTGTTAAGAAGGCAAACAAAATAATTGGCTTTATAGGCAGGTCATTTGAGCATAAATCCAAAGAAGTTATCCTAACCCTTTACAATTCCTTAGTCCGCCCTCTTCTGGAATACTGCGTTCAATCCTGGTGCCCTTATTACCAAAAAGATATAGACAAGCTAGAACGAGTTCAACGTAGAATTACCAAAATTATACCTAGCCTAAAGAACAAACCATACAAGGAGCGTCTTAGAGAATTAAATCTATTTCCTTTAACCCAGCGCAGATTAAGAGGCGACTTAATTCAAGTGTTCAAAATCATCAAAGGCATCGACAATATGAACTGTAGTAAGTACTTCACTATCGACCAATCTAATTACACGCGGGGAAACGGGTGCAAAATTATTGGTAAATCTTTTAACTCCCACGAAGCTAAAAAATTCTTCTTCAATCGAGTTGTCAACTTATGGAATGGGCTTCCCCGAGATGTTATAGACTGCAGCACCGTTGATTCATTTAAATTTCGCCTATACAAATATCTCGCATCAAACCCGCGACTGACTGCGTTTGTAAATGAATAACTTTATTTTATCCTCCCCTCAGTTACTAACCCATCTGTCCCCTACTAACCGCCCAATCCTGCCACGGATGTTAGTTCCAGGGCAGTAGTTCCCTTTCCAATGTTCCCTTACCCACTCTAAACCACTGTTTGGACACTTGATCCTCAGTGTTTTGGAGGACAAGCAGCCTAGAAGGGTCACTAGATCTGTTGTTGCTTGATTTCCTTTGTACTCCTTCCTTCCGCCTTCCCCTCTCCCCCCCCCTTTTTTTTTTTTTTTTTAGAAAAAAAAAAAAATAGAAGGTCCCCGCCCCTTTCCCATTCTTAAGTAAGCCATTTTAGATTTACAGAAGAGTGACCATTACTTGCATTACTGCATGTCCACAAACATTTCAGTAATGTAAGCATGTTTCCTCCCCCCCCCCCCCACACACACAAACCTTACCCCAAACCCCTATTCCCAACTTTCAATACAAGGCAATTTGGTCTTCTTTGGAGATATTGTTGGTGTCTCTCCCTGCCTTATTTTTAGTCTTTCGCTCCACTTTTTCTATTTGTCTTTCTTTCTCTGTCCCCGTGTATTTTTTGGTTGCCTTGGTTGATATTATTACTATTTTGTTTTCATGGCTTACCGGTACGTCTCCCTCTCATATTCGTAGTGTCTCCCATTCTATCTCCATCTACGGTATATACTGTAATAGGTACCGTATGTTACATTAATATGAAGTATATTTGTGAGATATTCTTCATATTGATGTCAACCTCGTGCGTGCCTTGAGGTGAATTGACCACTTGCGAGTTTTGGTCTATAAGGAAGTTGGAGCTGTGGCCATCAATATTTAGCAGAATTATCATCTAAAATACGGTCATTATACATTAATAAATAAATAAAACCAAATTGATCATACTTTTAATCCATCAGAAACTCACATTATTATTGCATTTCTCATTAATATTGATGTTCACGGTTCCAACTTCCTTAGCCTATAGACCGAAACTCGCAAGTGGCCAATTAAATTAAATAAATTCAACCTGAGCTGCGTGGAAAGTTTTAAGAATCACTTGTATGCGCACTGTGGTTAACCCCTTCATTACCATTGACGGCCTTGGCTTATATTCTGGCTACTATTGGACTATTTTATTCAGTTTAAGAAGGGCCTCCAGCAATAAATAGTCTTCGAACTATCTTAGTTAACCCTTTTTACTACCCCTCATCCTTCTTCTATCTATCTATTTTTTTTTATTTTTTTTTTTTATTTTTTTTTTTATTTTTTTTGTGATTGAGGGAGGCAAAAAGCATACCTGCCTATAGCGAGTGCCTCCCCCATAGTTGAAAGAGTGACAGGGCCAAAATCAAGGGACGTTCGAGCCAAAATGCCTGGACACACAGAGTTTGAAGCAATTTAAGTCATAGGAAGAGGGAAAGACTGATTCTGGGAGAGAGTTCCAGAGCTCAGCTGTTGAGTAGAAGAAAGTTTGAGAGTAACGTTTCACTCTTGGGTTGGAGAGTTGCACAGAGTAGGGGTGGGATTGAGTTGCAAGACGGGTACCACGTGCCCTACGTAAAGGAGGTGGTATGCACTGGGATAGCTCTGAGGAACACTGATTATTATAGTAGCGATAGAATAGCGAGAGAGGTGCAACATTGCGGCGGAGAGAGAGAGATTGCAGAGAGTTGGTGAGTGGACGGGAGTTAATGATACGAAAGGCCTTCCTTTCAACTTTGTCTAGGAGAGCGGTGTGAGAGGAACCTCCCCACACATGTGAACAATACTCAATACAAGGGCGCACTATGCCCCTGTACAGAGCAAGAAGCTGTGCAGGGGAAAAGAACCCCCTAAGGCGGTTGAGCACACCCAGCTTCTGGGAGGCTGCCTTAGCAAGACTGGTAATATGGTCCTTCCAAATGAGAGCAGAAGAAAAAGAGACACCAAGAATATTGAGAGAAGATGAAGGGTTGATTTTTGTATTGTTGAAGAATAAGGGACAGTCCGCTGGGAGATCCTGACGGGTAGATAGATGGAGAAATTGGGTTTTGGAAGCATTAAAGTTAACAAGGTTTTCTCTGCCCCAATTGGAAATAGTATTTAGATCAGAATTTAAGAGTTCTATGGCTTCATTATGTTTGTCGTTGAGGGATTGCTGGCTGGGGCGTTCTGAAAAACTAATAGAGTAGTGTAAGGTTGAGTCGTCTGCGTATGAATGGATGGGAATTAAGGTACAGTTAAGGAGATCATTTATAAAAATTAGAAAGAGAATAGGAGATAGGACAGAGCCATGAGGAACACCGGAGTTTATAGGGTGAGGAAGTGAACAATGGCCGTCCACAACCGCGGCTATGGAACGGCCGGAAAGGATAGTTGGAGGGTTGAGAGCGGTCACCCTTCTTTGGGACAGGTTGAATGTGAGCAAACTTCCAGCATGAAGGGAAGACGTTAGAGGATAGACAGAGACGAAAGAGTTTGCCTAGGCAGGGAGTCAGCACGGAAGCACAGTTTTTGAGAACAACAGGAGGAACACCGTCCGGACCGTACGCCTTATTAGTGTTAAGCCCAGAGAGGGTAGAAAGTACATATTTAGAAGAGATTAGGATATTAGACATAAGTAAGAGAGAGGAGGGCGGAGAGGGAGGAATAGCACCGGAATCATCCAAGGTGGAGTTTCTAGCAAAAGTTTGAGCGAAGAGTTTAGCTTTGTCAGAGGAAGAAGTGATGGTTGTGCCATCAGAGTGGGAAAGGGGAGGGAAAGACGAGGAAGAGAAATTGTTGGAGAGGTTTTTGGCTAGATGCCAGAAAGCTTGGGAAGAGCTAGAGTTGGATAGTTCAGTGCATTTATTATTGATGAAAGAGTGTTTGGCAAGTCGAAGAACAGATTTGGCTTGATTCCGGGCAGAAACATATGAAGAATGAGAGTCTTGAGTTTTAAGGCGTCGGTACCGTTTGAATGCTTCCTCCTTATTGCGGACAGCAGTAGAACAGGCGTGAGTAAACCAAGATTTTTTAGCATTAGTCTGAGAGAAAGAGAATGGAATGTATGCTTCCATGCCTGATAGGATTACCTCGGTAATGCGTTCAGCACTCTCCGAGGGACCCCGGCCATGGAAGCAGAAATCATTCCATGGGAAATCAAAGAAGTACTGCCGAAGAGCCTCCCAGTCGGCAGCGCCAAAGTGCCACAAGCGCCGCCGGCTAGGAGGATCGGGTGGCCGTACTGGAGAGATAGGACAGGTGACAGAGATAAGTTTATGGTCGGAGGAGCCCAAAGGAGAGAAAAGATCGACAGTATAAGAAGAAGGGTTAGAAGTTAGAAACAGGTCAAGAATGTTGGGCCGATCTCCGATGCGATCCGGGATACGGGTGGGTTGCTGAACTAACTGCTCTAGGTCATTTAGGATAGAAAAGACGTAGGCTTGTTCACCAGGTGGATCAGTAGTGTGAGAGGAGAGCCATTGGCGGTGGTGAACGTTGAAATCTCCTAAGATGGAGATTTCTGAGATCTATTGCCAGGCAATCTATTGCCTGACGCCGTGATCCCCGAAGGGGTGGCCACGAACGAACCGCCCCCATGCACCTCTGTCCCAAGTCAGTCGACGCCCCTCCCCCCAACCAGCACCGCCTTCGTTCATGTACTTCCTCACTCCATCCTTCCACCTCTCATTCGGTCTACCTTCTTAAGCTTTACAAAATCATCAAAATAGAGCTAGAATGAATACAAAAGAGGCCGTCGGTACAGAACGGGTTAATGGGTTAGACTACGACTTGGTATATAATGGACTATTTCCTCCAAGTGGGTACCGTTAAGGAAATGGTTAACTGTTCTTTATCACGCCTAGGTGGAGTGGGTTAAGGGGAGATGGGCCGGTTTTCTGGACCCCCTTCTCCCTAATGTTTAGCCCCATTAGTTTTGCGATTTTAACACCTTTCGCCCCATTTTGTTGTCAATTTTAAGACCTTTCGTGCCATTTAGGTGTCGATTATTTCCTGGCGAGCCTGCAATTTTAAGAAGAATCGGCCTTCGGCCGGGACATTTTTCTACCAAAAAATGTACAAATTTATCTTGAAGGGGGGTCTAGGGGGTGTTTTTCTAAGCTTGACGGAGGTCTAGGGAGGAAACTAAAAAAATATATGAATAAATGAATTAATAGACCAAACAAACGGTCAGTCTCCCCTTAAAACATGGACCCCTTCCCTGACTGTCCGTGGTTATTGATCCTGGGTGAGGGTAAACACATTAATTCATGTACCGGTAACTAAATGTGTATTTGTGAGATATACTTCATATTTATGTAACCTTCGTGCTTGCTTTGAGGTGAATGAAATGAAATGAATTCAATCAGAGTTGCGTGCGAATAGTTGTAAAAATCCCTTGTATGTGTAGGCCTACTCTGGAAAATGGTCCTACGACTTGGTATGGAATGGAATATTTCCTCCAAATAGGATTTCTCCATCTCCTTAGTATATACCGGTATATATATATATACATACAGGGTGTCCCAAAATAGGCGTGCAAGGTTTCTTAGCCCGATCACTGCGGGGGACATGCATATACGTTCTATGTAAAAAACGGCAATACTGCGGGGGCAACGTACATATTAATTTTGGCAGTATCAGCTGAGGTATTTGTACCAACCCACCAGCTTTTTGCCAGACACTTCCAGAAGGTTCAAAGCTTGCCACCCATACATATATCTGTGTGCTCACTGCTTAGTGCCTTGGTTGAGGAAACGTGTGTGTGTGTGTGTGTACAGAGAAGAGGTGTTATAGAAGTTTGAAATCAACAAAAACAGGGCCACTTCTCCATATAATTGTAACAGCTATAGGCTATACCAGGTACTAATATGAGGTTCATTTCATCTTCATTTCAGGAACTCATACTGTCTTGTAAACACAAAACATGAACAAATATCGGTGTATGTCATTGAGTTATCGCGAGTGGAAATCAACAAAAACTTTGTATATTTTCGCTCCTGAGTGTAATGTGGGGTCGGCTTTCAGTGACGAAATCAGCAAGGTATTGATCAATTTTCCTGGGTGTTGTGAGGAGGTAGGGAGGGTATGGTAATTGTCATTGGGAGAGTTCGATCTAATGGGGGACAATAACAAATTCGTCTGCTATTTTTCCCGCCTTTGGTTCGCACCAACCTAAATTTGTTGCCATCGAGTGAATTGAATTTTTAAAATCGCAGTCATCAAAATATCACTGGATTTCTATAGTCATGAATGTTACAGACATATTACTCTAACATTCTATTCAGTACATTGTCCAATATACAAAGTATTTATGATTAATAAAACATATTTGATTAGGCCCACAAAAACACATGGCAGTCATTCGAAAAATAGTCCTGTTAATATTTTAATAGATAGGTATCCATGTCCTAAAATTAAAAAATGATATGTATAAAAACTCGAGATGAACTTATAAAATAATCGTCATTAGCCACTTTACTGGATATTAGATTATACAATTATAAACTAGTTTCAGATCTGGCAAGTGCATAATAAATTGATGCCAGTGTTCGCTACCCATAATAGTCATTATACGAAACTTCTCGGACAGTAAACATCTCTTCCCCACTTAACTTACTTTGTTAAATTTGACATTAGTTGTGAATCTATGTGCACATTAGCAGTAATGGTGGTAGATATTTGTTTCTCACAGATGGAAATATTAATATAATGTGGATTATAGTCTTAATAAAGGTAAAATATTCAGTTATAGATTGTGTCGTGCGTGCGTGTGTGTGTGTATTCCAAGGTTGCCAGCGCACATCACATCTCCAAACTCGCCCAAAAGTAGCCCAATCACTTAATACCGCACAACAGACAATTTCAGCTATTTTAATCCTATCACACACATTTTCTGATATGTTTATCTTTAACAGCCATGCATGCATGATACTATGAGTTCCCCAAATATAACTAGGCCTAGTCCCATATAGCCTACTGTATGAGTAGTGGCCTACGTGTCACATCATTTAAATATTAATGCAATACCACATACATTATTATCACAATCATGCACTCATCAAATCTGCATCAATGTCCCAATCCCCCCTCACAAACAATCACTTAATTAGGCTATGCAGTCACCACCACATAGGCTACCATACATGTATAGTACAGTCACCACCACATAGGCTACCATACATGTATAGTGCAGTCACCACCACATAGGCTACCATACATGTATAGTACAGTCACCACCACATAGGCTACCATACATGTATAGTGCAGTCACCACCACATAGGCTACCATACATGTATAGTACAGTCACCACCACATAGGCTACCATACATGTATAGTGCAGTCACCACCACATAGGCTACCATACATGTATAGTACAGTCACCACCACATAGGCTACCATACATGTATAGTGCAGTCACCACCACATAGGCTACCATACATGTATAGTACAGTCACCACCACATAGGCTACCATACATGTATAGTGCAGTCACCACCACATAGGCTACCATACATGTATAGTACAGTCACCACCACATAGGCTACCATACATGTATAGTACAGTCACCACCACATAGGCTACCATACATGTATAGTGCAGTCACCACCACATAGGCTACCATACATGTATAGTACAGTCACCACCACATAGGCTACCATACATGTATAGTACAGTCACCACCACATAGGCTACCATACATGTATAGTACAGTCACCACCACATAGGCTACCATACATGTATAGTACAGTCACCACCACATAGGCTACCATACATGTATAGTACAACCAACAGAAAGCCATGATGAACGTTTGTATGAAATGTAGCCAAGCTGTAGGCTACTCAACACTCATACCTCTACAACTTTAATAGTATATAGAACTAGCCCAATTCCGCTTTCCTAAATGTTAGTTAGTTAGGATAATACTTCAGAGGCTATCCACCCCATCACACTGCAAATCAAGAATATAATATCGTTTGAAATGGAAACTCGCAAATCTACGCTTCAGAACGAATCCTAACTAGCCCAATGGTGCGAACAAAAGAAGACCTTGGCAACACTGTGTACGTATATTTCGCCGCGGTCAGATCACGACCTAAACAGTCGCCCGTGGAAAAGGCAGTGTTGTAAAAAAAATTGTCATCATCTTTTTCGAATTTCCTGCATCTCCACGTATGTAATTTGCTGCCTCTGTGTTCTATGACATTCTGATTCACATTGATTGATTTCCTGTCACTGGTCTAATAAGAAATATAGCCGGTAACATATTTAGCTGCCCGATTTGATAGTGGATTATAAATTGGTAACTTAAAAGCGCACGATAGCTTGTTTTGTAGGAAAGAAACTATAGTGCACAGGCGCAGACATTCAACCTGCCAAATTCTACAGCTACAGAATATAATACCGTATGTTCAGCCAATTTCTACTGAAACACGTATTTGTTAGTAACTAAAATGGAAGTAAATACAATACTTCAATGAGTATTAAAATTTCGCCCAGCCTATCACACCACATTAGATGAAACTAAATTTCTTGTTCAATAAGCTGATATTTATGTATCGAATTATGTTAATTATTATATATTCACTGCATTAACGAGTATATAGCCATCATATTATGAATCTAGTAAAAATATACTACACAACTATGTGTCAGGTAAGTGTGCAAACTGTATTAAACCTCTTAAATCACGAAAACCCTCAAACACCTCAATGGTGTATCACACACGATAGTCATTTGAATAAGACCCCCAGCGCCATCTAGATTTTTAGTATTATTTTCCCTCATTCTATCAGAGCTATGGATATGGAGCTAGTGTGACATATATTGAGCGTAATTAGTGGGAAATAGCTGCCAGGGCTTAATTTTCGTTATAGAAGGCACTGCACTGAGAGGGTTAATTGAAGATCACACCGTGAGGTCTTTCCTGGTGTGCCCCTTGGTGCAGCTCCCTCCATGTTCACGGATTTGCATCTTTTCACCCAACTTAGTTCATCCATCCTCTCCACATGCCCAAACCATCCAAGCCTGCTAGCATGTATCTCATCATTGATACTCTTGATACCTAATCGTCTCCTCAGCTCTTCACTGGATATCCTATCTTGCAGTTAATTGGCCCCACACATCCATCCCACCAATCTCATCTCGTTATGTTCCATTCTGTTGATATCATCCAATTTGACAGGCCACGTTTATGAAGCATATGTCATTGTGCTTCTAACATGATTTAAGAAGCATACACCTTTCCATTCAAGGGGAGAGAAAGTCTTCTCATGGTTAGTAATGGCAGTAGTTCTCTGAACTTTCCCCTGCCGTATCCAATTCAGGCAATAGTGGAGGCTTCGGCCTCATTTCCAACACAGGCAGAGATGGTATCTCTACTAGAAGTTAATCCTGATTTCCTCGCTGGTATCATAACGTCTGTGTGGTCGGTTTATACAGTATACTATTCGTATATAAAAATATATGTAAATTTCGTCTTCTCTTCATCTACTTTCCACACTGTCTGCATTGAATATTGTTATTACCGGTGCTTCTGTGGCTCGCATCTACCTATCTCTCTCTCTCTCTCTCTCGCTCGCTCTCTCTCTCTCTCTCTCTCTCTCTCTCTCTCTCTCTCTCTCTCTCTCTCTCTCTCTCTCTCTCTCTCTCTCTCTCTCTCCCTCTCTCTCTCTCTCCCTCCCTCCCTCCCTCCCTCCCTCCCTCCCTCCCTCCCTCCCTCTCTCTCTCCCCTATGAAAGCCTTCCCCAACTATTACAGCTTCAGAGCAGACCTCATCATACATTCTATTCTATTCTGGCTTGTAGGTCAATCTCATTACCACATTATAGTCCAGTCAAATTAGCTGATATTTCCCCGAACCCACCACTAATTGCAACAGAAACCTGTTGGGATTTGTTCAGTAGGGTACCCTTCATGATATACTAAAAGTCCCACAATTTTTATTGAGTGGATCAATATTTTTATCAGGGTTGAACTTTTGGATTTCTGGATTTTTTTGGATTTTGTTTTTGTTTTTTATTATTTTTTGGATTTCATTTTTGGTGCATGTATGACATCAGTATAGGTAGTAATATTCATAACTACATGTATGTTTTCCCATAATAGTCCAGTCAATGTACACCAGGACCCACCACTAATTGCAACAGAAACGAAACTAGTGTTATTTGTCTTTGAATGCAATGTGCTACAGCAATGTACAGCAACAGCAATGTGCTACAGTCACTACTGTCCCTTGTTTGCCGAGCTTGTGATATGTCTTTATGCTGTTCACTCGTCTGGTATGTGATGGATGTCAGCTGTTGCATTGCCATGTTTACTTCTGCACAAACTGGCCTTGAAAGACACCAGACCAGTCTTTGAGTTTCCGTCATTCCCCTCCCTCTGGTGAGACCTTCACTCGTCTTCAGACTTCTCATAAGTGCCTGTTCGATCACCAGGTCTGGAGACAACCCTGCCCAGAAGCGGTCACTCCTCCTGACTACATGTAGTCCCTGGGTGAACTGTTGGTAGACATTGGGGTGTGTGTCTTCCAGTTTTGTCATTTTCTGCAGATAGAGGTGCAATGACTTCGTGTACAAGTTATGGCCGGAGGCATCTAAGTACGGAAGCATGGCTTGCATTGTCTCCAGATGGAGGGACCAATCTCCGATTCGTTCTGATCGCATGAATGACCTCATGATGTCTATCATCTCCATGTATTGCAGCCACAGACGTGCAGTACGGTAGCTCGATTCCAACATGTCCTTGTGTGTCTCAAGTTTCTGTTGTAGATCCTGCAGGTACAAAGATGATTCTACATCACAGCGTGATTTCACCAGAGAGGAGATCATCATAGAGGTTCCCTATTGTCTCCAATTCCAGTGGCACATTGTCATTAGATAAAGACAACTTGATTCCCAACAGGCTGCTCAAGAGAAGTGTGTGAAGGACGGAATCTACAAGGAATGACCACGAATGGCACGAGCAACTGCGTATCCAGTGAGAATATGAGTAACAGTGTTCCCAGCGAAGATCACTTCCAAGATATCTTGAAGGCCTGTTCCTCTCATCAAGTGCCCAATGCTACCCAGAAAGCTCATTAGTGCGTGAAATCCCCAAGTCTTAAAATAATCGGATGCAGATCACTGTCCTCTCCAGCACTTTCCACAATTTGAGTTGCCTTGAACCACAACGGCTGGTCAAAAGTGAGCACTGGTGTTGCTCCATAGCGCTTGGCATGCTCTGCAACGAAGTGTAAAGTTGAGTTGACACACGTCATGTCACTCGGGTTCATATCAATCATGGGAAGGAACATGGTGGATGACTGTCCTGGGTGGTCTCTGCACCTCTGAATATGAACTACAGAATCCATGGGCATTCAGTGTGTCAATCAGAAATCTTGAGGCAAAATGCGAATGCATTTGCACACCTAGACCTAATTGCAATGGTGCAGTCATAACTCTGGGGCGGGCAGCCTGCATTATCGCTTGGCCCAATGAGCACATCTTCAACCGTTTATTTTTTCCAGCAAAAACGGTGTTCAGTAGTAAGCTTAGTGACTCTGGAATATAGTTAGTAGCTTCTGAGATATCACTCATAGAAAGACTAGTTGGGTAAGTGTCCTTCAGTTGTACAACTGACTTAACATAACTTTTAATGAGGTTGGCCGCAGTTTCTATCAGTCTCAACTTCTCCGCTTCTGGATCACTATCCTTGGGCTGTTTATAGAAGTCGTTCAGGATCACAGAAACTGTACCTCGGAATGTCACAATATTTTTAATACCATTGATTTCAGTTATTATTATTCTATCTCCAAAATGATCAATAAGTTTCTCTTTCATGTGAGTAAAACCATAAGGTTACAGATTGGTGTCCTCCAGGAACTCCGTCATTTTGTTCATTAGAGCATTAATCTTCATCTGTTCTTCGTCGTTCTCCTCCAGGAAAGACGTCACCCTTTGAAAAGCATCAGCCCTAACTGTATCCGATGGTCTCCCTACTTTCCGCTTTTTTGACAGGCTCTTAACATCAACGAACTGAGGAACCCCTTTTCCTGTTCGGAAGTTCACACTGCAGGCTTGGTGGTATACAGCATCAGCTGCATGGAGGTCTTGTGCAAACAACACCCTGCCTTTTACCTTCTCTGCCCAGTCATCCTGACGGTCATCACAAACCTTAATAATAGTGCTGTCAAAACCTAATGTCAAAACAGGAATTAAGTCAAATTGTTTTTTCTTTCTGCCATATTTGTTTCCTGTTCCACAGAACAAACAGTGGTCCTTGTATGAAAATTATTCTTTGGAGCGAAGAGTGGGCACTGTTTCACTGTCTGAAGAACGTTTCCGCTTGAACCGTTCTATTTCACTCGGATGACAAAACAAAATTCTACATTCTGCGTGAACAACATCACCCGGTTTCACCACAACACTGGATTCACGTTGAATACTTGCTTTTGCTATGCCTTCGCAACCTTTATCACCCAGTGTGACTGTTGCTCCCTCTGTCAGTTTCTTCTTACAAAAGATGCAGTCTGCCATGATGACCCTGAAAAGAAAATGGTTGAATATTAATATAGGCCTAAAGACAGACCTTATGGGAAAACATACATGTAGTTATGAATATTACTACCTATACTGATGTCATACATGCACCAAAAATGAAATCCCCCCCCCCCAAAAAAAAAAAAAAATCCAAAAAAATCCAGAAATCCAAAAGTTCAACCCTGATAAAAATATTGATCCACTCAAAACAAATTGTGGGACTTTTAGTATATCATGAAGGGTACCCTACTGAACAAATCCCAACAGGTTTCGTTTCTGTTACAATTAGTGGTGGGTCCTGGTGTACATTGACTGGACTACTAGTCAATCTCCAACCCAGGAATTCAAGACAGTATTTTCCTTCATTCACTATTAATGACTAAGTAGAAGACAGTGCCTGTGAAATTTCTCCATCGCTTTAAGTTATCTAGACTTTACATAATAAAACGCAATAATCAGCTAAGGTAATCAAATTATATATACCCGTTAAGTTAGAGTGTTTATTAAAAAAAAAAAAAAAAGGCTTAGCTAGAGAAAAGGTAGCTGACCTTACAGTGTCGGGGGTATTGATTCTGATTAGAGATCCTGTTGTAAGAAAGAATGTTGTTGATTTTCCTTTGGACGCTAGGCCCTATTTTGATGCCTCTATTATAAAAAAACGCGGTTATATTTAATCTGATCATGTAGAATAGAGATCCTGTTGTAAGAGAGATTTTTTTTTTCTTTTCCCTTTGGACGCCATTTTGGTGTCTCAATTATATAAAATCGCGGTTATATTTAATCTGATTAATACGTTATAGTTTGACAGAACTATATATCCTGTACAAGCATTGACGAATTTTCATTAGGCCTATAGGTATGGAAATATTTGAGTGTAATGATAAACAAATACCACTCGTGGCACCAAGATGATGGAGTTTGGCCGATCTCTGTTCTTATAGGATCGCTAATTCTGACCAGTTCCTTGGAAGTAATTATCATGCTGGGAGGAGTTGCATGTCAAATACTAACAAATATTTATGGATATATTGTAGACAAATTAACGCACCGGCATTACTCAGTATTATAGCCCAACCTTTCATTATATGTTTATGTATTTATGATATTTATATAGATTATGTAGAATCAACATGAGAAGCAAACAATAATTCCCTATCAACTCTTTGGATTACCGGTACCATATCGAAATTAATAGCGAAAACATTATAGACAGACTGGGACAGGTAGGTAGAGATAAGGCAGGCATAGGATAACAATCAACAGACAGGTAGGTAGAGATAAGGCAGGCATAGGATAACAATCAACAGACAGGTAGGCAGAGGTAAGGTAGACACAGGATAACAATCAACAGACAGGTAGGCAGAGGTAAGGTAGACACAGGATAACAATCAACAGACAGAGTGTACAAAGAAATTTCACTTCACATTTAAGTTCGATAAAACAGCTACACTATTGGGAGCGTTTAAGAGCACTGAATCTGTACTCACTGGAACGTAGAAGAGAACGTTACCTAATAATATACACGTGGAAAATCGCAGAGGGTTTAGTACCAAACCTACATACTCCGATAGTCATGAAATATAGGAGAGGCTGGGAATGCGAAATCCCCCGGATGAATAACAGGGGTGCTATGGGCTGCGAGAGGGCTGGTTATCACACAGAGGCCCACGTCTCTTCAACAAACTCCCACGGCGAGTAAGAGACATAAGGGACGTCTCGTTAGACAACTTCAAGAGAGCCCTCGATGTCGAACTGCAAAAAGTGCCAGACGAGCCCATCCTCGCAAGGGAGCGAGCTGTCGCTTCAAACAGTCTACTGCACCAAATCACCACCCATAACGAGGGGCGTCGCGCTCCTTGGTGCCGCTAGAAGAGTGGCGAACACATCAAAAGGTATCAACAGGTAAGGTAGGCAGACACAGGATAACAATACACAGACAGACTGGGACAGGTAGGTAGAGGTAAGGCAGACACAGGTTAACAATCAATAGACAGACTGGGACAGGTAGGCAGAGGTAAGGCAGACACAGGATAACAATCACTAGACAGACTGGGACAGGTAGGCAGAGGTAAGGCAGACACAGGATAACAATCACTAGACAGACTGGGACAGGTAGGCAGAGGTAAGGCAGACACAGGATAACAATCACTAGACAGACTGGGACAGGTAGGCAGAGGTAAGGCAGACACAGGATAACAATCACTAGACAGATTGGGACAGGTAGGCAGAGGTAAGGAAGACACAGGATAACAATCAATAGACAGGTAGACAGAGGTAAGGCAGACACAGGATAACAATCACTAGACAGACTAGGACGTACAGGTGTGTAAAGGTAAAGCAAACACAGGCGAGGTTCATGAAGAATATAAATGGCTTGTGGACACCGTGGTATTAGCAAGGGTGGGTGTGGACAAGGCAGGCCCTCTGGTTGTCGGGAATATTATAGTAGGATGTGAGGTCGGAGGGTAGGGAAGAGAGGAGGAAAAGAGGAGAGGGGAGTAGGAAAGAGAGGTGGACAAGTGGAGAGGGAAGTAGGAAAGAGAGGTGGAAAGGAGAGGAAGGTAGTAGGAAAGAGGTTTAAACAGGAGAGTAGGGAAAATGAGGAGGAAAAAGGACAGGGGAATAGGGAAGAGGAATTTAACAGAGGAAGGAAAGAGGCAAGAAGAGGTGTGGAAGGAAGAAGAGACCAGTAGAAATGCAGGGTATGATAACAGGAGTGGAATAAGAGGTGAGAGAATATGAAACTATAGGGAAGAGAGAAGAAGGGCAAGAATTATGGGTATGTGGAGAATAAACAACGATGACAGGAGAAGACAATGTGAGGTGGGAAATGAGGGGTGGAAGAGAGGATAAAGATGAGAGAAAAACAGAAAAGGAGAGAGAGAGAGGAGAGGAGGTAAATACAAGACAATCTATTCCGAAATAATGATAAACAATGGAATGAAGGAAGAGAGAGAGAGGGAGGAGGTAAATACAAGACAAGCTATTCCAAAATGATGATAAACAATGGAATGAAGGAAGAGAGAGAGAGAGAGAGAGAGAGAGAGAGAGAGAGAGAGAGAGAGAGAGAGAGAGAGAGAGAGGGAGGAGGTAAATACAAGACAAGCTATTCCAAAATTATGATAAACAATGGAATGAAGGAAGAGAGAGAGAGAGAGAGGGAGAGGGAGGAGGTAAATACAAGACAAGCTATTCCAAAATGATGATAAACAATGGAATGAAGGAAGAGAGAGAGAGAGAGAGGAGGTAAATACAAGACAAGCTATTCCAAAATGATGATAAACAATGGAATGAAGGAAGAGAGAGAGAGAGAGAGAGAGGAGGTAAATACAAGACAAGCTATTCCAAAATGATGATAAACAATGGAATGAAGGAGAGAGAGAGAGAGGAGAGGTGGTAAATACAAGACAAGCTATTCCAAAATGATGATAAACAATGGAATGAAGGAGAGAGAGAGAGAGAGAGAGATGATGTACTATTTAAGGTACCGTATGATGAAGGACTGTAGTTATTATAATACAGCCATTACGGAAAATAGGGTGTGGTGGCTGTTGGTAGAAATTTAAATATGATATCTGTTGTTTCGTTGTGTAAGGCTATATCTATCTATCCATCTATTTATCTGTCTGTCTGTCTGTCTATCTATCTATCTATATATATATATCTGTCTATCTATTCACAGTATATAATTACTGTACATCGCAATTTGTATGTACCATAGATTTTATCAGGTTTCTTTTTCTGTTTTGTCTTTCTTGCGTTTTATTTTATCCTTATTTCTTTTATATTTCTTTTTCTAAAGTACCGTATTTTCCAAATTATGTTTAATCTCTCTCTCCACCACCCTGTCCTTGACCTCGCACTCAGAGATTAAAGAAAGCAGGGGAACAATTAAGCCTCTAATTATGAGCTTTCTTTACTTGCTCTATTTTCGCTCTCTCTCACACACACACACACACACACACACACACACACACACACACACACACACACACACACACACATAAGCACATACACACATATGGATCAGGATAATCCAGTGGTCTAAGGCATCATGCTCTAACACCCAAAACTGACTTCGAAACCAAGGATTCGAGTACCCCGTGATCTGAAAAGACCTTTCAGCCATCCTGATGAAGAAGCATTGTAGCTTGGTCAGTCCCTAGTAGTAGGGTCATTTGCTTAGAATCCGTGACCATTTTGTTCCTACCTTTTTCTCCATGGATTTGACAACCTGAACCATTTTAAAGGAAAATTAGCTCCTATGCCCCTCTGAAAAATGACGGCTAACTCTGCTAGAGCCCAATATTCAAAATGGCCGCCAACGCCATCTTGAAAAACATGAAATGTAATATCTCTGGCATCAGATGAGCTACAAGGACGAATGAGGTGTCCTTTTTCACTAATTCTGGCATTACAAATCCACTGGAATGGTTATTGTATTGTATTGTATTGTATATTGTATTGTTATTGTATTATACTAATTGTACATACTAATCTGCCACTTCACTGTCACTACATGATTCACTGTATGAGCCACTATCAGAATCACTGTCCTCACTTTCGCTGCTATCATCACTGTTGTTCTCTGCCTGCGGATTTGTAGGTAGTGGTATGGATGGGGGAAGTGTTATTCACATTCCGAGTGTTTGAAAAGAGCTGCTTTTCATTGTTCAGAATGGCCAACCAACCAGACTTCAGCTTAGAGCCCTTATTCATTGTTGACTCTATCCATATGTCGAGGGTGACACGAATATGGTTTTCCTGTCATTGACTGTGCAAACATACCACTCTCCATGAATGCAGCCTGATCGACAGGAAGGGTATCAAGCACTGTGGTGAAATCGGGGAGATGCCGACCATACTTGTCATTATCATAGATTTGCATCAAAGGAAGCATGAGCTTGAGTGAGGACTTGAACTCAGTCCAGTTGCTTGTTCTGATTGCATGGATATTTTGAGTTAGAACCTCAACCATTTCCATGAATGACATCCAGTATTCTGCTTGTGGGGCACCTTCAAAGTCCTTGAAGAGAGCATCAACGAGGTCCTTCAGCTCAGCATTTCTCTCTAGCTCTGCATGTTCATCTGCAAGTTCCTGTGCATCAATTGGATGTCGAAGCTTGGCAAGGGATGCCTTTACTTCTTCAGATAGAGGGGAATCTTCCAAACGTTTGTCTATGACATGGTGGACCAGAGTCTCGTAGAATAGTCGCAAGCAGCGAACCCCACGCTTAACATGTTTTCCACGAAGGGCCTGATCAACAGACCCGTCTGCTATAACACCAGCTGCCACCAACACATCTGAGATGCCAGATCCCTTAAACCTCTTGTATATAGTGTAGATGAACTTTTGGATGTGGAAGGGTGCCATGAATGGTAAGATTTTGCTGAACAGCTCAGCATTCTCACTTTTCAACTCTAGCATGAGCACGTAGACAGGATGATCACCAACAATTATTGCAAAAGGCATCTTTTTTTCTTCGATCGATTTTGCAAGCATCACATCACATCATTGAGAATTGTCTTACTGGGTGGGTTGGGATAGGTCATGTGGTATATTGCTCGACTCTTCTCATCTGCATTTGACATGCTGGCGTGAAACCCTGAAAACCCAGGCACAGTCTGTTCTTCTGGCTTAGGTCTCGTTCGGTCATCTTGCACCCTGGCCAATGCATGGATCACACCACGAATTCTTTGCACCGATGTGTCAGGAGGAGGAGTACTTTGATCAGCTGGTGGCTTCCTGAGAGGTGGTTCCCCACGCTTCGCTGTCTTGTATGGGTTGACTTTTTGCATTTCACTTCCGAGCTCTTTGAGAGTTGTCGAGAGGTTTGATGCAAAGTTGGCACCGGGAACTGGTCTATCCTCGTGATTCTCGGAAGGAAGTTCTGTATCAAATGATTCTGGCTGCACAAACATGACATTAGTGCAGTGTGACTGGCCAGCACCGGTCAGTGTGTCACTCTTGAAGTCATCGTTGTCGACTATAGCGATAGCAGGCTTACCCTCAGCTAGTTCGAAGGGGCAATCAGATGAGCACTTGAGGTCATTGACCACCCAAAAATCTCGCAGCATAAGTACGTCATTGTAACTGATGCCCAGTCCATCTTTGTGCATTATTTCAACTATCTCCCTACTCTTGGTCAGTCCATGTAGCAAGACAGAGAGATTTATCTCAAATGCAGTGCGTTTTCCAGTGATGTAGCTTGTGAGGATAGATGCAATCGATCGGACGGATGGACTGTCATCAATTGCAGACTTATTTGGGTGTTTCAGCCATGTGAGCAGCTTCAGCAGGAGCTCACTGAGGTCTTCTTCTCTCTCCAACTCGTGTATATATGGGAGCCAGGGAATAGTATTTGTCCTGATGACTTGCTCTTTGAGTCGTGCCGCAACATTCATCACCAACTGATCATTGCTGACACCCAATGAAGATATTGCCGCCTCGATGTATGTACCTGTTGCTGTTGTATCATATACCAGTTCACTCACATTCTTTTGAATGCGTTCATGAAATCCGATGTCTTCCCCAAATTCATTGACGAGAATTTCCTTTAAGTAGCTGGATTTTACTACCGAGTTATGTCCGTGATTTGAGATAGTGCGCTTATAGTCCTGCAGCAGGCCTTGCAGTGTGCGAATTTCATGGTCTTTGAAGATGACTTGACGAATATGATGAAAGAAGAGGGCTTGGGCCTCTCGGAGGTTTACACGCTGCAGATGTTGAGTGCTTTCATCTGAAAGGGGCTTGTGGTCGCTTACATATTTGTGCCAGCACGCACGATGGTAGCGGATTTCCAACCCAAATGCTGTTTGACTATCTGGGATGGATGCAATCAGAGTGTCAAGTCTCCATCTCATGACCTCATCTTCCAGACGGACAGTATGTAACTTGAATTTAGTCCAGGCATCTACTGTTGATAGGAGTAAAATCTGCTTGTCACGATCACTACTCTTGTATGCCCCTTTCATGCACCACACACATAGAGTCTTATCGTGAAGGACACCCATACTGGAGCGGAGCCTTTTAGGTGCACTGGCCTCTGGGGAAGGGTCTTGTTGATCTGATGCTTCATCTCTTTCAAGACGTTCCTCGGATTTGTGTTTGCGTTTTTCGGCTTGAGAGAGCTTGTGCTTGCTGGATAATGATGCGTAACAAGTGCTATGCATGTGGTGACCCTTTGGTCCCTTCTCCCAATCCACATTTTCATGTATATGTTGAAACTTATCAAGTTCTTTCCATTGTAAAGACTTTTCCCGGATGGATTCCCACTTCTCAGGTGTAATGTTTTCCAAACGATCATCTGCGGTACATCGCTTACCACAGAGTAAAATGCACTCGTATTCATTTAATGTCTTGTCTGGTAACTCTTCACTCTCTCTTCTATTATCCATTATTTCGGTCACTTCACAAGTCGGCGATTTTCATCAGGTGGGCATGCGATCCATCTGAAACAGTAAAAAAGTAATATTAGATATACACCGCAGGCAGAGAACAACAGTGATGATAGCAGCGAAAGTGAGGACAGTGATTCTGATATTGGCTCATACAGTGAATCATGTAGTGACAGTGAAGTGGCAGATTAGTATGTACAATTAGTATAATACAATACAATAACAATACAATATACAATACAATACAATACAATAACCATTCCAGTGGATTTGTAATGCCAGAATTAGTGAAAAAGGACACCTCATTCGTCCTTGTAGCTCATCTGATGCCAGAGATATTACATTTCATGTTTTTTAAGATGGCATTGGCGGCCATTTTGAATATTGGGCTCTAGCAGAGTTAGCCGTCATTTTTCAGAGGGGCATAGGAGCTAATTTTCCTTTAAAATGGTTCAGGTTGTCAAATCCATGGAGAGAAAAAGGTAGGAACAAAATGGTCACGGATTCCAAGCAAATGACCCTACTATAGCCAAGCTTCACAACCGTCAGCATTTGTTAGGCTACACGTCCTTCCACTATAGTCTATTCGCTGTAAATAGGCGAGAAATCATGAACTCTATCCTCTGTAACTCAAAAAGGGCTAGAGCAAATTTACTGTAAATTTTCACATCTATTCCTTGACTAACTCTTCCTAAATGGTAGGAATATTAGCTCGATTACTCTAGTCGTTTTGGAGTTACAGAGGTTAGAGTTCATGATTACTCGCCTACTTACAGCGAATAGACTATAGTACATCTGCTTCTGTACTAGGTTCGGAACTCCAGCACCATCACAGTCACTTGTGCTCTCGTAGTTATATTCTCAGTTTTTCTCACTTTATGCAATTTTATGGTTCGTCCTCATCTGGAATAATGAGCACAATTTTGGTATCCATATTATCTAAAGGACATGCATAAACTGGAGAGAATTATAGCGGAGAGAAACAAACATTGTTCCTAGGCTAGGAAAAAGGTCATATGAAGAGCTTCTAAGACAGTGAAATCTGTTTAGTTTAACAAAGCACAGGCTAGGAAGGGACATACCGGTAATCCAAGTGCTTAACATTATTTAGGGTATATATTGCCAATATACTTCATATATAACATATACTTCATATATAACATATACTTCATATATAACATATACTTCACAATTGATAATTCAATTACACTAGAGGCAAAGCTTTTTACTTTTTCAATCGAGTAGTAAACCTATGGAATGGACTACCTAGTAAAGTCACGGAGTGTAGTACTGTTGAAAAGTTCAAAATTCGAAGATACATAGGCCTATCTCTCTCTCTTTCTTAACCTCCGATTAACTGTTTACACATTAGTATCACCACTCCTTACTGTGCTACCGTTACCTGTCTTCACATAGGTTAAATAGTTTAGTTACAAGCTGCCTCGTATGGATCAATATACCGGTATCTATTGTTGCTTGTTTTCCTTTGTACCCCTTTGTACATACACACTGTTTCACTCCCTCACACACACATACTGTCCCACTCCCTCACACACTAACTGTCACACACACACAGTGGCTCACTCCCTCTCTCAAGCACACACATTGTCTCACTCCCTCTCTCTCTCTCTCTCACACACACACACACACACAGTGGCTCACTCCCTCTCTCAAGCACACATATTGTCTCACTCCCTCTCACACACGCACTATCACATTCCCACACACTCACATATACAGTTTCACTCCCTCATATATACACACACACACACACACTTATGTTCTTATGTTCTTATATATGTGTGTATATGTATGCGTATGTATGTGCGTACGTACGTGTATATATGTATGTTCTGTATATGAGTAAGTAAAATAAACGTGTATAATGTAGTGTACATCACGTCTTACTCTCATGGTTATTTTATGATAATTTGTATTCTGCACCTGCATCATTATTGTTTTTTTGTTTTTTGTTTTTTTTGTAAACTGAGCTTACCATCTTCATATCTGTACATCTCATGTTCACCCACTGCTCACCAAGTGGGTCTTACCCACTCTAAACCACTGTTTGGACACTTGATCCTCAGTGTTTTGGAGGACAAGCAACCTAGAAGGGTCACTAGATCTGTTGTTGCTTGATTTCCTTTGTACTCCTTTGTACTAAATGTGTATTTTCAGCTCATGAGGCTGCCATTCTTTAATAAACCGTTTATTATTATTATTATTATTATTATTATTACACCAACAAGGCTTTACTGGCATATTCTAGCTAGGTTGTGTGTCAGGTCATAGGTCAGGTATTTAAGAGCCAATGACTTGAGAGGCCAGGTATTTTACCAGGTAAAGCCCGGTTCACACTAGCCGTTTTTCCTACCGTTTTATTGTACGTATACAAAATCGCGACGTCAGAGTGACGTCACTTACAGACATGCGGCGTGTACGTATTGTGAACCGGGGAGCCGTTTACCAAAAAGTCCAAAATACGTACCACTCAAAAAGATGGTTTCGATTTATCTTTTTGGTGTACGTACACACGCATATTGAACATTGAAGTGAAATGTGTGTACTATTTTTCTGCCAATTTCCATTACATTATAGTTAATATCGCATCACAATATATGCTATATGTATAATTTTAATGGCAAGGCAAATATTAAGGCAGTTTAATATGTTAACCTAGTGATCGTGTACCTGGCAGCCGACTCGGCACCACCAAAGTTAACACGTTGTACTGCTTAGCGCGCCTCCAGATAGAGACAATGTATATTCCTAGTTAATATGCATTGAATTACGGTGGTTGTTCATCTTCTTTCCAAATAAAGAAAAAAAACACCAAGAAAGATCGTTTCTCAGTCCATATTGACGATCGATCGTCTAGTAGGTGTTTACCGTACGCCAGAGAAGTAGGTGCCCTACCCCAAGGTCCATAGATACATCAGGTCAACCCACGGGGTCGCTCAAACTCCCTATCCGCGCGCATGACGTCAGAGCGTTGAAGGGTGAAGGGGTCACCAGTTTCTTCCCGCTCATTCTCAAAATCACAGCCGTTGGAGCAGCATCCTCCGTTTTCTATATCTTCGTGCCGTGAAAGTATAACTTGGATATTTTATAATACAATAGTGACCATAATGCCGTGTGACAGTGTAGCTCTGCTATTGTAAGTGAACAAAATGCCGTTATACTGTGAAGTTGTTGGGTGCAAGTCTGTATTCATTAAACAAGGAAATGTATCATTCCATCTATTTCCCAAAGATGAACAACTGAGGGCCAAATGGACTACATTATGTGGTAAAAAAACAGAGTTACGCCACAATGTGCAAGAATCTGCGGCAAACATTTTGAATCAAGTGCTTTTAAAAGAAACTTGAAATATGAACTGCTACGACTACCAGTACCACACAACCAAATAAGATTTCAACCTGGAGCATTACCTACTCTACATATGCCTGCCTCTGAAAGTGAGTCCATAAGAGGCCAGAAGCGCTTTAGAGATGAAAACGACACACAATTGCAGACACCTACGACTCACCAATTCAACAGTCAAGCAAAAGACAATGTACTTCGTGATGCAACCATGAACACCAGATCGCCACTGAAAGAAATAGGTGAGTTTATGTGGGTGGGTAGTATTCTCTTTAGAGCACCTAAATTTAGAGAAAGAGAGAGAGAGAGAGAGAGGGGGGGGGGGTCAATTTGATAGACACATGTATATATTAATAAAATAAGTGTGTACCGAATTTTGTGAAATCCTTATCCCGCTTTGTGCAACCTAGTTGTAAGAAGAAATTAGAACAATAACCAATACCTATAAATTAAACCTGAAAATAGTTATCCCATTTTGTATATGCTAATTATAATATTATAATAGTATAGTAGTCCTAATAGCCTACATTTGATATGAAAATGATTGGACCGGGTAAACAAATATACAAAGTATTATAAGCTTGTGACAGTGTATAGGCGGCAAGGTGAAGGTATTGAGGGATCACAGTCCAGATATTGTGTGGACTGTGTGAGGGATAAGCCTTTACAACGTCTCGCAGCTGTTAGGGGGCGGAGCTAGGCAGAGCGGCGAGCGTATTCTCTTTCTTTCATTTGGTACAACAGTGTGACGTCACTGAGCTGCGCGTGGGTTGACCTGATGTATTTATGGACCTTGCCCTACCCCTGAGTCTGGCCCACGCTCTGGAATGTGGAATGTGGTACGCATTTAATTTCAACTTCCCTTCTCCACGTCCGTTTTTTGTATGTGACGTCACAGGCCCAAAAACGGATCCCCAACAGACGGCTAGTGTGAACCGGGCTTAAGTGAGAAAAGTGTCTAGCAATGAATAACAAATAATATTAGAATTATGGGTTTAATTAGTTTTTTCTTTAAGAATTTGAGTTTATAATGTAAAAATTATATTAATATTAAAATACCGACCAAGCACAGAAGTACCTAAGGCCGTATAAACTTATCCGTACAAGCATGCAGTCCTTAAGGGGGCCCACTTCGCTTTTTTCTCTTTCTCTGCCTCTCTGGTTTGTATCCATTCGGCCCCATTCAGCCTACTGTTTTAAAATGTTTATCCCCATCCAGGTATCAATATTTTCCTGGCGAGCGGTAGCGAGCCAGCATATATATATTTTTGTTTTGACAACAAACTAAATTTGTAAATTTTTCGATAGAAAAATGTCTCTGGCGAAGCCAGATTTCTCCATACAATGCTGGCTCGCTATTGCTCGCCAGGAAGAAATCGACACCTGAATGGGAATAAACGTCTTAAAACAGTTGGCTCAATGGGGCCGAATGGATATAAGCCAGGAAAAGAGAGAAAAGGAGAGAAAGATAAAAAATGCCGGTGACCTCCCTTAACTGAGCTAAATGGCGGGTGCCCAACCCCGAAAGGGGTTGAAATAGGGGAGCTATCCCCCCGCCAAAGGCGGCTTTCTAGGGCCTTTCCTAGCTGATGCTGAGAGGATTGGGTTCTAGTCATGTGGTGATGGGGTGGTCTATCAGAGTGAGAACTGAGCGATCTCTGCCATACCCATAGCTTACTCTGACTGTTCCTTTTACTTATATGTTTTCTAGATCTCAAGTGACGGCGTCTTTTCCGTGGATTGGGACCTCCCAAGGGTCTACCAGAGATTGGAAGCCAAAGCGTAACATTTTTCCTTTGCCCCTCAAGTTTCTCTTCATAATTGCTGCGGGGCACAGGGTCCTGGGTGGGGGCCTTTTGGTTTCCCGGACGTCGTTTCCGCACACCTGAGCTCCCCGCATGGAGTGGCTTCGGTCACCCAGGCTTTATTGTGGTCGGCAGGGAGGGTTCTGTGGGGGCGCTCAGATATGGCCTTGGCCTTGCTCGGGGCCTAGGGGCTGTTCGGCCAGGCAGCTTGGGGAAGAACAACAACAACAACAACAACAACAACTGAGCTGGGAGACTTAAACTGAAACAGATACAAGAGCTTCGGTGTCTCGTCTACCTTTGGGGTCTCGTCTATCTTCTCTCTTTCTGAGTTGGTGACCTGGGCTCTATGTACTTCTTCTTTTTCTTGCTTTTTTCTGTTTTTTATCCTTCTTCTGCTTCTTGGTATTAGTTGGAGACTCGCAGGGGATGCCAAACGAGTTTGACGTGCAGAACAGGGGATGTCAAATTCTGCTTTAGAGCAGGGATTGCTGTACTCTATGTGTGCTTCGCAAAGTATGCTGAGTGAAGGTGCAACCACCCAGGATTTGCTGCTGTTGGTCACCGTCTTAAAACTCCCAAGGGATGCTTAGGGGTTGCTGAATTCAGGTGAGGATGTGGGCCTGATGAATAGTTGTTTCTCTATCTCTTTGATCATTATCTGGTTAGTTCTGCTACTGGTGGTCTTGAGAGGAGAAAGGGCCTTGGTAGTGGGTTTTTTTTTTTTTTTTTTTTTTTTTTTTTTTTTTTTTTTTAGAGACAATGACGTAGGAAGGAAAAACCACCGATATAAACACAAAAGGGTCCATGTGCCGAAAGCATCCTCCTTCATAAAAATGTTTTGTAACAACTGGCTTATTTTAAAAACATTTGTTGATTGTAAGTTTGTGGAAAGCAATTCGATTGAAGTTGAATTCCAAAGAGTAGTATATCTGCTGCTGGGGATAAATGAATTCTGATCAGCAGAAGTCTTCTGCATTGTGGAGGAGAAAGTGTAAATTCATGGGCGGCGCTCTCAGCTGCCCTAGTTTTCTAACGCGGTGAAAGATGTGTAGATAGGTCGGCACAATTGAAGCAAGTTTCCTCGGAACAATTGCTGTGAAAAAATCTCTGTATAATAATGCAAGGAATGGCAACGTTTTTCGTCTTCGTATGGCTATGTAGGAAGGTCCTGTGTATTGCAAGGGTTATTGATTAATCAAATAGTTTATATTTTGAATGTGGTCCAACTGCGAGAGGTGTCAATGCGCAAGCCGACACTCCACTTCCACCCCACAGAGGTGAACAGTAAATCCATCTCCTAGAGCGCACATGACTTTTTTATATATTACAGGCCCACTGCTCGTCAGTGAAGAATTCTCGAACTCTGTACAGGAGTCCCCAGTTTTTTTAGAGGCATTCTTAGCAATGCTTCTAACATAAAGTCAGGTGTCCAGCTCAAGTTATTAGGTTGAATGTTACACCGAGAATGTTCAATACTAGGGGAAAGTGGGAAATATTTACATCATTATCAAAAATATATGGGAGTCAGTGAGATTCTGGTCGGTTTAGAAAAATTGAATGTACTTGGTTTTCTGTGGCATTAAGAAGGTGAAACGTAGATTTCTCTTGTCCCCAGGAGTGCCGTCATTAAGGTTCTAGAAAGGTCCTGGTTCAGAGAAATTGCATGTTTATTATTTTGAATTATAAGATCGGGGTTGGGTGAACTGGTGATTGGTAAATGTGAAGGACTGTGGAGTGTTTGAGTCATCTGCGTAGGAATGTAATGTATTGATTATGTGAGTGGTAGAATATGAGATCATTGATATGACGGATGATGAACTAGAGTTGGGGCCAAAACTGATCCCTGGGGAACACCCAGCATTTATAAATGAGTCAAAATTGACTAAAAAGGACACAATCTACCATTACCCGTCTATTTTTCTGTTATGAAGATACGACGAGAAATTAGTGTAACTAATGATGCAAGGCCGTAGTGTGACACTCTTCGCAATAAAGGATTGATGCCAGACTCTATCAAATGCCTTTTGAATATATCCAGTGCTAGTTGTATTGTTGTCAGCAACCCATGTCACTCACATGTGTTGGGTCTGTAGCTTGGTTTGATTTGATGCGTAAGAAGGCAAAGAATGTCTGCGTTGATCGACACATCGTCTAAAACCAGATATTGCCTATCACTGATTAATTTATTATTCTCCAGATGCTTATTATGGAAGTGATTTATGTTTACAGTAGCGTATAATTGGAATCACAAAAACTTTGCCAAGAGTGTGAAGTTATAGCATGTGGCTAGTGGGGGTAAACTGGTTAGTTTGGAGAATGGATCTGAAGACGGCACCTTTTTTAGGAACTGGATTGATGTATTGCTGATCATTTCCTAGCCCAGGGTACTGTCTTCAGAGAGGTATGAGTACACAGACGGAAAAATTTTGCCAATACAGGAGCTAGCACCAAGGAGCAATAATTCTTAAGTACTATTGGAGGAATTTTCATCTGGTACCAGGGAGCGCTTATCTACTGAGAGATTCTGCAAAATAGTTTTTGACAAGGGGGGGAGTGTCTGGTGTATGTATCTGGTGGGGCAGGGGCTTCTTTGTGCCCTTTTATGTAGTTAGGTAGACAGAGTGTCGGGGCGGCTATGTACCTTCCCTGATTACCTTGACCTGCGGCCCGCCTTAGCAAGAGGTGTACTAGGTGAGGGAAGGGGAGTGGTGTAGGCCCACTGTATAGATATATTTTCTTGAATAACGGCTATATTGATCACGGCCGGTGTTATTCTTGATGTTGGTGCTGGTATGGTGTTGCTGGGGGCTTTTCGGTTCTCTAAGGTCTCTCATTAGTAAACTGTGCGTGCTCGACATAACCGGATAAATAGCATTTTTCAATATTACAAAAATAAGTACAAAATTGGCATATACTTTTGTTATATTAACTTGTGATCGACTTTGGTTTATTAACTCCTGCAGACAATTTTTCATGAAAATATACAAATTTTTTCCATAATTTAATAATCATGAAACAAATTGCCAAACAGTATCATATGATGTATAAAGTTAGTCTCAAATATACAGAAACAACACAAGCATCTACAAGTTCACCCACTACTGGCACACCTATCAAGGGTGGTGGCAGATCAGCGCAACACTACATACCAATATCATAATATAGAGTTGGTGCGGGGGGGCTTTAACCATCACAGTAACATACAACATCACTACCATAGCGACAGAGAACCAACCCAACACCACAACAGCACATCACAACACATCCTTCACCATCACCAACAACCAAAACACCAATATAACAATAACAAAAACGTTCACAATTTAACCACACCACCACCATAACAGCATCACCAATACACCATGGCAAAAACACCATCACAAACAAAACACCATCACAAACACAAACCAGAATTGGCTATATTTTCTATATTATCCGCTCTTCCCTCCCAGCGCGCCTACTCGCAACCACCAAGCCTCCTACATTTTCCTTCCCCACAAGCATCCCTTACTTCGGGTGGCTCCACCCACAAACCCCTTGCCGTCCACCCAACCCCTCTTGTTGGGCGGCGCCTTCTGTTGCGGTCTTTCTCTCCATACACCCTCCCACATCCCACAACCCCGCTCGTCGTTCTCCCCAAACAACCCCCTTCGTGGGGGGGCGCGGCGGGCCTGAACCCCCGTCGCTTCCTGCCCCAACCCCCTCCTTGCCTGTCCCCCAACCCCGCTCACTTCCTTCCACCCACCCCCTCCTATTCGCGGTCCACAAAACCCGCGAACCTTCCTCCACACACAACCGCATCACTGCTTTTGTTCTCCCTTCTCTCCCATTATCCACCCCACAATTCTGCCCACAAACAGCCCCTCCTTTCCTTCCAACCCACGCCTCCTTCCTCCCCCGACACCCCCGGTCCTATCACATTTGCCCAGCCCCAATCCTTCCCTCACATAATCCAATGCCTTCCTTCCCGCGCCTCGCCTCCTTCCTCCCACAACCCGTCCTCGCCTTCCCCAACCCCCGGGTCCGTCCTCCCCAACCACCCTCATTCTTCCATACAACCCCCTCCTCCTTGCCCCAACCCACGGTCCTTGCGGCGGTAGTCAACAACACCCCCAACACCCTCCATTCCGTGGTTCCCCAACCCCTTCAAAAAAGCACTCCCCATCCCTTCCTTACACGTGTTCCCAACCCATCCTTCCTTCCCCAACCCCCTCCTTCCTCCACACCTCCTTCCTCCCACAACCCCTCCTTCCTCCCCCAACCCCCTCCTTCCTCCCACAACTCCTTCCTTCCCCACCCCCCTCCTTCCTCCCACAACCCTCCTTCCTTCAACCCCCCTCCTTCTTCCCCAACCCCCTCCTTCCTCCCAACCCCCTCCTTCCTTCCCCAACCCCCTCCTTTCCCACACCCCCCCTTCCTCCCACAACCCCCTCCTTCCTCCACAACCCCCTCCTTCCTTCCCAACCCCCTCCTTCCTCCCACAACCCCCTCCTTCCTCCCACAACCCCCTCCTTCCTCCCACAACCCCCTCCTTCCTTCCCCAACCCCCTCCTTCCTCCCACAACCCCCTTCTCCCAACCCCCTCCTTCCTCCCACAACCCCCTCCTTCCTCCCACAACCCCCTCCTTCCTTCCCCAACCCCCTCCTTCCTTCCCCAACCCCCTCCTTCCTTCCACAACCCCCTCCTTCCTCCCACAACCCCCTCCTTCCTTCCCCAACCCCCTCCTTCCTCCCACAACCCCCTCCTTCCTCCCCAACCCCCTCCTTCCTCCCACAACCCCCTCCTTCCTCCAACACCCCTCCTTCGCCTCCCACACCCCTCCTTCCCCTCCCACACCCCCTCCTTCCTTCCCAACCCCCTCCTCTCACAACCCCCTCCTTCCTCACACCCCTCCTTCCTTCCCAACCCCCTCCTTCCTCCCACAACCCCCTCCTTCCTCCCACAACCCCCTCCTTCCTCCCACAACCCCCTCCTTCCTCCCACAACCCCCTCCTTCCTCCCCACCCCCTCCTTCCTCTCACAACCCCCTCTTCCTTCCCCAACCCCCTCCTTCCTCCCACAACCCCCTCCTCTCTCTCTCTCTCTCTCACAACCCCCTTCCTTCCTCCCACAACCCCTCCTTCCTCCCCCAACCCCCTCCTTCCTTCCCAACCCCCTCCTTCCTCCCCCAACCCCCTCCTTCCTCCCACAACCCCCTCCTCTCTCCTCTCTCTCACAACCCCCTTCTTCCTCCTACAACCCCGCCTTCCTCCCACAACCCCTTCTTCCTCCCCCAACCCCTCCTTCCTCCCACAACCCCCTCCTCTCTCTCTCTCTCACAACCCCCTTCTTCCTCCTACAACCCCGCCTTCTCCTCACACCCCCTTCTTCCTCCCACAACCCTCTCCTTCCTTCCCCAACCCCCGCCTTCCTCCCACATCCCCCTCCTCTCTCTCTCTCTCACAACCCCCTTCTTCCTCCCAAACCTCCTTCCTCCCCAACCCCCGCCTTCCTCCTACACCCCCTCCTCTCTCTCACAACCCCCTCTTCCTCCTACAACCCCCGCCTTCCTCCCACAACCCTCTCCTTCCTCCCACAACCCCCTTCTTCCTCCCACAACCCTCTCCTTCAACCCATAGTGCCTCTTTCTCGCGCTTCCCTACACACAACCCTCTTTCTTTCTACCATCTGCTTTTCATTTCAATTATTCATGGCCACTAATGTATTGTGCTACTCACTATCCCTCCTTTAATTCACAAAAACATGCATTCCTCCCTCACTTCCCTCCCAAATATTCTGCTTCTCTTTTAAATTACCGGTAACTTGAATCCTAACATCTCTATCACATGTATTTGTTGATTTCATTAAGGGGGGATTTCCACCTGGAGGATTTTTTCTGGACCCCTTTCTCCCTCATGTTTAGTCCCATTGCTTTTGAAATTTTAAGACGTTCGCCCCCATTAGTTTGGCGATTTTAAGAACCCTCGCCCCATTTCTGTCAATTTTAAGACTATTCGCGCTATTTAGGTGTCGATTTTTTCCTGGCGAGCGATAGCGAGCCTGTAATTTAAGGGGAACCGGCCTTCGGCCGGGAAATTTTTCTACCGAAAAATGTACAAATTTATCTTGAAAGGGGGTCTAGGGGGAGTAATTTTAAGCTTGATGGAAGTCTAGGGAACGAACTAAAAACCTCCCCTTAATTGAGTTTAGGAGTAAAGTCGGTTGGTGGAGGGAACCTAAAAATACCTTTCTTACTTTTTCCCTCTGCCCTTCACCAACAGATATTCACTTATACCTTAGTAACCTCCGCCCTTTCCAATCTTACCAGGGTTATGTAGTCTTATTTGTTTTCCCCTAACCTCACTCCAACTCTACAGTGACCTAACCTAACCTAACCTCACTCCAACTCTACAGTGACCTAACCTAACCTCACTCCAACTCTACAGTGACCTTTGGTTCTCCCTAAGCTGATTATTTCTAGTTTTCTTTTTTCCTCCATGCATTCTTTTTTGAACGTATGGAAAGCGAGAAAATGACTAAGAGGGTGTACGAGAGCGAGGTGGAAGGACAGAGAGGGAGAGGTGCACCGAAGGAGAGGTGGAAGGTTGGAGTGAGGAAGTATATGAATGAAGGCGGTGCTGGTTGGGAGGAGGGGCGTCGACTGACTGGGCACAGAGGTGCATGGGGGCGGTTCGTTCGTGGCCACACCTTTGGGGATCACGGCGTCAGGCAAGATAGATAGATAGATTCTTCTTCTAGATTATTTACTTAACCGTTTCACTTCTCTGTAGTTCCCCAACTTTTGTAATATGTACTTTCTTAGTATTTACTTCGTTATTTCCCCCACTTCTCCTTTGCCTTCACCTTTTATTACCCTCCCATGGCACTTGTACAGTCGCGCTAATAAGTCATGTCCCAGCTGTCATTACGTTTGACTTGCTCTGTGTTGTATTAATGTCCGTCAGATGTTGAATAGGGTGGGTAAGTGTAGGAACATGTTTGTAATTTTCACTCGATATGAAGAAATGAAGCTTAGATATCGCTGATGCCAATTATTGATCAAAACATACTTGATGCCGAGAAATCACTTATTAGCGCGACTGTACTTTACCTCCCTATTATTTATCTTCTGCCCTCACTTCTCTCTTCACACATGCCATTGCCTATTTTGTTTACTTTTCCCTAGTTGTCACCGATAGTCTAGTACCAGGTAACTTATTTAGCTCTTTCTTGTCATTCCCTTTACTTCAACTGTTTTCTATTATCTATTCACCTTTACATGTTTTCACTTCTGAGCGCCAGGGCCCCACTTATTCTCTTTACTTTACCACTTGCTCTTTCGTGTGCCTCATCTCCAATTATGCCAAGCCATGCATGTTTCGCCAACTTTTCATGCTATCTCTCTCTTACCTTCTAAGCTCTTCTTTCACTTATTGTTCTTTCTCTTATGAAATGAATATTATTTCCTCTCACTTAAACATTAGGCTACGGTACCATAGTGCGGTGGGAACATGAACATGATTAGATTAATATCCAGTATTCGAGAATGGATAATAAGTCGTAGGCGTGTGCATACACCTTTAACCGTCTTGGTGGTGTAATGGTTAAGGTGTTGAAAAATCTGTGTATGATAACCCAGGTTCGAATCCCGGTGGATCACATATATGCTTTCATTAATTTCATTGGAGGTGTTTGGTGGTGTGATGAAATTAATAAAAACTAGATGAAACATCCATTACTTGTCCCTTTTCTTCCCAGCAATGCCTCCAGCTCTCTGTCTAAACCTCCATATCTTTCCTCTGTTCTCTCTGATCTCCCACTTCCTCCTCGTCTCCTACCTCTAATTTCCCTTTGCCCTCTTTGCTTCTCTCCACAACATGCAATTCTTTCTCCCTATCCCACTACCCTAACCGCCCCAACGTCACCTGCCAACAATCCAACACCTGCAGTAGCCACTGCAGCATCTTCTGACGAACCTGAGCCGACATCAAACCAGGACAGCCGCCCTGTTCACCTTAGTCTCTCCCCGACTCCTCGTGCAAGAAGCCTGCTAGCACGAACAGTACCAACCCCTCGCCCCCGTTCTAACCACTCCTCTCCCCGACCTGTACGCAGAGTCCCGCCACCACAGGTTGCCGAATTTACACCAGTGAGGAACGGTGCACGGCCAACGCAGAAAAGGTCTCATCTACCAGTCACAATGTCAAACAGATTTGAGATATTGGTAGAGATGGAAGACGAACCAGAAGAGACCAGGCTCATTGGGGATTCCATCCTACGAGGACAGGTGAAAGAGTTCTGCGACAGAGTCCCAAATCGACGAAAAATATTTTGCATCCCAGGAGCTGGACTGGACGACATTGTGGAAGCCTTCGAAGATACCACAAAGGATGCAAATGAAAATACCCTTTTTGTCATCCATGCTGGTTCAAATGACGTCATGCGCACCAGATCCGAAGAGTTGATGGAGAAATATCGCAAGATGATCCAGCACTACAAAAACAAGTCAAGGAATATCATCATCTCAGGCATTCTCCCCAAGATCGACGCACCTGACAAATTCTACGACAAGGCCTTCAGCACAAATAGCCGACTAAAATATTTGTGTCTGAGGGAAGAAGTTGAATTCATCAACCTCTGGGACAACTTCTACAACCAGCCTACTCTGTTCCGCAAGGATGGCACTCATCTAAACCCTGTGGGTTCAGCACGCATGGGTCGTCTCCTACATGAAGCAGTCCGCAGCCATGGATCAAAAAACGCCATCCGAGAAGAAGCAGCAGTGACATAAATCATCCAACGCCAAGCAAAAAACAGAGGCAACCGAGGACCACCAGCGATAAGGACCGAAGACAGCGAGGACCGAGGACAGCCATGAACATAAATGTAGATCCGACAAGAACCAAAAATATTATTAAAGAGCGTTCCGAGAGTTCTAAAATAACAAATTTAAAGGTTTTCTATGCAAACGCTCGTAGTATACGCAATAAATGTTCAGATTAAGAGGAGCTAGTGTTTACAGAAAATTATGATGTGATTGGCATACCAGAATCTTGGCTCAATACAGAAGATAGAGACTTTTTAGCAGAGTATTCACTTCCCGGTTATGTAATGTTTGAGAAAAGCCGAATAAATCGAAATGGAGGTGTCGTTTTACTTTATATCAAAGAAAGTCTTAACCCTACCCTCTTGTCAAAACTTCAAATTGTGAACGTCGACATATCTTTTGTGCTAATAAAGAATAATAAAGGTACAAAAATAATACTTGCATTAATATACAGACCTCCAGCTCAATCAGTGCAAACTGACCGAAAAATTTACGAACAAATTGCAGATGTAAGTAACTCGCAAAATACCGTAATTTTTGGCGACTTTAATTTACCTGTGACCAACTGGGGCGATACTCTTACTTCACACTCCGGACATGACTTGTATACGAACTTGCAAGAGAGTTCGCTTTATCAATTTGTTCGAACGCCGACCCGTGGTAATAACGTTCTTGACATTGTACTTGCAACATAAGAAGAATTGATAGAGAATTTGAATGTTGGTGATGAATTCAGTAACAGCGACCATCGTACGATAACTTTCACTTTAAAGTTTACTAGTAACGAACCAAATAGTAGCATCGAAAAAGTCCCTAATTTCAAGAAAGCAAACTTCCATAAACTTAGAGCTATGTTTAAAGAAACTGACTGGAGCTTTTTAATTAACAATAACGACATAAATACTTCTTGGAAGTTATTCGAAACCACTTACCTAAAAGCAGTGCAAGACTGCATACCATCGAAAATACGGCGTCCAGGCCATAATAATAAGCCCAAATGGTGGAATAAAGATATTTCAAACTGCCTGCTTGCTAAAAAATTTGCTAATGATAGATTAAAATCCTCACAAAATGACGAAGAACGGGTGAAATTTGTAGAGCTACGACGCAAAGCCAAAAAGTTAATTAAGCAAAGTAAAAAGACCTTAGAGTATGATATTGCGAATCAAAGTAAAACAAACCCGAAAGAATTCTATAGTTATATCAGAAAGAAAAAAGTAGTTACTTCAACTGTTGGACCGTTAGTCAATGAAAATGGAGAATACACCAAAGACGAAGTACAAATGAGTAATGCCCTCAATACCTTCTTTGCATCAGTTTTTACAACAGAAGACCTCAGTGATATCCCTACACCATCGCCGATTCAGATTGATAATTCAGATGCTCTAAGCAATATCACCGTTACAGAGAGAGAAGTATTGAATTGTTTAGATAAACTCAAGGTAAATAAAACGCCTGGACCTGATACAATCTCGCCTAGAGTTCTAAAGGAAGCTAAGGATGAGCTCTCCAAACCACTGACTTTACTATTCAATAAATCTTTGCAGTCTGGAACTATGCCTGATCAGTGGAAGCTAGCCAACGTAACACCGATATTCAAAAAAGGCAGCAAATCCCTACCCAGTATCTATCATCCAATTAGTTTAACCTCAGTTGTATGTAAAATGCTAGAATCAGTCATACGAGACAGACTCGTAAATCACTTAGAGGAAAATAACATACTTAAAGATACTCAACACGGCTTTCGTAAAAAACGTTCCTGTTTAACAAACCTCTTAGACTTCTTCCACGATATCCTCAACCTCTACGATGAGAGTAAAGCTGTAGATATTATATACCTTGATTTTCAAAAGGCCTTTGACAAAGTTCCCCTCAAACGTTTACTGCTAAAAATAAAAGCGCATGGAATACAAGACGGTGTGTTGAAATGGATAGAAAATTGGCTCAGCAACAGAAAGCAAAGAGTAGTCATAAACGGTAAGGCATCTAAATGGACCAATGTAAATAGCGGGGTACCCCAGGGATCGGTACTAGGACCAATTATCTTTGTAATTTACATCAACGACATAGATGAGGGTCTCACCTGTACAATCTCAAAATTTGCTGACGATACAAAAATTTCAAATAGCGTACTCTCAAAAGAACAAGTTGACGATATGCAACACAATCTAGATAAATTGTCATGTTGGACCCAAATTTGGCAAATGAGTTTCAATGCGGATAAATGTAAAGTACTACATATCGGATACCTAAATGAGAAAGCAAACTATTCGATGAATGGCACTCCGCTTAAGAATGTAAACAGAGAAACCGATCTGGGAGTAACAATATCGAGTAACCTAAAACCGAGTCAACAATGTTCAGAAGTTGTTAAGAAGGCAAACAAAATAATTGGCTTTATAGGCAGGTCATTTGAGCATAAATCCAAAGAAGTTATCCTAACCCTTTACAATTCCTTAGTCCGCCCTCTTCTGGAATACTGCGTTCAATCCTGGTGCCCTTATTACCAAAAAGATATAAACAAGCTAGAACGAGTTCAACGTAGAGTTACCAAAATGATACCTAGCCTAAAGAACAAACCATACGAAGAGCGTCTTAGAGAATTAAATCTATTTCCTTTAACCCAGCGCAGATTAAGAGGTGACTTAATTCAAGTGTTCAAAATCATCAAAGGCATCGACAATATGAACTGTAGTAAGTACTTCACTATCGACCAATCTAATTACACACGGGGAAACGGTTGCAAAATTATTGGTAAATCTTAAAACTCGCACGAATCTAAGAATTTCTTCTTCAATCGAGTTGTTAACTTGTGGAATGGGCTTCCCCGAAACGTTATAGACTGCATCACCGTTGATTCATTTAAACTTCGCCTAGACAAATATCTCGCATCAAACCCGCGACTGACTGCGTTTGTAAATGAATAACTTTATTTTATCCCCCCCTCAGTTACTAACCCATCTGTCCTCTACTAACTTCCTAATCCTGCCACGGACATTAGTTCCAGGGCAGTAATTCCCTTTCCAATGTTCCCTTACCCACTGTAAACCACTGTTTGGACACTTGATCCTCAGTGTTTTGGAGGACAAGCAACCTAGAAGGGTCACTAGATCTGTTGTTGCTTGATTTCCTTTGTACTCCTTTGTACCCTTTTCTTTCCCTCACCATACCAAAACCAAGCACTACCCCTTAAAGAAGGAACTGTGGGAGTCAAAGGGTTAACCGAGCCTAATTCTACTCCTTAGATTTCTAGAGGTGATATTCCTTAGATGAAGCAAGAGAGAGAGAGAGAGTGTATTAGAGACCTCTCACCTCCTCAACCTGTCTTATCTACCTCAACTTTAAAGTAACTTAACTAGACAAATTCGTTATGAAAGTCACCCATTTATTCGAAACTATTCATTCTATTATCAAAATTCCCCTATTAACGTGTATCACAAGATCAGCCTCCAGTACAGGCCAGACAATGTTCACCTATACAGTATGTCGGTGTACAGTTTCCCTCTCTGCTTTGCGTTTTGATTGTGAATTATTATTTATTCATGGTGAACATTTTTGGCTTTGATAGAAAATGGGGAGTCAGAATGCTTTGTGTCCATTGTTATTATCAATATTTTACGTTTTTCCTGCCATTTTTGTTCTTACTTTGGTCTATTTCGTAGGCAATTTTCGGATTTAGTCACTCAAAGTATATTCTTGTATTACATACGATACCATAGATGTTATTACATTATTAATTTAAATTCAATTACAAATACCATACATTTTTTGAAAAATAAAATGCAATTGACCACTTGCGAGTTTCGTTCTATAAACAAGTTGAAGCCGGGGAGATTTCCACTTGAGGGATTTTTTTATTTACCCCTTTCTCCCTCATGTTTAGCCCCATTGCTTTTGATATTTTAATACGTTCGCCCCATTAGTTTGGCGATGTTAAGAACTTTTGCCCCATTTTTGTCACTTATAAGACCTTTCGTGCCATTTAGGTGTCGATTCTTTCCTGGCGAGCGATAGCGAGCCTGTAATTAAAGAGGAACCGGCCTTCGGCCGGGAAATTTTTCTACCATAAAATATGTACAAATTTATCTTGAAAGGGGGTCAAGGGGGTGTAATTTCAAGCTTGATGGAAGTCTAGGAAGTACACTAAAAACCTCCCCTTAAGCATCGATATTTTTGCTATGTGGATGAAGGAGACAAAAAGCAAAGCTGACTGTAACAAGTACCCCCCCCCCCCCCCAAGGTTGAAAGAGTGATAGAGAGCCAAAATCAAGGTACGTTAAGGGGAGATGGGCTTTTTTTTTGGTCTATTTATTCAGTTATTCATATATTGTTTAGTTTCCTCGCTATACCTCTATCAAGCTTACAATAAAAAACACCCCCTTGACCCCCCTTCAAGATAAATTTGTAAATTTTTCGGTAAAAAAATGTCTCGGCCGAAGGCCGGTTCCTCTTAAAATTATAGGCCCGCTATCGCTCGCCCGAAAAAAAACGACAGGTAAATGGCACGAAAGATCTTAAAATTGACAACGAAATGGGGCGAAATGTGTTAAAATAGCCAAACTAATGTGCCGACCGTCTTATAATTTCAAAACTAATGGGGCTAAACATGAGGGAGAAAGTGGTCCAGAAAAACGGCCCATCTCCCCTTAAAGGTAATTTAGGAGTGTTGGAAAGAAGTGTGGTGTGCTTATTAAGTGTAGTGAAATGAATAGGAGGAGGAGGAGGTGTTTGTGAGAGTTAGCTGGATTACCATCTGTGTAGGTGAGACACAAATAGAAACAATGGGCGAAGCCAGGCAAATGATGCAGGAGTTCCAGCAACTCCTTATCATATGCCTGTGTGGCCTCCCCTGTTAGCAGAATTACCAGCTAAAATACGGTTGTGGTACATTTATAGATACATAACATAAAATTCAATACACTTTCCATCAATCAGAAACCTACATTGTTATTGCACTTATGTTAAATGTCGATGTTTAAGGCTCCAACTTCTTTATAGCCTGAAATTCGCAAGTGGTCAATTTCGACTGCTAACGTCCTACCAATACTACTATTCTTGGTTTTAAATTATGGTTTTGTAAATACTATAATGTCAAACTATGCATGATTTTGTTTTCCTATATCTCTTTCTACATTTGTTTTATCCAAGGGGGACATGAATGCGAAATTTAACCCGTCCAATACCAGTGACGTCCTTTTAATTCTATTCTGGCAACTATTAGACGATTGTATTAAGCTTAGACCTCTAGCAATAATAAGACTTCAAACTATATCGACCAACTCTTTTAACTACCACAGATCCTTCCTAGGCTGTATAAAATCGTCTAAATATAGCTAGAATAAAATATAACACGTCGCTGGTACTCAAAGGGTTAAAATATAAATAGTAAGCTGTCAAATAATACGC
Organism: Paralithodes platypus; assembly: GCA_032716605.1. NCBI lineage: Eukaryota > Metazoa > Arthropoda > Malacostraca > Decapoda > Lithodidae > Paralithodes > Paralithodes platypus. The sequence continues at coordinate 42,822,289 of CM064510.1, forward strand.
ATTCAAACAGGACTAAAAAGGGAAAATATCGACTATTTTGCTGGCGAGGCCCATGTTTATATATTATTTTGGTGAACATAGGCTCTCTCTCTCTCTCTCTCTCTCTCTCTCTCTCTCTCTCTCTCTCTCTCTCTCTCTCTCTCTCTCTCTCTCTCTCTCTCTCTCTCACTTCATCTAGGGAATATCACCTCTAGAAATCTAAGGAGTAGAATTAGCCTCGGTTAACCCTTTGACTCCCACAGTTGTTTCTTTAAGGGGGTAGTGCTTGGTTTTTGGTCTATGTATTTATTTATTTATTTTTTATTTCCTCGCTAGACCCCATCAAGCTTAAAATAGCACCCCCTAGACCCCCTTTCAAGATATATTTGTAAATTTTTCGGTAGCAAAATTTCCCGGCCGAAGGCCGGTTCCTTCTAAAATTACAGGCTCGCTATCGCTCGCCAGGAACAAATCGACATCTAAATGGCACGAAAGGTCTTAACGTTGACGAAGAAATGGGGCGAAAGGTCTTAAAATCGACAAACTAACGGCACGAAAATCTTAAACCCTCAAAACTAATATGCTAAACATGAGGGAGATGGGGGGGTCCATAAAAAGCGAGTACTACCCCCTTAACCCCTTCAGGATACCAGGACCTATAGCTTCTCTTATATTCCGGCTATACGATTATCATTATAGGATTTTATTAAGCTTAAACCCACTAAGTACCAGCGACGTGTGTTATTGTATATTCTAGCTATATTTAAGCGATAGTATACAGCTTAAGGAGGAGCTGTGGTAGTTAAAAGGGTGGGTTGAGACAGTTTTAAGCCTTATTATTGCTAGAGGTCTTTCCTAAGTTGAATAATATCGTCTAATCATTGCCAACATATAAGTAACACCCCGTTCTTAACATTAATCATCAATTACAAACCCCAATTTACTTGAATAAACTAATGAAAGCATATGGTCCTCCCGGGATTCGAACTCGGGACACCGCACCCAGAACATAAGCACCTAAACCATTACACCACCAATACAGTTAATATAATAATTAACGGATGACACCGTCAGTAAACGTATTAAAAAGAGTCTGTGGGAGTTAAAGGGATAATTGAGAGATAGGTTAATTACCTCCTTGATTACTAGAGAGCTTTCATAAACTGTATAAAATCGTCTAATGATAGCCAGAATATAATGGAAAATGGCGTCCTACTACTGAAAAACCAGAATGTACGGTACTGTAAATGGTTAGGAAGCTGAACAGAGAGTAACATTGGAAAGCCTGGATAGCAGAGGCGAGGTATTAAAAGATAAAGTGTTGACATATGTTGAAATGAAACAGGGACAAATATCCATGAAACTAATACAGTATACACAGGGGATATGCTCACGTACTCATTGCACAATTGGGAATACAAACTTCATGAATACAAAAAATAATGATTTCATATCCGCACAGTTCTTGGACTAAACATGTGAAGTACCGGTATCAAAATATAATATGATTTCACAATATTAAGTACATATATACAGTATGTATATACTAGTACATCCGTGGGTGGCCTAGGGTACCGTAATTTCCATAGTAAGCATATTTAAAGAGACAAAACTGTACTCTTTTAATATGCTTACCGGTACTATAATTACCGGTACTATAATTATATATATATACATTGGGTTTTTGAAGCATTGAAAGTGACAAGTTTTTCTCTGTCCCAATCGGAAATAGTTGATAGATCAAAACATATGCATGCTATGGTCTTATCATGTGAGTTTTTGAGTAAGTGCATGGTGGGTCATTGCATGGTGGGTCATTGCATGGTGGGTCATTGTGGAAAACTAGTTGAATAGTGTAAAGTAGAGTCGTCAGCATATGAGTGGATAGGACTAGAAGTATGGTTGAGGAGATCATTATTAAATATTACAAAGAGAGAGAACTGGAGACAGGGCAGAACCCTAAGAAACACCGGAGTTGATAGGTTGAGGAAGTGAGCGATGGTCGTCCAACACCATATCAAAGACTATCGAAGTAGCAAATTTATAAAAAAAAAATAAAAAATAAAAAATATATAATAATAATAATAATAATAATAATAATAATAAATAAAGAATACAATGAAAAAAGGTCAACATTAGAGATACAAAAACAATATATTTATAGGAAAAATAGATACAATGAATACAGCTAAAAAATGACAAACAATAAAATCGAGAAAGGGCCAAGGAAAACGCGATGAGGAAGGAAAGAGAGAGAGAGAGAGAGAGAGCTTTGATAAGGTGAACGAATGAGGGAGGGCCGGAAATTAGGAGGAGGTAGCAAAGCGAACTAATTAAGGAGGAAAAGAGATACGGAGGAGAGAGAGAGAAAGAGAGAGTGAGTGAGTGAGTGAGAGAGAAAGAGAAAGAGAGAGATAATGAGGGATGCTGTGAGAGGGGAAGGGGTGGTATGTGAAATGAAGAGTCTGAAGGAGAAGAGACTGTGTCAGTGGAGACATACCATGACCCCTTTCCATCTTGCAGAACGTTATAACTTAATTCAATAAATATATGTGAACAATAAAGCTGACTGTTAAGAATTGATAATAAGAAGGAAACATATAGGAAGCAAGAGTTAAGCTATTAATTTGGTTTTATTTTTAACTCCTGTTCCTGAAACGTCTTTTATATTATATGCTAGCTATATTTAGACCATTGTGTGCGACTTAAGAAGGATCTGTGCTAGTAAAAATGGTTAATTAAGATATTTCCAAGCCTGTTAATAGCTGGAGGGCCTTCTTAAACTAATAAAACAAATCTAATTTCTACCCTGGGTGGGGAGTGTTTAACCCTTTCAAGATCCGAGGACGCGTTTCTTCCTCCTATTCCTGCTATTAGTAGACGATTTTATTCAGCTTAAGAGGAGATGGGCCGGTTTTCTGGACCACTTTCTCCCTCATGTTTAACCCCATTAGTTTTCAGATGTTAGGATGTTTGCCCCATAAGTTAGTCGATTTTAAGACCTTTCGCCCCATTTCGTCGTCAATATTTAGACCTTTCATGCTATTTAGGTGTCGATTTTTTTCCCTGGCGAACGATAGTGAGCCTGTAATGTTGGAAGAATCGGCCTTCGGCCGGGAAATTTTTCTACCGAAAAATGTACAAATCAATCTAGAAGGGGGATATAATGGATGTTTTTTTTTTTAATTTGATGGAAGTCTAGGGAGGAAACTAGGAAAATCATAAATAAGATAATTAAAAAAGCAAATAAACGGCCCATCTCCCCTTAAGAGAGGATTTTAGGAGTCAAAGGGTGAACCGAGATAGATTTCCCCCACATGAGTCCTACAGTAGAGGGCCTAAGTAAAATCCTCTACTGTTAGCTAAACTTAGGTGAAAAAGTGTCCTCGAAGACTGAGAGGGTTAACCCTTTCTGTACTGGCGATATCTTTTAAATTATATTCTGGCTAATATTAGACGATTTTATTATGTTTTAAAGGGGCCTCCAGCAATAATAAGGCTTCGAACTATCTCAATTAAGGGTAGATTTCCACTTGAGGGAGTTTTTTCTTTACCCCTTTCTCCCTCATGTTTAGCCCCATTCCTTTTGAGATTTTAAGACGTTCGCCCCATTAGTTTGGCGATTTTAAGAACTTTCACCCCATTTATGTAACTTTTAAGACCTGTCGTCCCATTTAGGTGTCAATTTTTTCCTGGCGAGTGATAGCGAGCCTGTAATTTAAGAGGAACCGGCCTTCGGCCGGGACATTTTTCTACCGAAAAATGTACAAATTTATCTTGAAAGGGAGTCAAGGGGGTGTAATTTCTAGAAAACACACTAAAAACCTGGCCTTAATCCTTTTTACTGCAACAGATCCTTCTTTAAAAGGCACAACATCGTCTAAATATAGCTAGAATAAAATTAAAAGACGTCGCTCGCCTGTACAGAACGGGTTAATCCAGGAATTCGATGGTCTGCACACCTGGCCGCCCACTAGAACAGGTGAGGGGATTGCTTTGCTTGAAGGCTGGTCACTACGGCAATCTATCTATCTATCTATTTACTATCTATCTATCTATCTATTTACTCAGGCCCAATCCCCACTTTTCCTATTTATATTCTATTCTATTTTATTCTATTTTATTTTATTATTTTTATTAATTTTTTGGGGGGTGCCCGACTCAAGACAATAAATCACACACATACATTATTGGGGAATTTAATACCGGTAAGAATGCACACTTACAGAATATTGAAAGACGAAGCAATAGGTAGGTGTAGGAGTGCCTCTTCAAGTAACTTTTAAGGGGGGATGGTTCACATTTAAGGGGGGATGGTTCACATTTTGGGCGATTTTTTTGCATGTATTCATTATTTTTCTAGTTTCCTCCCTAGACCTCCATCAAATTAAAAAAAAGAAAAAAAATCAATTAGATCCCCCTTTTAGATTAATTTGTACATTTTTCGGTAGCAAAATTTCCCGGCCGAAGGCTGGTTCTTCCAACATTAAAGGCTCACTATCGTTTGCCAGGGAAAAAGTCGACACATAAATAGCATGAAATTTCTAAATATTGACGAAGAAATGGGGCGAAAGGTCTTAAAATCGACTAACTAATGGGGCAAACATCTTAACATCTGAAAACTAATGGGGCTAAACATGAGGGAGAAAGTGGTCCAGAAAACCGGCCCATCCTTCCTTAAATCAGCATCTTTATTCTGGAAAAATGCCCAGGTTAATTTTATATTGCTATCGACGACTAGACTGGAGGAATAGGCCTATCGCTTTAGAAAATTGACGGGGAAAATCATGGTGTGACTCTACGGTAAGTCGGTCACCCCTCCCCTCCCCAACCTCTCCTATTCCTTCCCTCCCTTCACTCTCGCTTCCCCTCCTATCCCATTCATCCCTTTCCCTCCTCTCCCCTCCCTCTACTCTCCCATTCATCCCCTCCCCTCCCTCTACTCTCCCATTCATCCCTTCCCCTCCCTCTCTCCTCTCGTCACTCTACTCTCCCATTCCTCCCCTCCCCTCCCTCTACTCTCCCATTCATCCCTTCCCCTCCCTCTCTCCTCTCGTCACTCTACTCTCCCATTCCTCCCCTCCCCTCCCTCTACTCTCCCATTCATCCCTTCCCCTCCCTCTCTCCTCTCGTCACTCTACTCTCCCATTCATCCCCTCCCCTCCCTCTACTCTCCCATTCATCCCTTCCCCTCCCTCTCTCCTCTCGTCACTCTACTCTCCCATTCCTCCCCTCCCCTCCCTCTACTCTCCCATTCATCCCTTCCCCTCCCTCTCTCCTCTCGTCACTCTACTCTCCCATGCCTCCCCTCCCCTCCCTCTACTCTCTCATTCATCCCTTCCCCTCCCTCTCTCCTCTCGTCACTCTACTCTCCCATGCCTCCCCTCCCCTCCCTCTACTCTCCCATTCATCCCTTCCCCTCCCTCTCTCCTCTCGTCACTCTACTCTCCCATGCCTCCCCTCCCCTCCCTCTACTCTCCCATTCATCCCTTCCCCTCCCTCTCTCCTCTCGTCACTCTACTCTCCCATGCCTCCCCTCCCCTCCCTCTACTCTCCCATTCATCCCTTCCCCTCCCTCTCTCCTCTCGTCACACTACTCTCCCATGCCTCCCCTCCCCTCCCTCTACTCTCTCATTCATCCCTTCCCCTCCCTCTCTCCTCTCGTCACTCTACTCTCCCCTGCCTCCCCCCCCCTCCCTCTTCTCTCCCATTCATCCCTTCCCCTCCCTCTCTCCTCTCGTCACTCTACTCTCCCATGCCTCCCCTCCCCTCCCTCTACTCTCTCATTCATCCCTTCCCCTCCCTCTCTCCTCTCGTCACTCTACTCTCCCATTCATCCCCTCCCCTTCCTCTAGTTTCCCATTAACTCCCTCCGCTACCTTCCTCTCCCATTCATCCCCTTCCCTTTCTCTCCCCTCCCCTACCTCTCCCATTCATTCCTTCCCCTCACTCTCCCCTCCCCTCCCATTCCCCCCACTCTCCCATCCCCTCCTCTCCCATTAACTCCCTCCCCTACCTTCCTCTCCCATTCATCCCCTTCCCTTGATCTCCCCTCCCTTCCTCTCCCAATAATCCCCACCAATCACTCTCCCTTCCTCTCCTACTCCAATAATCCCTTCCCCTCCCCCTCCCTGCAGCCGGTAATGAACCCTCGGCCTCAATCACCGACACACACATTGTAAAACACACTCACACGCATTTACAACAACCACGTCATTATACACACGCTCATGAACCCTTAAGTACCAGCGACGTGTGATAAATTATATTCTAGCAATATTTAGACGATATTATGCAGCTTAGGAAGGATCAGTGGTAGTTTAATGGATTGGTTGAGATAGTTTGAAGCCTTACATTTTATTCTAGCAATATTTAGACGATATTATGCAGCTTAGGAAGGATCTGTGGTAGTTTAATGAATTGGTTGAGATAGCTTGAAGCCTTATTATTGCTAGAGGTCCTTCCTAAGCTGAATATAATCGTATAATAGTTGCCAGAATATGATGGAAAAGACGTCCCTGGTACTGAACGGGTTAAAGGGGGAAGGTTCACTTTTTGGTCGATATTTTTAATGTATTCCTTATTTTTTTTTAGTTTCCTCCCTAGACCTCCATTAAACTTAAATAAAACATCCATTAGATCTCTTTTGTAGATTAATTTGTAGATTTTTCGGTAGCGGTTCTTCCAAAACTACAGGCTCACTATCGTTCGCCAGGAAAAAAAATCGAGACCTAAATATCACGAAAGGTCTTAATATTGACAACAAAATGGGACGAAAGGTCTTAAATTGTGCAAACTAATGGGGTTAAACATGAGGGAGAAGGGGGTCTAGACAAACAACCCATCTCCCCTTAACGATCACACTATGACACGTTCACAACAACAGCCGCTCACGAACACACAGATATACGAACATACAAAAATAACATGAGCGCTTATGCACTAAAATAAAATAATTTGATTCTCACAGGTCCCTTACTAGGCTTAATACAACAGTGTATTCATAGTCAAAATAATACTGAAGAATGCGTCATGCTATGCGGATTGGGTTAAACCCCAGTATACTGAGAAATTCTGATTATATATATATATATATATATATATATATATATATATATATATATATATATATATATATATATATATATATATTGTATATATATATTACCAATTACATAGACACTTACCGAATTACATGCATTCCAGCAGATTTTATGCAGTCAATCTTAAAGATGTTAGGTCTCATATGTTATTCTTCATACAAATATATCCTTGGAGTGAGTTTTTAAAGCGATGTAATTTTCCTTGACTGACATACATGATCAAATTAACGCTCTGGCGCACAATGCCGCTTATAGCGTTATGACAGTGCAATGCTCCTAAGTGCAGGATGAGGCATCATACACTTTAAAAACATTCACCAAAAATAAGAATTTTGGCTGACGCGTGTCATATTCGGTAGATATACTGCCACCCCCCCCCCCCTCCCCGTCCCCCAGTTTAGTTAAATTGAAATATATGTCAACTCTAATGAGCCACCCTGTGATGTCGCGTGAAGCAACACAATGACTTCAGTTTACATCATGTACAGGCTGAGGTAGGGTGCTACGTGGCTCCTCCAGACCTTTAAATCTCAATTCATCTCGAAGGATAGTGTTGGGGGTGTTTTTTTAATACTTTGTTGATGTCTAAGGAGGAAACATAAATACACAATTAAAAATAATAAGATGTAAAATATAAATAGATAAATACATAAAAAAACAAATATATATATACGGTACCGGTATATATATATATATATATATATATATATATATATATATATATATATATATATATACCGGTAAACATCTTCACTTAATGTCTCTTTTGTATTTATCCTTTTCTTTCGTCGTACGACTGTTCATATATCATTTATTTTGTTTTACCCTTTCAAGTTACGTACCGGTACCTCTTTTACCTTTTCATAGATCATTTATTATGTTTTAATTCATGTTTGTCTAGCTCTTTCACCTCTTCATAGATGTTTTATTTTGTATTACCTCTTCACATTTTCCTAATTATTTTTCCTCTTCATAGATCTTCTATTCGGTTTTACTTAATGTTTTTATACCTCTTTCACTTCTTCATAGATCTTTTATTTTGTATTATCTCTTTTCGTTTGTCTATTTTCTTTTACCTCTTCCCTTTATTGTGCTCTGGGTTGTTTTGATTTCTACTCGTGTCTTCATTTGTCTCTTACACTCCCTTATTTATTCCCATCCTGTTCATTGTTTCTTCTTCTACATATTCTTATTCATCCATTTCCTTTTCTAATTCCTCCTTCCTTTTCTTATTCCTATTTTAATCCTCTCTTTCATTATATTTACATTATTTTTATCTATTTTCTTCATCTGCCTTACTTTCAAAGTGTCATTCTCTTCTCTCTTCCCGTGAGTTTACAGTTCAGAAAGGTCTTTATCTCTCTTTTCTTCATTCGGAGGAGCAATGTATTTTGTTCTCCCCCCCTCTCTCCCTCTCTCTCTCACTCTCTCTCTCTTACTCTCACTCTCTCTCTCTCTCTCTCTCTCTCTCTCTCTCTCACTCTTACTCTTACTCTCTCTCTCAGGGTATCATTTGTATATCTGTCAGTTTGGCACCTATCCCCTCTAGTCCCTGTCACACAGACTGTCAGGTGATTTATTATGTATGCGAGAGAGAGGGAGAGAGAGAGGGAGAGGGAGAGAGAGAGAGAGAGAGAGAGAGAGAGAGAGACGGGGGATGGGATCTCGTAAGGATTAGAGTATATTATGTTGTTGTTTGTTTTCCTTGTTATACTTTGTACTATTTTGATTGGTTGAAAAAAACTATAAACTCCTAACACTGGTATCTCGCTTATGCGTGAATACAAATCCTTTAGTCGAACACGATGAATAATGCCATGTGGGTTCGCTAATGTTTGTGACTAAGTGCATTGTGAAATGATATCGCTATCTTTATCTAATACTTCTAACAGTGTGAGTGAAGCATGAGTATATATCCCACCATGGAATATTCTGAGATTCGTTTGAGGTTCGGTGCAGTTTCATTAATAAAGTAGACTTGCCGTTTTGTCAAAAATCAAAACGACATACCCAACTCTGCGATAAGTTGTTGCAAGCGGTGAAGCGCTTGTATGAGGGTGTAAAGGCGGCAGTGGGGGTGGAGAATGAGCAGAGAGAGTTCTTTGATCTGAATGTTGGGTTAAAGCAAGGGTGTGTGATGTCCCCATGGTTTTTCAATATATATATATATATATGGAAGGAGTCATGAAAGAAATGCAAGGAAGAGCAGTGGATGTTGGTGTACCCCTGATAAGGGAAGGAAATTATTGGAAGTTGCCTGTATTACTGCTTGATTATTGGAAGTTGCCTGTACTGCTGCTTGATTATTGGAAGTTACCTGTACTGCTGCTTGATTATTGGAAGTTACCTGTACTGCTGCTTGATTATTGGAAGTTACCTGTACTGCTGCTTAATTATTGGAAGTTACCTGTACTGCTGCTTGATTATTGGAAGTTACCTGTACTGCTGCTTGATTATTGGAAGTTACCTGTACTGCTGCTTGATTATTGGAAGTTACCTGTACTTCTGCTTGATTATTGGAAGTTACCTGTACTGCTGCTTGATTATTGGAAGTTACCTGTACTGCTGCTTGGTTATTGGAAGTTACCTGTACTGCTTCTTGATTATTGGAAGTTACCTGTACTGCTGCTTGATTATTGGAAGTTACCTGTACTGCTGCTTGATTATTGGAAGTTACCTGTACTGCTGCTTGATTATTGGAAGTTACCTGTACTGCTGCTTGCTGACGATACAGTTCTGATGAGTGAAAAGGAATAGGTGTTACTTGGTCTGGTAAATATGTTTGAAACCGTGTGTGAGAAACGGAACCTGAAGGTAAATGTTGGGTAGAGCAAGGTTATGGTATTTGAAAGGAGTGCAGTCACAGAGTGTGAGGTGAGGTTGAATGGTCAGGTTACAGGAAATGTTAGCTCATTTATGTACTTTGGTAGTGTGATGAGTGAAGATGGAAGTATGGAACGCTAAAAGCAGTGACAAGTAATATAGTGGTCAGCATGGAAGTAAAGAAGTCATTGCATGACAGTGTGGTAATCCCGGCATTGACTTGCGGGAGCCAATCATGGACGTTGTTGGAGAGACACAAACCAAGAGTGAGAGGGCTGGAAATAAGTTACTTTGAGAAGTGCGTGTGGAGTTACATGGAGGGATAGACAGACGAATGAGGAAGTACGAGAGCAGTGTGGTGTTGATGTGGATATGCTGGACAGTGTGAAAAGGAACACCCTAAAGATGTGGAACGTATGGGAGTGAGAGAATGACTAAGAGATTGTAAGAGAATAAGGTGGGAGAACAGAGAGGGAGGAGGGGAGTCGGCTGACAGGGGACAGAGGTGCATGGGGGCGATTTATTCGTGTCCAGCCCTTCGGGGATCATGGCGTCTGGCAATAAATAGATAGATATATATTCATAGCCTACATGATAATCTAGGATAGTGTTTGTGTTGCCGTAAAACAATAAAAGAACAGCAACATTATAGGTTTGACTCCTGCAAGGAGATAAAGAAAACCTAATATTTAGTAGTGGCCCCGTAATCATTGACGATTATGCCTATTACATAAGGCTACCTCTTCAAACGCTCATACGCGTAGTTTGAATCTACCGCCGCAGAGCTCAGAGGAACCTTCATCATAAGCACACGCAAAATCACTCATGGTTCGTCTTTATGATTGGGTTCTCACTACGAAAAAACTTCGTAACAAATACAAAATAAAAATAAAATAAGAATAACTATTCATAAGCTTTCCATATTCAGTGGATGTACTTCTGTGGATTCTTGGACCAGACGCTGACTAGCGCATCTATCCGCCTTCACTGACATATCAAGTATACCAAAATCCTTAATACATCAACGAATGGGAAGGGGATGGTCGGGAGGGCCCCAGTCGTCAATGATTACGGGGCCACTACTAAATATTAGGTTTTCTTTATCTCCTTGCAGGAGTCAAACCTATAATTTATTAGTGGCCCCTCCATCATTGACGATTATGCCTGATATCTAAGACTGGAGGGGGACATTCGTAATCATATCATAACCATTGCAACTAGAATAGGCAGATAATCAAACAACCACATAGTATTCTTACTTTGTAAAAATAATATATTTATGTATAAACTTTATACAACATATAAAAAGGGGTACAAGCAGGGGCGTGCTTAAAGAAGCCTGCTTGAGGACAAAAGGTAACTATGAGAATCTGTTCCCAGATCTGAAAGTTAAAGGCACCCCACTTAAATTAAGTGGTGAAAAATAAAACTTTATGTTTACATGTGCACATATAAACCCCATTATTCTAATGTGTATATTCCTTAAAATTAGACACAAAAATAGAATACATTCTTTACTATCGCAGATGTACTTACTAAAATGCTACTCGGAGTTGCAACTACCGAGAACTCTTAAAATTAAATTGCTTCAACAGTGTATCCCACTGAAAGAAACTATTGTTGTACTACATCCATTGTACTTCAACCACATTTCCCGTAGGCATTACTACAGAGAAATTTTAATCACAACACTTATACATTGTATCACAGCTCGTATTCTCTGTACATATCCTCCGGCGGGGTCTAGGGTGTCTTATGTTACACTGACTGCACCCCCCCCCCCCCCCCGCCCCTCTTTCTTAACCTAAACAATAAGTGACTTAGAGACCTCTCTAGACCCTTTGCCGTAACGCTATACACGGCATTGATGGTTTGTCTAGTGCTACCGACAGGTATCGAGTTAAAAACGTATGATTTGAAGCCCATAGTTGAGTAGTAGCTATGTCTTCAACATAATTTTTTTTTAGAAAACGTAAAGATACTGCCCATTTGCGTAAATCGTGGGCCCTACCCACTACGCCGGGATTACTCTCTTTAATGACTTCGACTAGCAGAGAAGCCAATTTTCGTTTCATTAACCTTTTACCTGTACTCGATACCCATAAAGCACCTTGTCAGTTAAGAGGTGCCACTCTCATATATTTGGTTAAAGCTTGTACAGGACACAAATTATGGTGCACTTTACCCTGTTTCAATGCCGGCACCGTGAACTCTGAGAAAACATGTTCACTATGTTCATTCTTGGCGATGAACCCTGGGGAAGGTGCAATATGAATGCAATCATTGAGTCTACCAAACCTTATGCAATTAGGGGTGTTGCTCATCGCCGCCAGCTCAGACACCCTGCTACCTGTTGCCAAAGCCATAAGGAACACAGCCTTTTTTAATAGTAATTCAAAATCTGCCGTATTCTGATACAGACGGGAATGAAGCAAAGATAATGCCTTGTCAAGAGACCAGGTAGGCATGAGATGACGGGGAGGTGGGCGGAGTTTGAAGCATGCTCTCTTGAAACCTGTTTATTCCGCCTGCGGTATGGTTAGACCTGTAAGGTCAAAGAATGGCACCCTGATAGCTGTTAAGTGATTTTTTAGAGTCACTACAGATAGACATTTCTGTTCAAACAAATAGTTTAAATAATGAAAAACTAACGCCACCGAAGGTACTGTCTGTTCTGTTCTAACTATCCAAGAAGTAAAGGACTGCCAATGAGATTGATATTGCCTCTTGGTAGATTGTGTGTACTGATTCCCTAAATTTATCTGTCACGTTTCTACCATACGACGTTAGCCACTTGGCCTCCTGAATGTCCACAATGCAAAAGTCAGCGAGGTCTTTAAGTTGCCAATCGTGTCTAAGTGGAAATACCCGACCGGGAGCGACACCGGGTTCGGGCACCACATTCTCAATTGCTGGTACCACAACTGCACCGGCCACAGGGGCACGATTAACGAGACTACGCCTCGATAATCCTGTAGTTTGTTGACTACGTGGCACATTAGAGAAGCGTCTGGTGGCGGAAACAGATAAATGGAACTCCACCTGTTCCAATCCGTCACCAATGCGTCGGGCCCCCCCGCCGGCGTTAATGTCCGGCGTGTGAGGTACCGAGGGAGTTTGTGATTCTCCTCTGACGCAAACAGATCCACTTGTGGACGGTAAGACTCTGCAATCATTTGATCGAAAATGTTTTGCTTGAGTGCCCACTCTACTGTTGTGCTTTGTCTCCGAGACAGCCCGTCTGCCCAGACGTTTGCTACGCCTGGGAGATATGATGCATGAAGATGAATGTGCAGCTTGTTGGCTAGCACAAAAATCTTTTCTGACACGTCTAGCAACTTCCGAAACCTCGTTGACCCTTGTTTCTGAATGCAGTGAACTGCATTGAGATTGTCCATCCTGAAGGCCACCAACTTTTCCCGTAAAGTAGAGCCGTGAACCTGAAGGAAATACAAGGGGACTAGTAACTCTTTGACATTTATGTGAGAGGTTTCTGAAGGGGACCAAAGCCCTTGACCCTGATGCCTGAGGTTTGACTGAAAGCCCCCAACCTATCGTCCCTGACGCATCCGTGTCCACCCATACCGTCGGCGGAGGAGAGGTCCATGACATGACTGAGTGCAACATTTCCCTCTTCGCCCAGGCCCAGACCGCTAGTAAGCTGTGTATTAATGTTGGGATAGGCCATAATTTTCCCGCCGGTAATAGTGGGAAATAATTGTTGCCCTCCAAGATTAAACGTTTGACTTTCAACCGGCCCAACTTCACAGTTAGTTGAACCCAGTTGAGAGAACCGACTAGAGATTCCCAGAGTCTCCGTGTCATAGTCAGACTGTGGAGAAACATAAAAAAAAAATTGCGAAATCTGTTTCGATTGTCCACACTCTGACTCAGAGTGAGAGACGCTGTGTCCCAGACCAGCCCTATCCACTGAATTACTCGTGAGGGAACAAGGTTTGACTTTACCAAGTTGACCTTGAATCCTAGAGACTTGACATGGTTTAATGTAATGTTGACATGAGTGTTGCATAATTCTTCTGTCTCTGCCACCACCAGCCAGTCGTCCAAATACCACAAGATCCTGATCCCCTGTTCTAAAATGGGCATCAGGGCTTGCCGGACCAATTTTGTGAAAATGCGTGGCACTAGGTTTAATCCAAACGGCATCCTTTGAAAGACATAAGTCTGATGCATTATTCTTAAAGCCAGAAATTTTTGAAATCTCTTGTTGACCGGGCCAATACGCGTCTGTCAGGTCTAATGAACACATCCACCCTCCCGGCGGAAGTGTTAGCCTGATTTGATTCACTGTCAGCATCCTGAAGGACACATTGTGAATGTGGAGATTCAAATAAGACAGGTCTACGACCGGTCTCATCTGAATACTGTCCCTTTTTGGTACTAGAAAGAGTTTGGATGTAAACACCGGGTAAGTTGGGGGGACTGGGATAATGACACTCTTGGTAATCATCTCCTGAACTAGTGACTCCACCTCTAAAGAAACATGAGTGGCCTCTGTCGGCTGACGTAAGCGAGGTCGCCGGAGCCACTGCCAAGTGATGCCTTTGCGTACCACAGTCCTCGCCCATGATCTTAATGGCCATGCCTGATGACACGCCCGGAATGACCCAGTTAGCAGACTGGGGTTTGCCGGCTGGACTACTCTCTGTTCCAACACGCCTTTGACTGGCCCCGGGAGTGAGAGAGACCTTAGTTTTTTGCTGGTGGTGGTGTACTCTTGGATGACTGGCCGGGTTTGGCTGGAGGCGGGCCCTGACCTGGTCGTTGGTGAAACCTGTGGCCTTTACCTGAGAATTTACCCTGTTTATACCTGACGTGAGCCTGATCCTGGGTGGAAGAGGACTTAGGCTGATGAAAAGGCTTCGACCCACTAGCTTGAGCTTTCGAAACTGGTTTGGGTTTAGGGAAAGTAAAGGTAGGCTTCTTAGGTTGAGAGGGACTTTGTTTGAATGCTTGTGCCATATTGAAAACAGTCTTCCAAACTGCTGGAAAAATCAAAGAAGGGGTTAGAACTGGAGACAGAATTACTTGGCTTGCAATACGGTCAGGAAGTTTCTTTACTAAGAACATCCTCAGATCCTGCCTTGCTCGAACCGCCTCTAATAAGGCCATCCGAATATCTCCTAAAGACTGAATGGAAGTTTGGAGAAGCAAGCGCCGGGAAAGTTCAATGGCCTTCCTGACTTCTGCAGTTTCGATTGCCTGAGAAGAGCGTAACAGAGACTTTGTTACTTGCTGAGTAACAATATATTGTGAAAACAGTCTAAACACTTTTTCTCTTAACCTAAACTCGCGGTCAAGGTGAGTTGGGGAAGGCGTGCTAAATGGATCTTTTAATTCGCACAAATTGATTTTAGGGGCAGCCAAGAAATCAAACAAAGCAGAGGGGACTCCTCCGGCACTAAAAACTGGAAGAGAGAACCAAGAATGGTGCTCTTGAGGGATTTGGTGAGAAGACTTTGTAGTGAAAGTAGTGGCAAAATTTTGAGCCTCTGCTTCCCAGTCCACTCAAGGTCCCGTACCCAACTGCCCCACCTGCAAGACTGGATTAGAGGCTGAGTCTGTGATCGGAAACATATCCAATTCCGGCGTCAAAGCAGAAAGTGCCTTGACGTCGTTAAAGCCATCATTCTTAGTCCAGTCAGAAAAAAGCTTTGAAGCTGAGGCAGGGGGTAGGGCTGGTGTTGATGCATACACAAAAAAGTCATGGTTATAATAACTGGGAATGGCCTTAATATGAACATCTAAAACATCGCCTTGACTATCCAATGCTCTGAGTTTTCTAGACTTATTGCCTTGGATTACCCACTCATGTGGGACAGGGAGCTCCCCCGAAATAGTAGCTTGTGCTGCCTCTGGCTTAGTTGGTAACATTGCTACCCATGACTCATCAGGTCCGTATAAAAGAGGCATAGCTCCTTTTCTGACTGGTGCCTTGTCTAAAGGGGGGGGAGTTATGTCTGATATGACCCGCACATTGGAAGTAGTGAGAGCTGCTGTGCCTGGCACAGTGGAAATTGAATCTGACACAAGAGGAGGGTTAGGTATTTTAGCTAAAGCAATGGATGTAGCCAGAGGTCGCATATTCGTTGACGTCGCGGGAGCTTCCATACCAACTGTAGGAGTTTCCGGCGTAGGGCCAAAGAACTTATTAAGTGCATTTAATAGTAAGCCATCAATCTCTTCCGTAGTTACATACCTAGCAGATGACGAACTCCGTGGAGATTCGACAGTACCCTGAGAGTCTTCTAGGTGGTGACCTGACTCTTCAGCTCCCATCTCTGAGACCAGAGAACGCCATTCTTCATCCCTTAAGTCTGGCCTCTCATGGGAAGATCCCGCCGAAGCCGGGACCTCCACATGCCGCCATGTTAGATCTGGGATAGAAGATGGGACATCGGCATCCCGGTGGACGTCAGCCACTACTTGCATCACAAAAGGATGTGTGCTGTCCTGCCAGGGCTGTGAGTATCGCCATACACCTTGGCTGTGGCTGTTACTCGCTTGCGAGTCTGGAATACTCCCCAATTGGGAGCCCTCCCCCGAGCACCCTAGCGGTTTATAGTTTCCGTAAGATACTTCTAAATCCGAGGCTGACACACGTGACCTGGTAGAGAAAGCATGAATATCAGGTGATGAAATGTCCGCCGGGGCAACCTCCACCACATTCTCTGACTCCACCCGTGACCTGTCAGATTGGACGTTAGACTTGGAGGGGGTAGATGCAGAGAGCGGGGTACCAGGCTCTGGCAACAGCCGTGAGTCCGTTCGCGCCGGAGGATCCCTTTTGGATGATTTATGACTCCTACTAGACTTATGTTTAGTTCTAATAACGTCTTTAGGTCCCCTACTCTCTTCCTTTGTCCTCTTCCGTGGAGGTGAAGAAGAGTGGCCCGAAGCTTTCACCTGCTCCCTCAGGGGTGACCTTGACTTGGACCTCGTTGCTGATGCCGAGGGTGACGGAGAGCGAGGCCTCTTAGATTTGCCAGGGGAGGGTGTGGGAGTCTGTCCCCGCCCAGTCTCGGAGGCCTTACGTGTACGTATCTTACTCTTAGGGGGGGCATGTTTAATAATTAACAGTTCCCAAAGCTCAAGGTTATCACATTGCAATGCTTTATGAGCTACATTTGTTGAATAAGTAGCGAGAAGTTGTTTTACTTCTTGCAAAGCCACCGCCGCAGTATTATCTTTTTGAATCAAAATTTTAACACTTAAGAGGGTACAAATAGTGCAATTCTTTGTCACCCATATCCCCCGTGACCGATTGAGGCATTTAACACATTTAATGCACAGCTTGTGCGCAAAAATAGGGATACCGGAGCATAACGGCGTTGAACATAAAGCAATGAGAGGTTCTATGGCCGACATGACCGAGACTGGCGGAAATCTACCCACCCCCGGGATCTACCTGGTCACCTGGCGCCACGCCGGTACTCCGCCCTGGAAAAAGAAAATTCCCAGGAATTAATGCTCATAAGGTTACCCCAAAATGTTCCAAAAACATGTGTCATAAAACTGCTGGTCAACGAACCGTAGTCCTCAACCACTACTTTTTGCTGTCCAGCAGTTTCAAATTAAAGATTTCAGCATATCTTTACCTGTCCAAAAGATTTAAGCATATCTTCTGAGTCTTCATAAAGATGAAGCATATCTTTAATAAAGATGAAGTCCTTCAAGTATCCCCTTACACTTGAAACACTAGTAAGATTCAGGCATCTGTTTAACCCATAAAAAGTCTAAGCCTATCTTAATCTCTAATCCGACTTCTACCAGAAGCCCTCATAGATCACCGTCTTGAAGGCCGTGATACCTTATTGTATCAATCAATTGTTTGGCAAACCATAGCGAATTGCAAATCCTGTAATATAACCACCCGAAGGTACCACCGCCGGGTTTCATATTAAATGTCAAACCAATTGTACCTGCCCCAGACCTCTTTGCAAAAAGGTCGCCGGGAGGAAAAGACCAAACAAACAAACAGCATTGTCTTGAAGGCCGTGATACCTGATTATATCAATCAATTGTTTGGCAAACCATAGTGAATTGCAAACCTGTTAATACAACCACCCGAAGGTACTACCGCCGGGTGTCATATTAAATGTCAAACCAATTGTACCTGCCCCAGACCTCTTTGCAAAAAGGTCGCCGGAAGGGAAAGACCAAACAAACAAACAGCATTGTTTCAATGGCTCTGAAAAGCCGAGAAAACCATATCCAACAGGTGTCCGCATGATCACCTAGATAAATGTGTGGAGCCCACCTCGCCGGGAATAACACAGGAAGCCTGATCACAGGCTCGACCACAGAAAACCCAGTTTCTGATGAGCCCTCAAGCTACCAAACTCGCCGGGGTAACTTACCTATTTTAGCCATCCTGACTAAAACTCGGTAAACAAAACGGCTTTCTCGGAGCAATCGAGAAAAACCGCCAGAAAGGCAACCCACAACAAACAGAACGCAGTCTGATAAACATAATCAGACGCAGTCCGAAGCTCCTGGATCAGCCAATCACAACTAATCCAGGACACACATGACACATGAATAAATTTTTATAATAATAAACAATGAAAACACTTGCATATGTGAAAAACTACGAGTGGCTGGCTAGGCCTAGTGAAAACAGAAAACACTTAATGACGTCGAAACACAATCGAAAAGCACTTCATCCCACCAAAACTGGAACAGCAGCCACAACAACATCGTAGAAAAACCCCCCGGTAAGGGTAACACTGACTCGGGACCCAGAAAGAACTCCACCACGTGAAGAAAAACACCAGGAACGTCAGTAAAAAACAAACAAGGCTACTCCATCTGAAAGATAGCTAGAAGCCCGACATCGCGTAGTTAAAGCCGCCTAACAAGCTAGGACTAAAGATGGCTAAACAC
Source organism: Paralithodes platypus (assembly GCA_032716605.1). Lineage (NCBI taxonomy): Eukaryota > Metazoa > Arthropoda > Malacostraca > Decapoda > Lithodidae > Paralithodes > Paralithodes platypus. Next base: position 42,841,101 of record CM064510.1, read on the forward strand.
GAAAAACGTTTCAGAGCGTCCTCAACCCGGCCACGAGGGTCCGTCCGAAATAGACGCCCCAATAAAACGACCCAAAATACACTAGTTCTGCTAGAAAACCACCCATGACACCCCTGCTACGCTAATCCTAACCTTACTCAAGACATCCCAGAGTAAACAAATGAGAAAAAACTCACTAGGGACGCAAGAATGCGGAATCAAAGCGGAGCACTGTGGGGGACACGTCCGGGTGGGGTGAACGCAGAGCAAGAAATGCGGATAGATGCGCTAGTCAGCGTCTGGTCCAAGAATCCACAGAAGTACATCCATGGAATATGGAAAGCTTATGAATAGTTATTCTTATTTTATTTTTATTTTTTATTTGTTACAAAGTTTTTTCGTAGTGAGAACCCAATCATAAAGACGAACCATGAGTGATTTTTCGTGTGCTTACGATGAAGGTTCCTCTGAGCTCTGCGGCGGTAGATTCAAACTATGCGTATGAGCGTTTGAAGAGGTAGCCTTATGTAATAGGCATAATCGTCAATGATGGAGGGGCCACTAATAAATATACGCAAATCTATTTGTTTTGGTATCACGAATATAAATGGTCAGAATATACAGTAGATCAATGCAAATTATATGACACAATATAACACACAATTACACAACACTCAACACACAAATAGAATATCCAAATAACTCTTAACCCGTACAGCCCCAGCGACGCGCCTGACGCGTCGGCGATGTATGTAACGCACAGCCCCAGAGACGCGCCTGGCGCGTCACCCTAATTGCGCCGACCGTAACCTCAGGTGTAGCCACTCAAGAGGGCTCAGATTTGTATGGGAACTGTGTACGTATCCCACGCAACCGTGCCGATGGTTGAAAACTCTCAAAGTCCACGTGCGTGCGCGCGAGCGCGCAATAACCTGTTTTTTGGGATAATTGCCTTCAATTTTTTACTCTTATAAAATCCATTTTCGGGGGCTCTGTAGGACCATTTTTTAAGCTTTTAGAGCGGTTTTTCGTGGTTTTTCCTTCATTCCTAACCCATTCGCTATTGTTTCTGGAATAAAACCATTTTTTGAAAACCGGCCGGGTTCTGGTGCGCAAACATTACAAAACTAGCCGGGGCTCCACGGGTTAACACCCAAATTCTGAAAAGTCGCCCAAAGCCAAACAAATAACACCCCCGAAACTGACTCCCAATATAAGCACACTCCCCGATATTGCTGGGTCCCGACAGTCTCCCAGGACCCGGAGTTTGCCGACACTCCCCAGGCGACCCAAGGTATAACTTAAAAGGGGGGATGGGCCGGTGTTCTGGACCACTTTCTCCCTAATGTTTAGCCCCATTAGTTGTCAGATGTTAAGATGTTTGCCCCATTAGTTAGTCGCTTTAAGACCTTTTACCCCATTTCTTCGTCAATATTTAGACCTTTCGTGCTATTTAGGTGTCGATTTTTTCCCTGGCGAACGATAGTGAGCCTGTAATGTTGGAAGAATCGGCCTTCGGCCGGGAAATTTTTCTACCGAAAAATTTACAAATTAATCTAGAAGGGGGATCTATTGGATGTGTTTTTAAATTTGATGGAAGTCTAGGGAGGAAGCTAGAAAAATAATGAATACCTGTACATGCAAAAAGTGAACCATCCCCCCTTAATGGCTCTTGGACCGGTAAAATTTGAGGGTTAGTTTCCGCCGCTGTGCCGAGAGAGAGAGAGAGAGAGAGTACAAAGGAGTACAAAGGAGTACAAAGGAAATCAAGCAACAACAGATCTAGTGACCCTTCTAGGTTACTTGTCCTCCAAAACACTGAGGATCAAGTGTCCAAACAGTGGTTTAGAGTGGGTAAGGGAACATTGGAAAGGGAACTACTGCCCTGCCACTAACGTGGCAGGACTAGGAAGTTAGTAGGGGACATATGGGTTAGTAACTGAGGGGAGGATAAAGTTATTCATTTACAAACGCAGTCAGTCGCGGGTTTGATGCGAGATATTTGTCTAGGCGGAATTTAAATGAATCAACGGTGCTGCAGTCTATAGCGTCTCGGGGAAGCCCATTCCACAAGTTGACAACTCGATTGAAGAAGAAATTCTTAGATTCGTGCGAGTTAAAAGATTTACCAATAATTTTGCAACCGTTTCCCCGCGTGTAATTAGATTGGTCGATAGTGAAGTACTTACTACAGTTCATATTGTCGATGCCTTTGATGATTTTGAACACTTGAATTAAGTCGCCTCTTAATCTGCGCTGGGTTAAAGGAAATAGATTTAATTCTCTAAGACGCTCTTCGTATGGTTTGTTCTTTAGGCTAGGTATCATTTTGGTAACTCTACGTTGAACTCGTTCTAGCTTGTTTATATCTTTTTGGTAAATAAATAAGGGCACCTTAAAGAGAGAGAGAGAGAGAGAGAGAGAGAGAGAGAGAGAGAGAGAGAGAGAGAGAGAGAGAGAGAGAGAGAGAGAGAGAGAGAGAGAGAGAGAGAGAGAGAGAGAGAGAATACAGAAATGTACTTATAAAAATCAAGGATAATTTAGCTCGTTTGAGAGGTGATTTTTGTTTATTCAGAAGCTAAGATATTGGTGTTTCAGTATTGTTTTGAGGAAGAAGATAAAGATAAGAAGGTAAACGCCTATAAAATAGTATTGTATGGCTCCATTACCCATGAATGTAAAAGAAAACAACAACATAAAAACAACACACACACACACACACACACACACACACACACACACACACACACACACACACAAGTGGAGAGGGCTTTGAAGCTCAGTGAAAATGAGGGATTAAGACGGCTTAAGGGGAGATATTTAGTTTGTTCCCTAGACCTCCATCAAGCTTAGAATTACACCCCCTTGACCTCCTTTCAAAATAAATTTGTACATTTTTCGGTAGAAAAATTTCCCGGCCGAAGGCCAGTTTCTCTTAAATTACAGGCTCGCTATCGCTCGCCAGGAAACAATCGACACCTAAATGGCACGAAAGGTCTTAAAATTGACAGAAATGGGGCGAAATGTTTTAAAATAGCCAAACTAATCGGTCAAACGTCTTAAAATCTCAAAAGCAATGGGGCTAAACATGATAGAGAAAGGGGTAAAAAAAAATCCCTCAAGTGGAAACCTCCCCTTAACGAGTGAACATGGAGTAAAACAACAATGTCCAAACCTTTAAAAATACATAAGTACGGAAATGTAAGCCAAGTTTTGTACTTATGAAATGTAAAAACACAGACATAAAATACGATAAATGCGGGTCGATCCGGACTCAAGCGTCACTTGTTTCTCAGGTTAAATACACGAAAACTAGATAAACCTATAACTACCCAAACATAACGTAGGCCACTTGAACGACCAGATAGACCCAAAAGTCAGCAATAAACAAGGAGACGAAAACATTAAGTGGTGGAATAATCACGGACTGCACCCTAACAGGCGCTTCTAACACGAAGCATTGTGCGCATATTGGTAGATGATAGACTATACCGGTACTCTATTTTTTTTCCAGCTGATCGTAAATTGAATCTCTTATTAGCTGATTTCTCGATACTTAATGGAAATATATGAAACTACTATGGCTGTGTGTCATATTAATGCCAAGTTTTCAGAATATCCATCATCTTTCGCTACAAAATCTACCTTATAGCCGAGTAACAAAGATAGAAACATGACAATTTACCCTCAGCTGGAAACAAATAGACTATAGCACCACCAAGGACATACATTGTGTTTCACGGGTAGGAATACCGGAAATTGCATTTACGGCGAAAAAATTGAGTTGACAAATCTGCACCAATCGGTCTTTACTGTTACTGCTTTTATATATTAAATGGTAGAAAGCAAAACATAGGTAAAACATAGTATGGTGTACTGTTACTGTAAATATCGAGGTGGATAGAATGGGAGTTTTGAAGAAATGGGCTAGTTGTATATATACACACAAATATGGCTTCCTTCTGATTGCAAAATAGAGGAAAGGTAAAAGGAGGAGAAAAAATGGAATACAAACTGAGATAAAGGTCGAACTGAATATAATGTTTCAAGGAACTAAATACGGAAGAATATTTAAAGAAGAGAATACAAACAAGTGTTAAAAGGAAGAGGAAGGAACGGAAGAGATATGAGGAAGTGTATTGGTTCTCTGCAGTTTAAAAGTTAAGGATATCTTCCTCCTTAGTGGATTGGGAGCAGGAGCAGGAGGAGGAGGAGGCGGAGAGGACAGTGAACACAAGGGGGTGAAGGTGGTCTAGGAAAGTCAATATGAGGGAATGGAGATTATCTAGGAAAGTAAACACAAGGTGGTGAAGATGGTCTAGGAAAGTCAATATGAGGGAATGGAGATGATCTAGGAAAGTAAACACAAGGTGGTGAAGATGGTCTAGGAAAGTCAATATGAGGGAATGGAGATGATCTAGGAAAGTAAACACAAGGTGGTGAAGATGGTCTAGGAAAGTCAATATGAGGGAATGGAGATGGTCTTGGAAAGTAAACACAAGGGAAAGTGAAAGTAAAGGGGTGATGTTTGTCTAGGAAAGTCAATATGAGGGAATCGAGAAGGTCTAGGAAAGTAAAAAATGGAAGTACAGGGGTGATGATGGTCTAGGAAAGTGAACATAAGGAATTGGAGATGATCTATTAAAGTGAACATAAGAGGGTTAAGATTGTCTAGGAAAGTCAGTATGAGGGAATGGAGATTGTCTAGGAAAGTCAGTATGAGGGAATGGAGATTGTCTAGGAAAGTCAGTATGAGGGAATGGAGATGGTCTAGGAAAGTCAGTATGAGGGAATGGAGATGGTCTAGGAAAGTTAGTATGAGGGAATGGAGATTGTCTAGGAAAGTCAGTATGAGAGAATGGAGATGGTCTAGGAAAGTCAGTATGAGGGAATGGAGATTGTCTAGGAAAGTCAGTATGAGGGAATGGAGATTATCTAGGAAAGTGACAGTACAGGGGTGATGATGGTCTAGGAAAGTGACAGTACAGGGGTGATGATGGTCTAGGAAAGTGACAGTACAGGGGTGATGATGGTCTAGGAAAGTGACAGTACAGGGGTGATGATGGTCTAGGAAAGTGACAGTACAGGGGTGATGATGGTCTAGGAAAGTGACAGTACAGGGGTGATGATGGTCTAGGAAAGTGAGAGTACAGGGGTGATGATGGTCTAGGAAAGTGACAGTACAGGGGTGATGATGGTCTAGGAAAGTGAGAGTACAGGGGTGATGATGGTCTAGGAAAATGACAGTACAGGGGTGATGATGGTCTAGGAAAGTGACAGTACATGGGTGATGATGGTCTAGGAAAGTGAACATATGGAATTGACGTACGGACCAGATGGTGTTCCTCCTGTTGTACTCAAAAACTTCTTCCGTGATGATTCCCTGTCTTTCGTCTCTGTCTTTCCTGCTGTAACATCTTTCCTTCTTGCTAGAAGTTTGCCCTCATTCAACCTGTCCCAAGAATGGTGACCGCTCTCAACTCTCCAACTATCGTCCAATTGCTATAATTGCTTGCATCTCTAAAGTTTTTGAAACTATTCTTAATTAAACGTCTTAAACATTTGTCTTTCTATAATATACTTTCAGATCGCCAGAATGGTTTACTTAAGGGGACATGGGCCGGTTTTCTAGGTCACTTTCTCCCTCATGTTTAGCCCCATTAGTTTTCAGATGTTAAGATGTTTGCCCCATTAGTTAGTCGCTTGTAAGACCTTTCACCACATTTCTACGTCAATATTTAGACCTTTCGTGGTATTTAGGTGTCGATTTTTTCCCTGGCGAACGATAGTGAGCCTGTAATGTTGGAAGAATCGGCCTTCGGCCGGGACATTTTTCTACCGAAAAATGTACAAATTAATCTAGAAAGGAGATTTAATGGATGTTTTTTTAAATTTGATGGAGGTCTAGGGAGGAAACTAGAAAAATAATGAATACATGCAAAAATCGCCCAAAAAGTGAACCAGGGCCGCTTTACTGGTGAACTTCTTTCTTATCTTACTATTTCTTGGTCATCCTCCTTTCGGGTCTTTGGTGAGACCTTTTCTATTGCGCTAGACATATCGAAAGCCTTCGATAGAGTCTGGCACAAATATTTTATTTGTAAACTTTCCTCCATCGATTTCTATCCCTCCATCTGTATCTTAAGGGGAGACTGGCCGTTTGTTTGGTCTATTAATTTATGTATTCATATATTTTTTTAGTTTCCTCCCTAGACCTCCATCAAGCTTAGAAAAATACCCCCTAGACCCCCCTTTAAGATAAATGTGTACATTTTTCGTTAGAAAAATGTCTCGGCCGAAGGCCGGTTCTTCTTAAAATTACAGGCTCGCTATCGCTCGCCAGGAAATAATCGACACCTAAATGGCACGAAAGGTCTTAACATTGACAACGAAATGGGGCGAAAGTTGTTAAAATCGCCAAACTAATGGGCCGAACCTCTTATAATCTCCAAACTAGTGGGGCTAAGCATTAAGGAGAAGGGGGTCCATAAAAACGGTCTACCTCCCCTTAACTCTAATTTCCTTTTGTGGCCGTTCCATAGCTGCGGTTGTGGACGCCCATCGCTCACCTCCTCAACCTATCAATTGACCACTGGCGAGTTTCAGGCTACAAGGAAGTTGGAGTTGTAGACATCGATATTTAGCAGAATTACCAGCTAAAATACGATGGTAGTTCATTTATATATACGGTACATACAATCCAATTCAACATACTTTTTAGCCATCAGAAACCTACATTATTATTGCATTTCTGTTTACTATCGATGTCTACAGCTCCAACTTCCTTATAGAACGAAACTCGCAAGTCGGCAATTCCAGTGTTCCTCAGCCGCGGGATGGGAGTGGCTGTAGTGGAGAGATGGGACAGGTGACAGATTATTATGGTCGGAGGAGCTCAAGGGAGAGAAAAGATCGAAAGTATAAGAGGAAGGGTTAGAAGTTATAAACAAGTCAAGCATGTTGGGTCGATCTCTGAAGTGATCCGGGATACGGGGGGGGGGGGGGGGGGTTGCTGAACATACTGCTCAATGCCTCTCAACATACTCCCACCCCTATTAATTCTGTCCAAGTGTCTAACCCCAGAGTGAACCGATTTTCCCAGTCTGTCTTCTACTAAATAAGTAAGCCTTGGAGCTCTCTCCCTCAATCTGTCTTTCCCTCATCCTATGACTTAAACTGCTTCAAACTTCGTGTGTCCAGACATTTTGATTCTAACGTATCTTGAATTTGGCACTCTTTCAACTTTGTGGGAGACACTTGTTACAGGCAGCTCTGTAAAACTAAAAAAAAAAACAATAATACTGTAGGTATGTAAGACATGTCCATTCCATCTATAGCTGGTTACTAATTACTTTAGGCGAGTTTAAACCTGAAAGAGTAGTAATTTATAACTGTCTTCATCTGCGGAGGGACTGAAAGGTGAGGAGCGAGTCTCTTAAGGGGGGTCACCTGCTTTTTTTTCTCTCTTTGGGTTGTATCCATTCGGCCCCATTCAGCCTACTGTTTTAAGACGTTTATCCCCTTCCAGGTGTCGATTTATACTTGGCAAGCGATAGCGAGCCAACATATTTTGGATAAGTTAGGCAGCTGGCTAATTTTATGATTTTTTCGATATAAAAATTTCTCTGGCGAAGCCAGATTTCTCCATAAAATGCTGGCTCGCTATTGCTCGCCAGGAAGAAAGCAACACCTGGATGGGAATAAATGTTTTAAAACTGTAGGCTGAATGGGGCCGAATGGATACAACCAAGAGAAAATAGCAGGTCAGCCCCCCCCCCCCTTAATTCCTTATCCTCTCCTACATTCTATTATTATTTTTATCTTTCTACTATAGCCTAATTGAATCCTCGTTACCTCCTTGGGATCGAAACAGTTGTGGAATCAGTGTACAGTCGCGCTAATAAGTGATGTTTCGGCACCAAGTATGTTTTGATCAATAATTGGTATCAACAATATCTAAGTTTCATTTCTTCATATCGAGTGAAATATACAAACATGTTCCTACACTTACCCACCCTATTCAACATCTGACAGACATTAATACAACACAGGGCGAGCCAAACGTAATGCCAGCTGGGACATGACTTATTAGCGCGACCGTACCTCTGCAAACTTTGTAAATATATGTATCTCTCCCTGACCCGCTTTGTTCAGCACGAATATATGTATCTCTCCCTGACCCGCTTTGTTCAGCACGAATATATGTATCTCTCCCTGACCCGCTTTGTTCAGCACGAATATATGTATCTCTCCCTGACCCGCTTTGTTCAGCACGAATATATGTATCTCTCCCTGACCCGCTTTGTTCAGCACGAATATATGTATCTCTCCCTGACCCGCTTTGTTCAGCACGAATATATGTATCTCTCCCTGACCCGCTTTGTTCAGCACGAATTCAATTAATGAAGCCCGGGCCCCTGACACTTGACCTAATACTCTTAAGTTTAGGGGGTAGTACTCGCTTTTCTGGACCCCCTTCTCCCTCATGTCTAGCACATTAATTTTGAGGTTTTTAGACGTTATTTCCATTAGTTTGGCGATTTTGAGACCTTTCGCCTTTTTTTTCAATATTAAGACTTTTTGTGCCATTTAGGAGTCCATTTTTTCCTGGTGAGCGATAGCGAGCCTATAATTTTGACAAGGAATCGGCCTTCGGCCGGGAGATTTTTCTACCGAAAAATGTACAAATTTATCTTGAAAGGAGGTCTAGGGGGTGTTTTTCTAAGCTTGATGGAGGCCTAGCGAGGAAACTAACAAAATAAAATAAATAAATAAATATATATACTGTATAAACCAAAAACGAAGCACTACCCCCTTAAGCTCCAGGTGCAATTAACCTTTACTGGCTCATTCTCACAAATAGGTTACTAGAGCAAGACAAATGAAACGAGCTTGTTATATTTACTAGAGCAAGACAAATGAAACGAGCTTGTTATATTTATTTATTTATGTATGATATATATTTATAAAAAAAACATTCATTATCACCTGGCCATTATTTAGAGTATTATAGCTATATTCACAGTTCACTTAATGTTAAAGAAGTGTAACTTATAATTGACATTACTTAAGGGGAGATATCCACTTGAGAGATTTTGTTCTTGACTCCTTTCTCCATGTTTAGCCCCATTGCTTTTCTAATTTTAAGACGTTCGCCCCATTATTTTGACGATTTTAAGAACTTTCGACCCATTTCTGACCTGTCGTGCCATGTAGGTGTCGATTTTATCCTGGCGAGCGATAGCGAGCCTGTAATATAAGAGGAACCGGCTTTCAGCCGGGAAATTTTTCTACCGAAAAATGTACAAATTTATCTTGAAAGGGGGTCTAGGGGGAGTAATTTGAAGCTTGATGGAAGTCTAGGGAATCAACTAAAAACCTCCCCTTAACCAAACTTCAATTGTAATCCTTAGTTTACCCTTAGTTTACCCTTAGTTTACCCTTAGTTTATCCTTAGTTTACCCTTAGTTTACCCTTAGTTTACCCTTAGTTTAGCCTTAGTTTACCCTTAGTTTATCCTTAGTTTACCCTTAGTTTAGCCTTAGTTTACCCTTAGTTTATCCTTAGTTTACCCTTAGTTTACCCTTAGTTTACCCTTAGTTTACCCCTAGGCTCTTCCATTAGGACGCACTTTATATTATAAATTATTATATTGGCTACCATTAGACGATTTTAGCTTTGGAAGGCTCTCTAGGAATCGAAAGAGGCATAGTCTATCTCTGTTAACCCTCTGATTCCCATATTCCATCTTAACATTAAGGCAGCCCACCTCGCTTATTGTTTTCTCTTTCTCTCCCTCTCTCTTTGGCTTGTATCCATTCGGCCACATTTAGTCTACTGTTTTAAGACGTTTACCCCCATCCAGGTGTCAATATTTTCCTGGCGAGCGGTAGCGAGCCAGCATATATATTTTTGTTTTGACAGCAAGCTAAATTTGTACATTTTTCGATAGAAAAATGTCTCCGGCAAAGACGGATTTCTCCATACAATGCTGGCTCGCTATCGCTCGCCAGGTAGAAATCGACACCTGGATGGGGATAAACTTCTTAAAACAGTTGGCTGAATGGGGCCGAATTAATACCATCCAGGGAAAGAGAAAAGGAGAGAAAGATAAAAAAAGAAACCGGTGACCCCCCCCGGCTGGTAACATGAAACACGAATGAGGGTGAACAGGGAGAGGATTGTGAAGCGTGTGTGGAGTAAAAGGGCAACACCTGCAAGTAGATTAAGTAGCTAAGCTGAGAGAGAGAGAGAGAGAGAGAGTGTGGGGGAGAGAATGAGAGAGAGAGAGAGAGAGAGAGAGAGAGAGAGAGAGAGAGAGAGAGAGAGAGAGAGAGAGAGAGAATGAGAGAGAGAGCTGTACCATGCAATTTCGTAACATCATTGGCCAGTGCTCTTTAATCAACACTGTATATTTATTTTTATATTCACAAACTAGATCCAGGTATTTTAATTTTATGAATCAAGTCTATAAAACATTTGCGGGATGGAATGCTATACCGTATAGCTATATCACTCTCTGACTAATAACCTATCGTAATATTTGCGGGATGGAATGATATACCGTATAGCTATATCACTCTCTGACTAATAACCTATCGTAACATTTGCGGGATGGAATGATATACCGTATAGCTATATCACTCTCTGACTAATAACCTATCGTAATATTTCGATATGCTATCTTTGTTTCAGCGAATACTAGTCTATAATGCAAGCTTTCTTAGCATGCATTGATTGGCACAGTATGTATAATATGTGGTTTATATAATATTTATTATATAACAATACATATTCTACATCATCATTATATATTTGATGATTATTTATCAATTTGTTATTATGTGTCATCAGTTGCTTTCAAGTGATGCATATATACACAAGGATAATGGAATTTGTTATTATGTGTCATCAGTTGCTTTCAAGTGATGCATATAATATACACAAGGATAATGGAATTTGTTATTATGTGTCATCAGTTGCTTTCAAGTGATGCATATATACACAAGGATAATGGAATTTGTTATTATGTGTCATCAGTTGCTTTCAAGTGATGCATATAATTATACACAAGGATAATGGAATTTGTTATTATGTGTCATCAGTTGCTTTCAAGTGATGCATATATACACAAGGATAATGGAATTTGTTATTATGTGTCATCAGTTGCTTTCAAGTGATGCATATAATATACACAAGGATAATGGAATTTGTTATTATGTGTCATCAGTTGCTTTCAAGTGATGCATATATACACAAGGATAATGGAATTTGTTATTATGTGTCATCAGTTGCTTTCAAGTGATGCATATAATATACACAAGGATAATGGAATTTGTTATTATGTGTCATCAGTTGCTTTCAAGTGATGCATATATACACAAGGATAATGGAATTTGTTATTATGTGTCATCAGTTGCTTTCAAGTGATGCATATATATACACAAGGATAATGGAATTTGTTATTATGTGTCATCAGTTGCTTTCAAGTGATGCATATATACACAAGGATAATGGAATTTGTTATTATGTGTCATCAGTTGCTTTCAAGTGATGCATATAATATACACAAGGATAATGGAATTTGTTATTATGTGTCATCAGTTGCTTTCAAGTGATGCATATATACACAAGGATAATGGAATTTGTTATTATGTGTCATCAGTTGCTTTCAAGTGATGCATATAATATACACAAGGATAATGGAATTTGTTATTATGTGTCATCAGTTGCTTTCAAGTGATGCATATATACACAAGGATAATGGAATTTGTTATTATGTGTCATCAGTTGCTTTCAAGTGATGCATATAATATACACAAGGATAATGGAATTTGTTATTATGTGTCATCAGTTGCTTTCAAGTGATGCATATATACACAAGGATAATGGAATTTGTTATTATGTGTCATCAGTTGCTTTCAAGTGATGCATATAATATACACAAGGATAATGGAATTTGTTATTATGTGTCATCAGTTGCTTTCAAGTGATGCATATATACACAAGGATAATGGAATTTGTTATGTGTCATCAGTTGCTTTCAAGTGATGCATATATACACAAGGATAATGGAATTTGTTATTATGTGTCATCAGTTGCTTTCAAGTGATGCATATATACACAAGGATAATGGAATTTGTTATTATGTGTCATCAGTTGCTTTCAAGTGATGCATATATACACAAGGATAATGGAATTTGTTATTATGTGTCATCAGTTGCTTTCAAGTGATGCATATAATATACACAAGGATAATGGAATTTGTTATTATGTGTCATCAGTTGCTTTCAAGTGATGCATATATACACAAGGATAATGGAATTTGTTATTATGTGTCATCAGTTGCTTTCAAGTGATGCATATAATATACACAAGGATAATGGAATTTGTTATTATGTGTCATCAGTTGCTTTCAAGTGAGCATATATACAAGGATAATGGAATTGTTATTATGTGTCATCAGTTGCTTTCAAGTGATGCATATTACCACAAGGATAATGGAATTTGTTATTATGTGTCATCAGTTGCTTTCAATTGATTATATATAACAAGGATAATGGAATTTGTTATTATGTGTCATCAGTTCCTTTCAAGTGATGCATATAATATACACAAGGATAATGGAATTTGTTATTATGTGTCATCAGTTGCTTTCAAGTGATGCATATACACAAGGATAATGGAATTTGTTATTATGTGTCATCAGTTGCTTTCAAGTGATGCATATATACACAAGGATAATGGAATTGTTTATTATGTGTCATCAGTTGCTTTCAAGTGATGCATATATACACAAGGAAATGGAATTTGTTATTATGTGTCATCAGTTGCTTTCAAGTGATGCATATACACAAGGATAATGGAATTTGTTATTATGTGTCATCAGTTGCTTTCAAGTGATGCATATATACACAAGGATAATGGAATTTGTTATTATGTGTCATCAGTTGCTTTCAAGTGATGCATATAATATACACAAGGATAATGGAATTTGTTATTATGTGTCATCAGTTGCTTTCAAGTGATGCATATAATTATACACAAGGATAATGGAATTTGTTATTATGTGTCATCAGTTGCTTTCAAGTGATGCATATATACACAAGGATAATGGAATTTGTTATTATGTGTCATCAGTTGCTTTCAAGTGATGCATATATACACAAGGATAATGGAATTTGTTATTATGTGTCATCAGTTGCTTTCAAGTGATACATATATACACAAGGATAATGGAATTTGTTATTATGTGTCATCAGTTGCTTTCAAGTGATACATATATACACAAGGATAATGGAATTTGTTATTATGTGTCATCAGTTGCTTTCAAGTGATGCATATATACACAAGGATAATGGAATTTGTTATTATGTGTCATCAGTTGCTTTCAAGTGATGCATATATACACAAGGATAATGGAATTTCACGGGCCGGCTGAATATAATCTAAATTGACCTTTACCTTTAAGGGGGTGTCACCTGCTTTGTTCTCATTCTCTCCTTTTCTCTCTTTCTTTGGCTTGTATCCATTCGGCTCCATTCAGCCAACTGTTTTAAGACGTTTATCCCCATCCAGGTGTTGATTTCTTCCTGGCGAGCGATAGCGAGCCATCATTGTATGAAGAAATCCGGCTTAGCCGGAGAAATTTTTCTATCGAAAAATTTACACATTTAGCTTGATGTAAAACAAAAAAAATATATATGCTTGCTAGCTACCGCTCGCCAGGAAAATATTGACACATGGATGGGGGTAAACGTCTTAAAACATTAGGTTTAATGGGGCCGAAGGGATACAAGCCAAAGAGAGAGGGAGAGAGAGAGAGAACAAAAAGCGAGGAGGGCTCCCTTAAATAACTTTTGTCTATTTTTAGAACCAATGATTGATAATTCATCTATGCCATATTGACGTCATAAGTAGGAACAGAAATAGCTATAATTTTATTTTCAACGTTCTTTATTTAGTCTTTGTATTTGAAATATTTACTCCTTTATTCATATTCACGATTTCCTTTGTTCTGTTAGTTATTCAGAATAATACCGCTGTGAAGAAAGGTGGAGGTATGTATGGAGCTTCCTTTCCATTTCAAACTTTCTATAAATTTCCTCAGAGTATATTTAAGACCTATGTCATCACATTTAACCTGTTTCATTGAACGTGGCACGGGTGCCGGAGGAGATGGAGGGTGGGGAAAGAGTATTTACTCTTACTTTCACTATTCTTTATTATTATTCTGTTATCTGTGCTAGAATTTAGTGTTGACCACCTCGTATGGACTGTAAGGTTACTCTCTCTCTCTCTCTCTCTCTCTCTCTCTAGAGAGGAGAGTGGGAAAGTGTTGTAGAAAGACACACCTGTAGAGATAGAGGAGACGAAAAGGGCTTATAAAATTTAAAGAAGTTACACAAATAGGTATAATGAGATAAAGTTGTGGAATAAGTTACACAAATAGGTATAATAATAGGTATAATAAGAAGTTACACAAATAGGTATAATAATAGGTATAATAATAGGTATAATAAGAGGTATAATAAGAAGTTACACAAATAGGTATAATAATAGGTATAATAATAGGTATAATAATAGGTATAATAAGTAGTTACACAAATACGTATAGTAATAGGTATAATAATAGGTATAATAAGAAGTTACACATATAGGTATACCGGTAGTAATAGGTATAATAAGAAGTTACACAAATAGGTATAATAATAGGTATAGTAATAGGTATAATAAGAAGTTACACAAATAGGTATAATAATAGGTATAGTAATAGGTATAATAAGAAGTTACACAAATAGCTATAATAATAGGTATAATAAGTAGTTACACAAATAGGTATAGTAATAGGTATAATAAGAAGTTACACAAATAGGTACCGGTATAATGAGATAACGTTGTGGAATAATGATCAAGAAGCATAAATCTCCTGCAAGTGTAATAAAAGAGGTTAGCAGTACAGTAGAATGTAACACGGACACCAATTTATACTTTAAAAGCTTTATAAATATGAGAGGTCAAATACTTAACCCCTTCAGCACGATGACGTATTGTTACCTTTGATTCTGGCTAAAATTAGACGGTTTTATGTAGTTTAAAAAGGGTCTATGTTATTCAGTGGGTTTAATGAGACCCTTAATTTAATGAGTCCTAGAGGTTGGTTATAAGCTAAAGAAAACGGTCGTATGGTAACCAGAATATGATGAAAATTATGTCATGGTACTGAAGGGGTTAAAACTGAGACACGACAATTAGGATATCAAGAGGAAATAAAGATGATACTAAACAATATCCACTGCGATGAAAATATAGTACGGTACTATAGGGTTGATGTGTGAGAGAGAGAGAGAGAGAGAGAGAGAGAGAGAGAGAGAGAGAGAGAGAGAGAGAGAGAGCAGCCATCTTTCTCTGTGGACGCCATTTTGTAGCCGTAATTATCAAACAATTGGTGACATTTAATTTTTAATCCTGAAGAATTTTTATTTAAGGGGGAAGTGCTTTGTTTTTGGCCTATTGTATATATATATATATATATATATATATATATATATATATATATATATACTGTATATATATATATATACATTTGTTTTAGATGTTCTAGCTAGAACTCCATCAAGCTAAAAAAGATACCCCCTAGACCCCCTTTCAAGATTAATTTGTACATTATTCGGTAGAGAAATGTCGCGGCCAATTGCCGATTCCTTCTGAAATTACAGGCTCGCTATCGCTCGCCAGGAAAATATCGACACCTAAATGGCACGAAACGTCTTAATATTGACAAATAAAGGAGGCGAAAGGTCTCAAAATCGCCAAAGTAACGGAACGAACGTCTTAAAATCCTAAAGCAATTATGCTAAACATGAGGGAGAAGGGGGTCCAGAAAAACCGAGCACTACCCCCTTAAAGGCCTAGCCTAACTGTATATCCGAATGTATCTCATGGGTTTGAACGTATACGAGTTTATTGTCTATTCGCTGTAAGTAGGCGAGACATCATGACCTCTAACCTCTGGAACTCAAAAACGACTAGAGTAATCGAGCTAATATGTCTAGCATTTGGGAAGAGTCTGCCAGGGAATATGTGTGGTAAATTACAGCCCATTCGCTTCAGCCCTTTTTGAGTTACAGCAGATAGAGGTCATGATTTCTCGCCTACTTACAGCGAATAGACAAGAGAGCGGCTCATGACAACAGTGACACCAATTTGTTTTTGTTTTTTTCTAAAGGGCGACAGTTGGCCGATCTGTATTACTATCGGGTCTCTCGAGGGTTTAGGTTGGTTCCGCCTCACTAATTGGAGGTGTATACTCTCACTTCCGCCCCCCCCCCCCCCTTACCTGTCCTCCTCAGTTCATTATCCTACTTCCGGCTGCGGTTTCGGGTTTACTTCCGTTTCTAAAGCTGGTATCACACGAGCGCTTTTTCCCTCAACATTTATCCTCAACACTGGTCTGGCAGCTTATGAGGTCAACATTTGCAATATTTCTGCTACCTAAATTCATCCATCGTCATCCTAGTTTCCGATACCAGTGTAAAATAATCCAGAAATGTTGCCAGAAAAATGTTGACCATAGAATGTTGACTTTTTTTTTGGTTTTAAGAGACAATGAACGGAGGAAGGAAAAACACAGATAAAACAAAAAGGTCCATGTGCCTAAAGGCATCCTCCATTCATAAAATGTTTGTAACAACTGGATTTAAACATTTGTAGATTGTAAGTTTGTGGAAAGCAATTCGAGGGAAGTTAATTCCAAAGAGTAGTAGCTCTGGGGATAAATTAATTCTGATAAGCAGAAGTTCTGCATTGTGGAGGAGAAAGTGTAAATTCATGGGCGCTCTCAGCTGCCCTAGTTCTACGGGGAAAGATGTGGAGAGGCGGCACAATTGAAGCAAGTTCCTCGGAACAATTGCTGTGAAAATATCTGTAGAATAATGCAAGGGTGCAACGTTTCTTCGTATGGATAATGTAGGAAGGTCCTGTGTGATTGCAGGGTTATTGATTAATCTAATAGCTTTATTTTGAATTTTGTCCAACTGCCTCAATGCAACCACTCCACTTCCACCCCACAGAGGTGAACAGTAATCCATCTGAGAACGCACATGACTTTTATATATTACGGCCAACTGCTCGTCAGTGAAGAATTCTCGAACTCTGTACAGGAGTCCCATTTTTTTAGAGGCATTCTTAGCAATGCTTCTAACATAATGTGTCCAGCTCAAGTTAGTAGTTAATGTTACACCGAGAATGTCAATACTAGGGGAAGTGGGAATATTTACATAATTAAAAAATATATGGGAGTCAGTGAGATTCTGTCGGTTAGAAAATTGAATGTACTTGGTTTTCTGTGCATTAAAGGAAACTAGATTCTCTTGTCCCCATTCATTAATTCTAGAAAGGTCCTGGTTCAGAGAAATTGCAGTGTTTATTTTTGAATTTATAAGATCGGGTTGGGTGAAAGAATTGGTAAATGTGAAGGAACTGTGGAGTGTTGAGTCATCTGCGTAGGAATGTATTGGATTATGAGTGGTAGATATGAGATCATTGATATGAATGAGGAACAGAGTTGGGGCCAAAACTGATCCCTGGGGAACACCAGCATTTATTGAGTGAAATTGAGAATAATGGCCATCTACCATTACACATATTTTTCTGTTATGAAGATAAGAAGAAATTAGTGGAACTAATGATGCAAGGCCGTAGTGTGACATCTTTGACAATAAGGATTGATGCCAGACTCTATCAAATGCCTTTGATATATCCAGTGCTATTGTATGTGTTTCACCATGTTGGTCTGTAGCTTGGTTGATTTGATGCGTAAGAAGGCAAAGAATGTCTGCAGTTGATCGACATCGTCTAAAACCATATTGCCTATCACTGATTAATTTATTATTCTCCAGATGCTTAATTATGTGATTATTTAATATAATTTCAAAGACTTTGCCAAGAGTGGAAGTTATAGCTATTGGTCTGTAGTTTGATGGATCTGAAGAGGCACCTTTTTTAGGAACTGGATGGATGTTTGCTTCTTTCCAGGGTACTGGGAAGCATGAGGTATGAGTACACAGACGGAAAAAATTTGCCAATACAGGAGCGAGCACCAAGGAGCAATTCTTAAGTACTATTGGAGGAATTTCATCTGGACCTGGAGCCTTATCTACTGAGAGATTCTGCAAAATAATTTTGACATGTCTGGTGTGGATCTTAAGTGAGGGAATTTCAGGCGAATTAAAATTAAGTACAGGGACATCTTGATTTATTTCATCTAAGGTTGAGTTGGTGGAGAAAATATCCGCAAGAAGGTTAGCTTTACCTCGTGGGTCACTTACAAGATTGCCAGTCGGAGATTTTAATGGTGGAATGGATGAAGCAGTAGTGAAGTTGGATTTGAATGAGTTAAGAGTAGACCAAAATATTTTGTTATCATTTGGATTATTTAGAAGTTTATTTGCCTGCTTATGGAGAAAGTTTGATTTAGTTAGGTTTAATACAGTTTTGGAATGATTTCTGATGTTTCTAAAGTAATTAAAGACTTCATGTGTTTTTGATCTTGTGTATGCATTGTAGGCTATTGCTTTTTGTTCAGTTACTCTAGCACAATTATGGTCAAACCATTTAGGTGAATTAGATCTTTTACTGTACTTTTGATGAGGAATAAAAGTTTCCATTCCAATTTTTACAAAATCTTGTATGTGGCTTAAGGTGGAATGTGCATCATTAGAAAAGAAAGAGGTCCAGGGAATATCAGTAAAGAAACCTTGAAGACCCTCCCAGTCTGCCCTATCGTAATGTCATTTAGTCACCAAAACAGGTTCAGAGTGGGAAGGTGTGGTAGGTGATAGACAGGTGGCCTGTATCAGACAGTGATCAGAAGATCCAAGCGGGGACCTCACTGTAACATCATAATTTTCTGAATTGGTTGTTAAAAATAAGTCCAGTAGGTGGGAATTATGATTAGGATTATCTGGTACACGGGTTGGTTGGTTGACTAGTTGAGTGAGATTAAATGAGTGCAAATAGCTCACATTCAAGACCAGCATCATTAGTCCTGGCTGAATGAGTGAGCCATTCAACATTATGGACATTAAAATCACCCAACACAGTGATTTCAGAAGAAGCATTTAAGTTGAGGACACTGAGTTGTGAGGACAGAGAATCAAAAAGACTTTGCTCTGGAGGAGTATTTGGGGAACGGTAGATGCAACATATGTATTTAAATTTACCAGCAGAAATTAATTTGTATATAGAATAATCAAAATAGGGACAATTGAAACCAGCTCTCGTGTGATACCGGCTTAAGGGGGGATGGGCCGGTTTTCTGGACCACATTGTCCCTCATGTTTAGCCCCATTAGTTTTCAGATGTTAAGATGTTTGCTCCATTAGTTAGTAGATTTTATGACCTTTCGCCCCATTTCTTCGTCAATATTTAGACCTTTCGTGCTATTTAGGTGTCAATTGTTTCCCTGACGAACGATAGTGAGCCTGTAAGGTTGGAAGAACCGGCCTTTGGCCGGGAACTTTGTCTACCGAAAAATGCACAGCTTGATCTAGAAGGGGGATCTAATGGATGTTTTTTTAAATCCGATGGAGGTCTAGGGAGGAAACTAGAAAAATAATGAATACATGCAAAAATCGGCCAAAAAGTGAACCATCCCCCCTTAAGATGATGTATATAGCCCTCTTATTAGTGAACCATCCCCCCTTAAGATGATGTATATAGCCCTCTTATTAGGGAACCATCCCCCCTTAAGATGATGTATATAGCCCTCTTATTAGTGAACCATCCCTCCTTAAGATGATGTATATAGACCTCTTATTAGTGAACCCTCCCGCTTAAGATGATGTATATAGCCCTCTTATTAGTGAACCATCCCCCTTAAGATGATGTATATAGCCCTCTTATTAGTGAACCATCCCCCCTTAAGATGATGTATATAGCCCTCTTATTAGTGAACCATCCCCCCTTAAGATGATGTATATAGCCCTCTTATTAGTGAACCATCCCCCCTTAAGATGATGTATATAGCCCTCTTATTAGTGAACCATCCCTCCTTAAGATGATGTATATAGCCCTCTTATTAGTGAACCATCCCCCCTTAAGGTGATGTATATAGCCCTCTTATTAGTGAACCATCCCCCCTTAAGATGATGTAAATCACCATCTTATTAGCGAACCATCCCTCCTTAAGATGATGTATATAGCCCTCTTATTAGTGAACCATCCCCCCTTAAGATGATGTATATAGCCCTCTTATTGGTGAACCATCCCCCCTTAAGATGATGTATATAGCCCTCTTATTAGTGAACCATCCCCCCTTAAGATGATGTATATAGCCCTCTTATTAGTGAACCATCCACCCTTAAGATGATGTATATAACCCTCTTATTAGTGAACCATCCCCCCTTAAGATGATGTATATAGCCCTCTTATTAGTGAACCATCCCCTCTTAAGATGATGTATATAGCCCTCTTATTAGTGAACCATCCCTCCTTAAGATGATGTATATAGCCCTCTTATTAGTGAACCATCCCCCCTTAAGATGATGTATATAGCCCTCTTATTAGTGAACCATCCCCCCTTAAGATGATGTATATAACCCTCTTATTAGTGAACCATCCCCCCTTAAGATGATGTATATAACCCTCTTATTAGTGAACCATCCCCCTTAAGATGATGTATATAGCCCTCTTATTAGTGAACCATCCCCCCTTAAGGTGATGTATATAGCCCTCTTATTAGTGAACCATCCCTCCTTAAGATGATGTATATAACCCTCTTATTAGTGAACCATCCCTCCTTAAGATGATGTATATAGCCCTCTTATTAGTGAACCATCCCTCCTTAAGATGATGCATATAGCCCTCTTATTAGTGAACCATCCCTCCTTCAGATGATGTATATAACCCTCTTATTAGTGAACCATCCCTCCTTAAGATGATGTATATAGCCCTCTTATTAGTGAACCATCCCTCCTTAAGATGATGTATATAGCCCTCTTATTAGTGAACCATCCCTCCTTAAGATGATGTATATAGCCCTCTTATTAGTGAACCATCCCTCTTTAAGATGATGTATATAGCCCTCTTATTAGTGAACCATCCCTCCTTAAGATGATGCATATAGCCCTCTTATTAGTGAACCATCCCTCCTTAAGATGATGTATATAACCCTCTTATTAGTGAACCATCCCCCCTTAAGATGATGTATATAGCCCTCTTATTAGTGAACCATCCCCCCTTAAGATGATGTATATAGCCCTCTTATTGGTGAACCATCCCCCCTTAAGATGATGTATATAGCCCTCTTATTAGTGAACCATCCCCCCTTAAGATGATGTATATAACCCTCTTATTAGTGAACCATCCCCCCTTAAGATGATGTATATAACCCTCTTATTAGTGAACCATCCCCCTTAAGATGATGTATATAGCCCTCTTATTAGTGAACCATCCCTCCTTAAGATGATGCATATAGCCCTCTTATTAGTGAACCATCCCTCCTTCAGATGATGTATATAACCCTCTTATTAGTGAACCATCCCTCCTTAAGATGATGTATATAGCCCTCTTATTAGTGAACCATCCCTCCTTAAGATGATGTATATAGCCCTCTTATTAGTGAACCATCCCTCCTTAAGATGATGTATATAGCCCTCTTATTAGTGAACCATCCCTCTTTAAGATGATGTATATAGCCCTCTTATTAGTGAACCATCCCTCCTTAAGATGATGCATATAGCCCTCTTATTAGTGAACCATCCCTCCTTAAGATGATGTATATAACCCTCTTATTAGTGAACCATCCCCACGTAAGATGATGTATATAGCCCTCTTATTAGTGAACCATCCCCCCTTAAGATGATGTATATAGCCCTCTTATTGGTGAACCATCCCCCCTTAAGATGATGTATATAGCCCTCTTATTAGTGAACCATCCCCCCTTAAGATGATGTATATAGCCCTCTTATTAGTGAACCATCCCTCCTTAAGATGATGTATATAGCCCTCTTATTAGTGAACCATCCCCCCTTAAGATGATGTATATAGCCCTCTTATTAGTGAACCATCCCTCCTTAAGATGATGTATATAGCCCTCTTATTAGTGAACCATCCCCCCTTAAGATGATGTATATAGCCCTCTTATTAGTGAACCATCCCCCCTTAAGATGATGTATATAGCCCTCTTATTAGTGAACCATCCACCCTTAAGATGATGTATATAGCCCTCTTATTAGTGAACCATCCCTCCTTAAGATGATGTATATAGCCCTCTTATTAGTGAACCATCCCTCCTTAAGATGATGTATATAGCCCTCTTATTAGTGAACCATCCCTCCTTAAGATGATGTATATAGCCCTCTTATTAGTGAACCATCCGCCCTTAAGATGGTGTATATAGCCCTCTTATTAGTGAACCATCCCTCCTTAAGATGATGTATATAACCCTCTTATTAGTGAACCATCCCTCCTTAAGATGATGTATATAGCCCTCTTATTAGGCCTAGTCGTTACTTGTTGTCATTCTTATTCAACTCTATATTTCTACCGTTTATCATATGTCATTATCATATCTTTGTTCCCTTACGCCCCCATTCTCTTAAGGGGGGTCACCGGCTTTTTTTCTCTTTCTCTCCCTCTCTCTTTGGCTTGTATCCATTCGGCCCCATTCAGCCTACTGGTTTAAGACGTTTACCCCCATCCAGGTGTCAATATTTTCCTGGCGAGCGCTAGCGAGTCAGCATATATGTAGCATATATATATATTTTTTACAGCAAACTAAATTTGTACATTTTTCGATAGAAAAATATCACCTGCGAAGCCGGATTTATCCATACAATGCTGGCTCGCTATCGCTCGCCAGGAAGAAACCGACACCTGGATGGGGATAAACGTCTTAAAACAGTTGGCTGAATGGGGCCGAGTGGATACAAGCCAGAGAAAGAGAGAAAAGGAAAGAGAGGTAAAAAAAAAAAAAAACAGGTGACCCCCTTAACCCATTCAGTACCAGGGACGTCTTTTTCATCATATTCTGGCAACTATTAGACGATTTTATTCAGCTTAGGAAGGACCTCTAGCAATAATAAGGCTTCAAACTATCTAAACCAACCCTTTTACCTACCGCAGATCCTTCCTAAGCTGCATAATTTCGTCTAGAACTCTAGATATACAGTAGCTAGAATCAAGTATACCACACGTCGCTGATACTCAAAGGGTTAAGGGAGCCCACCTCGTATTTTTTTCTCCCTCTCTGGTTTGTATCCATTCGGCCCCATTCAGCCTACTGTTTTAAGACGTTTACCCCAATCCAGGTGTCAATATTTTCCTGGCAAGCGGTAGCGAGCCAGAATACATATATTTTGTTTTGACATCAAGCTAAATTTGTACATTTTTCGATAGAAAAGTGTCCGGCGAAGCCGGATTTGTCCATACAATGCTGGTTCGCTATCGCTCGCCAGGAAGAAATCGACACCTGGATGGGGATAAACGTCTTAAAACAGTTGGCTGAATGGGGCCGAATGGATACAAGCCAGGGAAAGAGAGAAACGGAGATAAAAATAAAAAAAACGGTGACCCCCCTTAAGCCAGTATCACACGAGAGCTTTTTTAGTCAACATTCGATAATCAACATGTTTATGGCATCATTTCTGGAATATTTTGCACTGGTATCGGAAACTAGACTGATGGTAGATGAATTAAGGTAACCGAAATACTTAATATGATGACCTCCTAAGCTGCCAGACCAGTGTTGAGCATAAATGTCGAGGGAAAAAGCGCTTGTGTGATACCGGCTTTAGTTTGTTTGGAGACTATAGTCCATTTATTAGCCTATAAGTATTAAGTAGGCGAGAAACTGTGACCCCTAACCTCTGTAACTCACAACCGACCAGAGTAATCCAGCTAATATTTATACCATTTGGGAAAACACTGCCAGGGAATAGGTGTGGACATTTACAGCCCATTTGCTCTAGCCCTTTTTGAGTTACAGAGCTTAGGGTTCACAGTTCCTCGCCTACCTATAATAAATAGACTACAGCACAGGGATTTTATGTCATAATGATGTGCGGGGGTTGTGAGAAAAGGCTTAGTATAGGATCGTCAAAATGATAGTTACTATATTTGATAATATAGCTAATCTAGAATCGTGTCTATCGTGAGATATTTACTACTTATTTACTCTGCAAACTCTCTCTCTTCGCCGCAATGTTGCATCTCTCTCGCTATTCTATCACTACTACAATAATCGGTGCTCCTCAAAGCTCTCCCAGTGTATACCACCTCCTCTAGGTAGGGTACGTGGTACCCGTCTTACAACACAATCCCACCCCTACTCTGTGCAACTCTCCAACCCATGAGTGAAACGTTACTCTGTCTTCTATGCAACAGCTGAGCTCTGGAACTCTCTCCCAGAATCTGTCTTTCCCTCCTCCTATGACTTAAATTGCTTCAAACTCTGTGTGTCCAGGCATTTTGACTCTAACTTCCCTTGATTTTGGCCCTGTCACTCTTTCAACTATGGGGGAGGCACTCGCTACAAGCAGTTTTGCCTTTTGTCTCCCTCACTCACATTGAAAAACAAAATACCTAAAATAATATTGGTACTACACCTAAGCTTACGTTGTAACAAATATACTGTAGAATCTTTACCCTCATCCACCAATTGATAATTTTGTTTCGTTGTTGATGAAATTCATGATTTTGTCTGTTCCTATCCCTCCAATCATAAGCTTTCTCTAGCCTGTGGACTCGAAGCCTGATGGACAACAAAGTCCGGAAAGTATGCAACATATAGCACTGGAAGGCTGTGTGTCACCCCAATAGTATCAACACATAGCACTGGAAGGTTGACTGTCACCCCAATAGTGTCAACATATAGCACTGGAAGGCTGTGTGTCACCACAATAGTGTCAACATATAGCACTGGAAGGTTGACTGTCACCCCAATAGTGTCAACATATAGCACTGGAAGGCTGTGTGTCACCACAATAGTGTCAACATATAGCACTGGAAGGTTGACTGTCACCCCAATAGTGTCAACATATAGCACTGGAAGGCTGTGTGTCACCACAATAGTGTCAACATATAGCACTGGAAGGTTGACTGTCACCCCAATAGTGTCAACATATAGCACTGGAAGGTTGACTGTCACCACAATAGTGGCAACATATAGCACTGGAAGGTTGACTGTCACCCCAATAGTGTCAACATATAGCACTGGAAGGCTGTGTGTCACCACAATAGTGTCAACATATAGCACTGGAAGGTTGACTGTCACCCCAATAGTGTCAACATATAGCACTGGAAGGCTGTGTGTCCCCACAATAGTGTCAACATATAGCACTGGAAGGCTGTGTGTCACCACAATAGTGTCAACATATAGCACTGGAAGGTTGACTATCACCCCAATAGTGTCAACATATAGCACTGATCCAACGATGTACAGCGAACCCGGTCGGAAGATTTGCTTTTAAAGTACCAGCAGCTGATCAAGTCGTTTAAGGAGAAGTCATCAAGTATCATCGTCTCAGGAATCGTCCCCCGGCTTGGTGTAGAGAGCCAATTTTACAACATAGCCACCAGCACAAATCGTTGTCTAGCAAACCTCTGCAGGAAGGAGAACGTGGGATTCGTCGACACCTGGGACAATTTCTACTACGATGACTATTTGTTTTCGGACGATGGAGTTCATCTGAACCAGGTGGGAGCAGCACGTTTTGGGCGTCTTCTCAACGATGCGGTGAAGGATTTTCGGAGAAGAAATCGACTCAGCACAGGACAACCAGGAAGGAGGACCGAAGACAGCGAGGGAGGCAACATGCGAAGGAATTAAATCTAATCTGTCAAGAACCGCGAATTTGGATAAAGCTCCACCAACACGACCCAAATTCAAAACCGCCAGGGATAACGACCGAGGACCGATGTCAGCCATGAATGTAAATGTAGATCCGATCAGAACCAAAAATTTGATTAAAGAACGTTCTGTGAGTTCTAAAACCGCAACTTTAAAGGTTTTCTATGCAAACGCTCGTAGCATACGCAATAAATTTTAAGATTTAGATTAACTAGTGTTTACTGAAAATTATGATGTGATTGGTATAACAGAGTCTTGGCTCAATACAGTAGATAGAGACTTTTTAGCAGAGTATTCACTTCCCGGTTATGTAATGTTTGAGAAAAGCCGAATAAATAAAAATGGAGGTGGCGTTTTATTTTATATCAAAGAAAGTCTTAACCCGACCCTCTTGTCAAAACCTCAAATTGTGAACGTCGACACATCTTTTGTGCTAATAAAGAATACTAAAGGTACAAAAATAATACTTGCATTAATATACAGACCTCCAGCTCAATCAGTGCAAACTGACCGAGAAATTTATGAACAAATTGCAGATGTAAGTAACTCACAAGATACCGTATTTTTTGGCGACTTTAATTTACCTGTGACCAAGTGGGGCGATACTCTTACTTCACACTCCGGACATGACTTGTATACGAACTTGCAAGAGAGTTCGCTTTATCAATTTGTTCGAACACCGACCCGTGGTAATAACGTTCTTGACAGTGTACTTGCAACAAAAGAAGAATTAATAGAGAATTTGAATGTTGGTGATGAATTCAGTAACAGCGACCATCGTACGATAACTTTCACTTTAAACTTTACTAGTAACGAACCAATAGTAGCATCGAAAAAGTCCCTAATTTCAAGAAAGCAAACTTTCATAAACTTAGAGCTATGTTTAAAGAAACTGACTAGAGCTTTTTAATTAACAATAACGACATAAATACATCTTGGAAGTTATTCGAAACCACTTACCTAAAAGCAGTGCAAGACTGCATACCATCGAAAATACGGCGTCCAGGCCATAATAATAAGCCCAAATGGTGGAATAAAGATATATCAAACTGCCTGCTTGCTAAAAAATTTGCTAATGATAGATTAAAATCCTCACAAAATGACGAAGAACGGGTGAAATTTGTAGAGCTACGACGCAAAGCCAAAAAGTTAATTAAGCAAAGTAAAAAGACCCTAGAGTTACATATTGCGAATCAAAGTAAAACAAACCCGAAAGAATTCTATAGTTATATCAGAGAGAAAAAAGTAGTTTCTTCAACTGTTGGACCGTTAGTCGATGAAAATGGAGAATACACCAAAGACGAAGTACAAATGAGTAATGCTCTCAATACCTTCTTTGCATCAGTTTTTACAACAGAAGACCTCAGTGATATCCCTACACCATCGCCGATTCAGATTGATAATTCAGATGTTCTAAGCAATATCACCGTTACAGAGAGAGAAGTATTGAATTGTTTAGATAAACTCAAGGTAAATAAAATGCCTGGACCTGATACAATCTCGCCTAGAGTTCTAAAGGAAGCTAAGGATGAGCTCTCC
Source organism: Paralithodes platypus (assembly GCA_032716605.1). Classification (NCBI taxonomy): domain Eukaryota; kingdom Metazoa; phylum Arthropoda; class Malacostraca; order Decapoda; family Lithodidae; genus Paralithodes; species Paralithodes platypus. Next base: position 42,868,471 of record CM064510.1, read on the forward strand.
AAACCACTAACATTACTATTCAATAAATCCTTGCAGTCTGGAACTATGCCTGATCAGTGGAAGATAGCCAACGTAACACCGATATTCAAAAAAGGCAGCAAATCCCTACCCAGTAACTATCGTCCAATTAGCTTAACCTCAGTTGTATGTAAAATGCTAGAAACGGTCATAAGAGACAGACTCGTAAATAACTTACAGGAAAATAACATACTTAAAGATACTCAACACGGCTTTCGTAAAAAACGTTCCTGTTTAACAAACCTCTTAGACTTCTTCCACGATATCCTCAACCTCTACGATTAGAGTAAAGCTGTAGATATTATATACCTTGATTTTCAAAAGGCCTTTGACAAAGTTCCCCACAAACGTTTACTGCTAAAACTAAAAGCGCATGGAATACAAGACGGTGTGTTGAAATGGATAGAAAATTGGCTCAGCGACAGAAAGCAAAGAGTAGTCATAAACGGTAAGGCATCTAAATGGACCAATGTAAGTAGCGGGGTACCCCAGGGATCGGTACTAGGACCAATTCTCTTTCTAATTTACATCAACGACATAGATGAGGGTCTCACCTGTACAATCTCAAAATTTGCTGACGATACAAAAATTGCAAATAGCGTACTCTCAAAAGATCAAGTTGACGATATGCAACACAATCTAGATAAATTGTCACATTGGGCCCAAATTTGGCAAATGAGTTTCAATGCGGATAAATGTAAAGTACTACATATCGGATACCTAAATGAGAAAGCAAACTGTTCGATGAATGGCACTCAGCTTAAGAATGTAAACAGAGAAACCGATCTGGGAGTAACAATATCGAGTAACCTAAAACCCAGTCAACAATGTTCAGAAGTTGTTAAGAAGGCAAACAAAATAATTGGCTTTATAGGCAGGTCATTTGAGCATAAATCCAAAGACGTTATCCTAACCCTTTACAATTCCTTAGTCCACCCTCTTCTGGAATACTGCATTCAATGCTGGTGCCCTTATTACCAAAAAGACATAAACAAGTTAGAACGAGTTCAACGTAGAGTTACCAAAATGATACCTAGCCTAAAGAACAAACCATACGAAGAGCGTCTTAGAGAATTAAATCTATTTCTTTTAAACCAGCGCAGATTAAGAGGTGACTTAATTCAAGTGTTCAAAATCATCAAAGGCATCGACAATATGAACTGTAGTAAGTACTTCACTATCGACCAATCTAATTACACGCAGGGAAACGGTTGCAAAATTATTGGTAAATCTTTTAACTCACACGAATCTAATAATTTCTTCTTCAATCGAGTTGTCAACTAGTGGAATGGGCTTCCCCGAGACGTTATAGACTGCAGCACCGTTGATTCATTTAAATTCCGCCTAGACAAATATCTCGCATCAAACCCGCGACTGACTGCGTTTGTAAATGAATAACTTTATTTTATCCTCCCCTCAGTTACTAACCCCTATGTCCCCTACTAACTTCCTAGTCCTGCCACGGACATTAGTTCCAGGGCAGTAGTTCCCTTTCCAATGTTCCCTTACCCACTGTAAACCACTGTTTGGACACTTGATCCTCAGTGTTTTGGAGGACAAGCAGCCTAGAAGGGTCACTAGATCTGTTGTTGTTTGATTTCCTTTGTACTCCTTTGTACACTGGAAGGTTGACTGTCACCCCAATAGTGTCAACATATAGCACTGGAAGGTTGACTGTCACCACAATAGTGTCAACATATAGCACTGGAAGGTTGACTGTCACCACAATAGTGTCAACATATAGCACTGGAAGGTTGACTCTCACCACAATAGTGTCAACATATAGCACTGGAAGGTTGTCTGTCACCCCAATAGTGTCAACATATAGCACTGGAAGGTTGTCTGTCACCCCAATAGTGTCAACATATAGCACTGGAAGGTTGTCTGTCACCCCAATAGTGTCAACATATAGCACTGGAAGGTTGTCTGTCACCCCAATAGAGTCAACATATAGCACTGGAAGGTTGACTGTCACCACAATAGTGTCAACATATAGCACTGGAAGGTTGACTGTCACCACAATAGTGTCAACATATAGCACTGGAAGGTTGTCTGTCACCCCAATAGAGTCAACATATAGCACTGGAAGGTTGACTGTCACCACAATAGTGTCAACATATAGCACTGGAAGGTTGACTGTCACCCCAATAGTGTCAACATATAGCACTGGAAGGTTGTCTGTCACCCCAATAGTGTCAACATATAGCACTGGAAGGTTGACTGTCTCCACAATAGTGTCAACATATAGCACTGGAAGGTTGACTGTCACCCCAATAGTGTCAACATATAGCACTGGAAGGTTGACTGTCACCCCAATAGTGTCAACATATAGCACTGGAAGGTTGTCTGTCACCCCAATAGTGTCAACATATAGCACTGGAAGGTTGACTGTCACCACAATAGTGTCAACATATAGCACTGAAAGGCTGTCTGTCACCCCAATAGTGTCAACATATAGCACTGGAAGGTTGACTCTCACCACAATAGTGTCAACATATAGCACTGGAAGGTTGTCTGTCACCCCAATAATGTCAACATATAGCACTGGAAGGTTGACTGTCTCCACAATAGTGTCAACATATAGCACTGGAAGGTTGACTGTCACCCCAATAGTGTCAACATATAGCACTGGAAGGTTGACTGTCACCCCAATAGTGTCAACATATAGCACTGGATGGTTGTCTGTCACCCCAATAGTGTCAACATATAGCACTGGAAGGTTGACTGTCACCACAATAGTGTCAACATATAGCACTGAAAGGCTGTCTGTCACCCCAATAATGTCAACATATAGCACTGGAAGGTTGACTCTCACCACAATAGTGTCAACATATAGCACTGGAAGGTTGACTGTCACCACAATATTGTCAACATATAGCACTGGAAGGTTGACTGTAACCACAATAGTGTCAACATATAGCACTGGAAGGTTGACTGTCACCACAATAGTGTCAACATATAGCACTGGAAGGTTGACTGTCACCACAATAGTGGCAACATATAGCACTGGAAGGTTGACTGTCACCACAATAGTGTGATATAAGTGGTAGGAATCGCCACATTCCAGACCAGACCAGATGGCCACATTCGGCGTCAGACGGTCTCATTTAAACATATCCCCCTCCACCCCGGCCACACACACACACACACGGTCATACACACACAGACATACACACACACGTATACACTACCCCTCACACGCACGTGTGCCCTAACAAGCTGTCACACACACACATGGAAGCACGTTCATTATACTGAAGTTTAATCTAAACTAACCCACCAGGGAAAAACAAAGCGGTAGTCTCCCCCCCCCCCCCCCCTCTCTCTCTCTCTCTCTCTCTCGTAAGGGGAGATGGGTCGTTTTTCTGGTCCCTTTTCTCCCTCGTGTTAATCCCCATTACTTTTGAGATTAAACGACGTTCGGCCCATTTGTTTGGCGATTTTAACACCTTTCGCCCCATTTCGTTGTCAATTTTAAAACCTTTCGTGTCATTTAGGTGTCGATTTTTTCCTGGCGAGCGATAGCGAGCCTGAAATTTTATGAGGAAGAGGCCTTCGGCCGGGACATTTTTCTACCTAAAAATGTACAAATTTATCTTGAAAAGTGGGTCTAGGGGTGTTTTTCTAAGCTTAATGGAGGTCTAGGGAGGAAACTAAGAAATAATACAAGAATAAAGGAATTAATATACCAAAAAACCCGACCCATCTGCCCCTTAAATCACATCCACCCAAAACACAATACACAAGTTACCCCCACACACACGCAGCTCTCCGACAGCCTTCTAGTTCAACCTTTATCAATAATTCCTCATAGTAATTTTTCTTACAGTGGTCATACAGTATTCCAGGAGCCTGACACCGCACCCGCTCCTCAGTCACCAAAAGAGTAAATATTGAATTTGAGAATCTCCAGTATGTTAAGGGGAGGTGGTAGTTTTGTTGTTGTATATATATATATATATATATATATCTAGAGTGAATCACTCTACGTCTACAGCATGCTTAGTTTTAAAGGAAACCATTTTAAGATATAATTATTTAAGCTCAAAAATATGTATATGCCTCTTTTATAGATCTGAAGAAAGCGTTTGATAAAGTTAATCATTTTAAGCTTATTCATAAACTTTTAAAATTAAATATTCCTATTTTTTATGTAAATATTGTATATTTCTTATATAGGAATCAAAGCGTAGCTACTAAGCATAAAGATGCAGTATCAGATCCTTGGAAAATTAAAAATGGAGTGAGACAAGGTGGTATTCTGGCAACAGTTCTATTTAATATTTACATTAATGACATGATAGAAAAAGTATCTGAGAGTAGTACAGGCTGCAAGTTGGGTAACAGATCTAGCAACATAATTGCTTATGCCGATGACTTGGTTCTGCTTTCTCCTTCTTCATCAGGTTTACAAGAATTATAGAACATAATTGAAAATGAAGCAATTGATATTGAAATTAATCCAAGTAAGTCCGTTTGTATGTATTTTAAGCACAAACACGATAATGTCAAGGATCCGATTTTATATTTATATGAAAGTAAGTTAGAAGTTGTACACGAATGTAGATATCTTGGCTTTGTAATAGATTGCAATTTGCATAATGACAAAGACATAATAAGATGCAGGAATAAGTTTGATAACGAATTCAATTGCCTTTTGCCGAAATTTTCTAGCGTTAGCTGTAATGTAATTAGTACATTATTCCAGAGTTATTGTATGAGTTTTTATGGATCAGAATTGTGGTTCTGTAATAAGAAATGTTATGTCCCATTGAAACAATTTGCAATAGGCTTCCATAAAGCAATAAAGAAAATTATGAAGCTAAGATACTGGGAGAGCAACCATAAGGCATGTCACCTTGCAGGACTAATGACGTTTAATCATTTTATAAATTGGCAGAGAATCAGGTTTAGTTATAAAATAATTAGTAATCCCTGCAAATATTTAAGAAAATGCCTGTTAAATGTGTCCGAGGATCTGTTCCTGGCTAACGAAGCCAAGTCTGTACTACTTTCAGAGTATAACATTGAAAGCATGATGGAAAATGACATAGATGCCATTAAGTCACGGATACTGTATGTTCAAAATAATGAACCCACCTTGCGGTAGGATGAAATTTTATACACTGTACAGTGTATATATGTAAAATGTTACCATGTAACCTTTTATGAAATAAAGAATTAACTATCTATCTATCTATCTATCTATCTATCTATCTATCTATCTATCTATCTATCTATCTATATCTATATCTATATCTATATCTATATCTATATCTCTCTCTCTCTCTCTCTCTCTCTCTCTCTCTCTCTCTCTCTCTCTCTCTCTCTCTCTCTCTCTCTCTCTCTCTCTCTCTTATTATCTTATTATCTTATTATCTTATTATCTTAAATAATTTTTGTTTCTTCTATAGACCTCCATCAAAACTTTAAAATAAGCCCTCAAGACCCCCCTTCGAGATACGAGCCCTCAAGACCTCCCTTCGAGATACGAGCCCTCAAGACCTCCCTTCGAGATACATTTGTGCAATTTTCTGTAGAAAAATGCTCCGGTTCATCCTAAATTCTGATTGATGCATTGCATAATGTTGCATAGTCATATCATGACAAGGAAAATTATACAAATAACCCCCATATTACCAGAAAACTCGAAACAGGCACCAGACTCCTATTTAAATCTTGAAAGGCCCATTGAATTTTGGGATATCTTCAAATGTGAGGTGTGCTTATAGCGGCAGCTGTTGAATGTGTTGGTGTTAAGGGGGGATGGGCCGGTTTTCTGGACCACTTTCTCCCTCATGTTTAGCCCCATTAGTTTTCAGATCTCAAGATGTTTGCCCCATTAGTTAGTCGATTTTAAAACCTTTCGCCTCATTTCGTCGTCAATATTTAGACCTTTCGTGCTATTTAGGTGTCAATTTTTTCCCAGGCGAACGATAGTGAGCCTGTAATGTTGGAAGAACCGGCCTTCGGCCGTCCTTCGGCCGGGACATTTGTCTAGCGAAAAATGTACAAATTAATCTAGAAGGGGGATCTAATGGATGTTTTTTTTTTTTTTTTTTAAATTTGATGGAGGTCTAGGGATGAAACTAGACAAATAATGAATACATGCAAAAATCGCCCAAAAAGTGAACCATCACTTAAATGAAGGTGAAGGAGGGGCATTATATCGAGCAAGACATTACACATTATAGAAGAGAGTCGTGCTATCAGGGCAAGATACATGTTTCATTGGTGGCATGGCTGCTATTTAGTGGAGGGGGACCTTTCACTTTTAAGGGGAGATGGGACGTTTTTATAAATCCCCTTCTCCCTCATGTTTAGCCCCTTTAGTTTTCAGATTTTAAGATGTTTGCCCCATTCTCATTAGTTTGTCGATGTGAAGACCTTTGGCCTCATGTCTGTGTCAATATTAAGACCTTTCGTGCTATATAGCTGTCTATTTTTGTCCTGGCGAACCATAGTGAGCCTGTTATTTTGGAAGAACCGGCCTTTGGCCGGGAAATTTTTCTACCGAGAAAAGTACAAATTAATCTAGAAGGGGGATCTAATGGATGTTTTTTTAAAGTTTGATGGAGGTCTAGGGAGGAAACTAGAAAACGAATAAAAAGATACATAAAAGAGCTAATAGATAAGCCCATCCCCCCTTAACCCTTTGAGTATCAGCGACGTGTGTTATATTTATTATAGCTTTAGACGACATTATGCAGCTTGGGAAAGATCTGTGGTAGTTAAAAGAGTTGTGCGTATGTTCTCTTTATATATAAGTCAATCAGTCATACACTCTATAATTATGTATCAGTCAATCAGTCATACACTATATGTATCAGTCAATCAGTCATACACTATATGTATCAGTCAATCAGTCATACACTCTATATGTATCAGTCAATCAGTCATACCCTCTATATATATCAGTCAATCAGTCATACCCTCTATATGTATCAGTCAATCAGTCATACACTCTATATATATCAGTCAATCAGTCATACACTCTATATGTATCAGTCAATCAGTCATACCCTCTATATGTATCAGTCAATCAGTCATACACTCTATATGTATCAGTCAATCAGTCATACCCTCTATATGTATCAGTCAATCAGTCATACTCACTATAATTATGTATCAGTCAATCAGTCATACCCTCTATATGTATCAGTCAATCAGTCATACTCACTATAATTATGTATCAGTCAATCAGTCATATCCTCTATATGTATCAGTCAATCAGTCATACCCTCTATATGTATCAGTCAATCAGTCATATCCTCTATATGTATCAGTCAATCAGTCATGCCCTCTATATGTATCAGTCAATCAGTCATACCCTCTATATGTATCAGTCAATCAGTCATACTCACTATATGTATCAGTCAATCAGTCATACTCACTATATGTATCAGTCAATCAGTCATACCCTCTGTATGTATCAGTCAATCAGTCATACCCTCTATATGTATCAGTCAATCAGTCATACACTCTATATGTATCAGTCAATCAGTCATACCCTCTATATGTATCAGTCAATCAGTCATACTCACTATAATGATGTATCAGTCAATCAGTCATATCCTCTATATGTATCAGTCAATCAGTCATACCCTCTATATGTATCAGTCAATCAGTCATACACTATATATATCAGTCAATCAGTCATACCCTCTATATGTATCAGTCAATCAGTCATACCCTCTATATGTATCAGTCAATCAGTCATACCCTCTATATGTATCAGTCAATCAGTCATACCCTCTATATGTATCAGTCAATCAGTCATACCCTCTATATGTATCAGTCAATCAGTCATACCCTCTATATGTATCAGTCAATCAGTCATACCCTCTATATGTATCAGTCAATCAGTCATACCCTCTATATGTATCAGTCAATCAGTCATACTCACTATATGTATCAGTCAATCAGTCATACTCACTATATGTATCAGTCAATCAGTCATACCCTCTATATGTATCAGTCAATCAGTCATACCCTCTATATGTATCAGTCAATCAGTCATACCCTCTATATGAATCAGTCACACACACACACACACAGAAGTAAGTATACACATAAAGGCAGAATGAAAGGCACAAGCAGCTTGATCCGGATTGGGTCTGGTTCTTGAGTGTCATTGCTTCTCTCTCTCCCTCTCTCTCTCTCTCTCTCTCTCTCTCTCTCTCTCAAACCGTAGGCGAATGTAATATGGATTTGTTTGCTTGTTTCTGTTTGTTTCGTGATCCCTCCTATGCGTTTCCCGGCACGGCAAAAAAGGTTAATCTTCTGGGCTCACAATCACATGCACGCACAAGAACATGGTTCGTGACATATATTATGGAACCTCTCAACACTCTTCAGATTATAGGAACGTAGAAAGTAGCTACGAGGTGCCGTTGTAAAGGCTTATCCCTCAATACCTTCACCTGACCTGATGTATACAGTATAGTATGACACAATAGGATTAGGAGGGGGGGGGGGGATCCACTGCCCTTCACCAACCGACCCGTCAAAATGCTCTGGACCACGGCCTGTCATACTCCTTACTATTAAGTTTTGTAATGTTTGCGGCCTTTTCTCTAACTTTCCCTCTGTTAACTTAATTATTCTAGATGGTTGTCACAATATCAGTGTTATATTTTTCTGATACTCCTTTTATTTTGGGATGATACAGTCGAATATTTCAACTAGTAAATCTCAACCAGTGCCTATTCAACCAGTAAATCTCAACCAATGCCTATTCAACCAGTAAATCTCAACCAGTGCCTATTCAACCAGTAAATCTCAACCAGTGCCTATTCAACCAGTAAATCTCAACCAGTGCCTATTCAACCAGTAAATCTCAACCAGTGCCTATTCAACCAGTAAATCTCAACCAGTGCCTATTCAACCAGTAAATCTCAACCAGTGCCTATTCAACCAGTAAATCTCAACCACTGCCTATTCAACCAAAAAATCTCAACCAGTGCATATTCAACCAAAAAATCTCAACCAGTAAATCTCAACCAGTGCCTATTCAACCAGTAAATCTCAACTAGTGCCTATTCAACCAGTAAATCTCAACCAGTGCCTATTCAACCAAAAAATCTCAACCAGTGCCTATTCAACCAGTAAATCTCAACCAGTGCCTATTCAACCAGAAAATCTCAACCAGTGCCTATACAACCAGTAAATCTCAACCAGTGCCTATTCAACCAGTAAATCTCAACCAGTGCCTATTCAACCAGAAAATCTCAACCAGTGCCTATTCAACCAGTAAATCTCAACCAGTGCATATTCAACCAGAAAATCTCAACCAGTGCCTATACAACCAGAAAATCTCAACCAGTGCCTATTCAACCAGTAAATCTCAACCAGTGCCTATTCAACCAAAAAATCTCAACCAGTGCCTATTCAACCAGAAACTCTCAACCAGTGCCTATTCAACCAGTAAATCTCAACCAGTGCCTATTCAACCAGAAAATCTCAACCAGTGCCTATACAACCAGTAAATCTCAACCAGTGCCTATTCAACCAGTAAATCTCAACCAGTGCCTATTCAACCAGAAAATCTCAACCAGTGCCTATTCAACCAGTAAATCTCAACCAGTGCATATTCAACCAGAAAATTTCAACCAGTGCCTATACAACCAGAAAATCTCAACCAGTGCCTATTCAACCAGTAAATCTCAACCAGTGCCTATTCAACCAGAAAATCTCAACCAGTGCCTATTCAGCCAGAAAATCTCAACCAGTGCCTATTCAACCAGTAAATCTCAACCAGTGCCTATTCAACCAGAAAATCTCAACCAGTGCCTATTCAACCAGAAAATCTCAACCAGTGCCTATACAACTAGAAAATCTCAACCAGTGCCTATTCAACCAGTATATCTCAACCAGTGCCTATTCAACCAAAAAATCTCAACCAGTGCCTATTCAACCAAAAATTCTCAACCAGTGCCTATTCAACCAAAAAATCTCAACCAGTGCCTATTCAACCAGAAATTAATGATTTACCCTGGCTTAATCCACTATAATATTAGGATGAAATAGCATGGGCTGAGATCTACTACTTAGGGGGATAGTGGCTGTTTTCGGTCTATTCATTCATTAATTAATTTATTTTTTAGTTTCCTCCCTAGACCTCCATCAAGCTTAGAAAAACACCCCCAAGACCCCCCTTCAAGATTTTATTTTCTACATTTTTCGATAGAAAAATGTCCCGGCCAAAGGCCGGCTTCTCTTAAAATTACAGGCTCGCTATCGTTCGCCAGGAGAAAATCGACACCTAAATGGCACGAAAGGTCTAGATTCTAAACATTTACAAAGAAATGGGGCGAAAGGTGTTAAAATCGCCAAACTAATGGGCCAAACGTCTTATAATCGGAAAACTAATGGGGCTAAACACGAGGGAGAAAGGGGTCCAGAAAAACGACCCATCCCCCCTTAAGATGGCTTACCAATTAATCCTTTCCAGGATAGGAGGACGCGTTTCTTATCTTTATTTTGGCTATTATACCTGATTTATTTCCAGCTGAGGATCGAGAATCGTAGATGTGGCAACTGCGAAGTGATGGTGCGTGATTGGTTGGATTGACTGTGTTTCATTTCGTAGGTTGCTTGTTATAACAATTAAAATAACTGTTTCATTACAATTATTTGAATCATTAAATCTACAAAGTATAATACCCGGTAGTGTCTTTTATTCTAAATCTCGAAAATGAAGCTTAGCATTGATATTTTGCAATACAAGCAGGCATTAACCGAAAAAGCATCTGTACCCAAGTCAACTGATGCCCAAACGAACACTTACTGTACCTTTCAGTCAACTTATTCTATTATAAAATGAAATGACAGTTGACTGTTCAAGCACCTCTAAAAGATATTATAACACTTAAGTGCATGTAATATAAGGCATCTATTTCATTTAAAGTAGCCTACATGTTCAGGGAATTTTGTAAATGTGATGGTGGGGGAGGGGCTCCTGAGGCGGGAAGTTTAAATGTGTTGACCAGCCTCTCTAGCCCCTCCCCTCTAGGCTATTTTGAAATAAACTTCTGCTACTTTAAATGTAGCTTTATATTACATTACTTAAGTGTTATAATACCTTCTATATGTGCTAAAAACAGTCAAATGTCTTGTAATGTTAAAATATAAAGAGCTAGAACAAGTTGACTGAAAGGTAAGTGTTCGTTTGGGCATCAGTTGACTTGGGTACAGATGATTTTTCCGTTAATGCCTGCTTGTATTGCAAAATATCAATGTTAAGCGGCATTTTCGAGATTTAGAATAAAAGACACTATTATACTTTGTAGATTTAATGATTCAATTAATTGTAATGAAACAGTTATTTTAATTGTTATAACAAGCAACCTACGAAATGAAACACAGTCAATCCAACCAATCACGCACCATCACTGCGCAGATGCCACATCTACGATTCTCGATCCTCATCTGGAAATAAATCAGGTATAGTAGATAATTTCCTTCAGTTTAGGAAGGACTTTTGGTTACCACCGTCACATAACAACAGCAATACCACCATCACATAACAACAACAACAACAACAATACCACCAGCACATAACAACAACAACAACAACAATACCACCAGCACATAACAACAACAACAATACCACCAGCACATAACAACAACAACAATACCACCAGCACATAACAACAACAACAACAACAATACCACCAGCTCATAACAACAACGACAACAATACCACCAGCACATAACAACAACAACAACAATACCACCATCACATAACAACAACAACAACACCAAAACAATACTACCATCACACAACAATACCACCAGCACATAACAGTAACAACAACAACAATACCACCATCACATAACAACAACAACAACACCAATAACAATACTACCATCACACAACAACAACAACAATACCACCAGCACATAACAACAACAACAACAACAATACCACCAGCACATAACAACAACAACAATACCACCATCACACAACAACAACAATACCACCATCACACAACAACAATACCACCATCACACAACAACAACAACAATACCACCATCACACAACAGCAACAACAATACCACCATCACACAACAACAACAATACCACCATCACACAACAACAACAACAATACCACCATCACACAACAGCAACAACAATACCACCATCACACAACAACAACAATACCACCATCACACAACAACAACAATACCACAACAACAACAATACTACCATCACACAGCAACAACAATACTACCATCACACAACAACAACAACAATCCCACACTGTCATACAACAACAACAATCCCACACTGTCATACAACAACAATCCCACACTGTCATACAACAACAACAACAATACCACCATCACACAACAACAACAACAATACCACCATCACACAACAACAACAACAATACCACAACAACAACAATACCACCATCACACAACAACAACAATACCACCAGCATATAACAGCAACAACAACAATACCACCATCACACAACAACAACAACAATACCACCAGCACATAACAGCAACAACAACAACAACAACAATACTACCATCACACAACAATAACAACAACAATACCACCACACCACATGATTGAAGTATAAATTGTAAAGTTTTCCCCACTAATTAGTTCTCTCGTAAATTAGAAAAAGCTCTACTCTGCTATAATTGCCAAAGAACAATTAATGAAGGGTGAATATACAGTATAATCATTGTTTTGATGCATCAGACCCAGGCGTAAATTTAAATGTACAGTAGGCCTACATACTTTCCCATTTGATATATGAAGCATTTTATTTTGACTTCTGGTATGTATAATTGTATATTTTAATAATCATCATTGACATCTGTACGTGGTATCACAGTCACATTAAAAAAGTCTGTTCTATGTTCTTAAATTTCTCTATGAATACTAATAATTATAACAAACACGGTCCTTAAACCGTATTTGGTGCAGGGTGGGTCTTTTTTTCACTCCACTGGCTTACAGATTTTAAGACATTGCACCTCATTATTTTGGCGATTAAAATATCTTCACCCCAACAAGGGTATTTTTTTTTCTTTTTCTGAGCGAGTAATTACGAGCCTGCTATGTAGGAGAAATCTGCCATCGGTTGTGATATCTTTTTACCGAAGAATGTACAGATTTAGCTAAAAGTATATCTGGAGGGGGGACATTTTTTTTTTTTTTTTTTTTTTTTAGTTTGAAGGGATCTGGAGAGGCGTTCTTCATAGTCAACGCCTTGGTTAACTAAAATTATATTGTTAGAAAATGGCTGGATAAAAAAAAAAAAAAAAAAAAAAAAAAAAAAAAAATCCATAATAATAACAGAAAATATAATAAATCCAAAGACGTCGCACCAAATAGTGTTAACATCTTTTCTATTCTATATACTCAGGCCCAATCCCCACTTTTCATTTTTTTCATTTTTTTTTTTTTTTTTTTAGCATACATGCACAACACATACAACACGAGTCAAACTTTGTTGAAGAGTATTTTTATTTGATATCAAGACTGGAATCTAAAGGGGGGTATCACACCAGAGCTTTTATCGTCAACATTCGATGGTCAACAATTGTTTGGTAACTTTTGTGGGATATTTTAAACTGGTATCGGAGACTAGACTGAAGATAGATTAAGTTAGGTGTCATAATCATTATAACAGTTGATTCATAAGCTGCCAAACCAGTGTTAAGGATAAATGTTGAGGGGAATAGCGCTCGTGTGATACCGGGTTAAGGGGGCAGTGGCTGGTTTTTTGGGCTATTAATTCATTTATTTTTTATTTCCTCGCTAGACCTCCATCAAGCTTAGAAATAAACCTTCTAGACCCCCTTTCAAGTTAAATTTGTACATTTTTCGGTAGAAAAATTTCCCGGCCGAAGGCCGGTTTCTCTAAAATTACAGGCTCGCTATCGATCGCCAGGAAGACATCGACACCTATTGACAAAAGAATGGGGCGAAAGGTATTAAAATCGACAAACTAATGGAAGGAACATCTTAAAATCTCAAAACTAATATGCTAAACACGAGGGAGAAGGAATTCCAGAGAAAGCGAGTAGTACCCCCTTAAGGTTGAATTGGTGAAGGTGCGACACAACTTTTGAGGGTAACTTTACAGTGCCTCTGGCCAGAACTTACTAACTTTCAGAAAACAAGAACATCTAATCTAATAATGGAATAAAGAAACACAAATCAAGGTTTCGACACGTGCGAGTGGTATTTTGACAGGAGTTTTGGTGTTGGCTGCTGTCCATGTTTCATATTGTGTGTATGTGTGTGTGTTTTTTGTTTTCTATGTGGATGAGGGAGACAAAAGGCAAAGCTGCCTGTGACGAGTGCCTCCCCCAGAGTTGAAAGAGTGGCAGGGCCAAAATCAAGGAATGTTCGAACCAAAATGCCTGGACACACAGAGTTTGAAACAATTTAATTCATAGGATGAGGGAAAGATGGATTCATGGAGAGAGTTTCAGAGCTCAGCTGTTGAATAGAAGAAAGATTGGGAGTATCATTTCACTCTTGAGTTGAAGAGTTGTACAGAATAGGGGTGGGATTGTGTTGCAAGACGGGTACTACATACCCTACGTAGAGGAGGTGGTATACACTGAGAGAGCTCTGAGGAACATTGATAATCGTAGTAGCGATATAATAGCGAGAGAGATGTAACATTGCGGTGGAGAGAGAGAGATTGCAGAGTCGGTGAGTGGACAGGAGTTAATGATACAAAAGGCTTTCCTTTCTACTTTGTCTAGGAGTGTGGTGTGAGAGTATCTTCCCCACACATGTGAACAATACTCAATACAAGGACATCTGTGGCCCTTTACAGAGCAAGAATCTGTGCAGGGGTAAAGAACCCCTTGAGGCGGTTGAGCACACCCAGCCTCTGGGAGGCCGCCTTAACAAGAGTGGTGAAATGGTCCTTCCACAAGAGACCAGAAGAAAAAGTGACCCCGAGAATATTGAGAGAAGATGAAGGGTTGATTTTTGTATTGTTGAAATATAAGGGATAGTCCTCTGGGAGTTCACGGCAGGTAGATAGATGGAGAAGTTGGGTTTTGGAAGCATTAAAGGTAACAAGTTTTTCTCTGCCTCAATTGGAAATGATAGTTAGATGGAAGATAAGTGTTGTATGGCTTCATTACGTTGTTTGTTAATGGGGGATTGCTGGCTGGGGCGTTCTGGAAAACTAGTTGAGTAGTGTAAGGTAGAGTCGTCTGCATATGAATGGATAGGACTGAAGGTACAGTTGAGAAGATCATTTATGCAAATTAGAAAGATAATTGGAGATAGGACAGAACCAGAGTTGATAGGATGAGGAAGTGAACGATGGCCATCCACAACCGCAGCTATGGAATGGCCGGAAAGGAAATTAGAGACAAAGGCTCAGATGGAGGAATAGAAACCGAAGGAGGGTAGTTTAGAAATTAGAGATTTGTGGCAGACTCTATCGAAGGCCTTTCGATACGTCTAGCGCAGTAGAAAAGGTCTCACCGAAGTCCCGAAAGGAGGATGACCAAGAGTAAGTAAGATATGAAAGTAGATCACCTGTAGAGCGACCCTTAACCCACGAAATCCGGGGGGCCTCATATGATCCCGATCGCTGTGTCCGGGGCCATTTGGGTACAGGCAAGCTTCAAATTCAGTAGCTACTGATTGAGACCACCTAGAGCAGTAAATTTTGCAAATTGTAGAACTTTTTGTTGTCTGTAGAATGTCGTTGAGATGACATTGCTAAGACGCGTGGTTGCTGTGTTATGATGATTTTAGCGGCAATTTTTAGCTGTGTATTTTGCCTCATATGAGGCCTCCCGGATTCCTGCCAATTATTGTGTTGCCTCATATGGGGCCTCCTGGATAACGTGGGTTAAGGAAGCCATACATGGCGATCTGAGAGTAGATTATGAGAAGAGAAATTTTGAAGTAAGAATAGTTTCAAAAACTGTAGATATACAAGAGATGAGAGCAATTGGACAATAGTCGGAGGGTTGAGAGTGGTCACCCTTCTTTGGGATAGGTTGAATGAGAGCAAACTTCCGGCAAGAAGGGAAGACGTTAGAGGAGAGACAGAGACAGAAGAGTTTGCCTAGACAGGGAGTCAGCACGGAAGCACAGTTTTTTAGTGCAACAGGAGGAACACCAGCCAGACCGTACGACTTCTTAATATTAAGCCCAGAGAGGATAGAAAGTACATCTTTAGAAGATATTAGGATATTAGACGTAAGTAGGAGAGGGAGGAATAGCAGCGGAATCATCCAAGGTGGAGTTTGTAGCGAGAGTTTGAGCGAAGAGTTCAGCTTTGTCAGAGGAAGAAGTGATGATTGTACCATATAATCATCAAATGAAATTCGAAGTAAAATCAAGAAAGGCGTCATTCTACTGAAGAAGGTTAAGGTTCAAACTAGCCTCGATTTGCTATTGCGGTTCATTCTCTCTAATTTACTGAGTTTAGTATCACATTTTGTTTCAATTTGTAAAAAAAAAATGTGTTGTGTTTATATTTTCAATTACAATTTGTATGCAGCTTAGGAAAGTCTAGTGGAAGTCAGAGGGTTATATGTTTTACTCTTTCCTGGGCCAACTTAGATAATCAAATGTTGGTTCGAATAAAATAAAATTAACAGATGGAATGAAAGAGGTTGACATAAAACAAAATACGAGTGAAAAGTTTGGTTAAGATTTTTTTTCTTGCAGTGAGCTATTCTGAGCTAATGAGAATGATGACACACATTCTCTCTCTCTTCTATTTATATTTTCCTCCCCATTAAATGTTAATTATGTAACTTATATGGTTATATGACTTCAGAGGCTATCAACCCTTCTGGATTATTAAGCCAGCACACTGTAGGTAAAGAGTAGCGTCAGGACTGGAGCCCCTTTTCGAGAACTCCAGTCCCTTGCATATGCGTTATCTTCAAACGTAATTAATTCTTCTTCTTTGTTGGAGCTCATTAGATTTTTTAATGGTGTCTCGAATGTGTGTATGTGTGTGTGTGTGTGAGAATGTGTGTGTATGTGTGTGTGTGTGTGTATGTGTGTGTATACAGGTTACATTCCAGTTAATGTTTGTAAGTGTTTTCTTATCTTTCATATAATCATTATGATGCATATTTGTGTAATATAATTGCTTTATGTGTCAGAGTAATTAATTGCAGGGTATGTATTTTATACCTTTATACAGGGCATAGGATGGTTGGAATATAACGTACAGTCGTGGGTATAGCTAAGGTTACACCAATTCGGATCTTTGAATTGTTAAGGGGGTACCGGTAGTGCTTGGTTTTTGGTCTATGTAATTATCTATTAATATATTGTTGAGTTTCCTCGCTAGACCTCTATCAAGCCTTAAAAAAATACCCCCTAGACCCCCTTTCAAGGTAAATTTGTACATTTTTCGATAGAAATATATATATATATATATATATGTATATATATATATATATATATATATATATATATATATATATATATATATATATATAGGGCCTTATCACCATGACTATAACTGATAACTGTCAATTCAACAATATATATAAGATCTCTATCTATCCATCTAATTTACCTATCAATACCTGTCTTACGCTTATCAGTCTATCTGTTTTGCTGTATCTATCGATCCTAGTGCCTGCGGATACGGTACGTGGGTGTGGGTGTATTAGCATAATTATGTAGTGTTGAATTCAGGCACCTGCTGCCTCACACACCACACACACACACTCTCTCTCTCTCTCTCTCTATATATATATATATATATATATATATATCTATATATCTATATATATCTATCATAAATTCCTTCATCTCATTTCATCTGGGGTGGATGTTGTTTGGCGCCTAATACTGCTAATAACTTGGACATTGAATAGTATTATTACAATTAATTAACACTTATACGACCCTGATATCCCCTCACAGATTCGGGTTATGTATGAGTGACACATGTCATATAGTCATCAGAACCTGTGGCTCTTCAGAACAAAACAGTCGTTTTGATTTGATTTTGGTTAACATTAGACTGCTTTACAAGGATTGCAGAGATTTCCAGGATTTAAGGGGAGGCAGTTGTTTTTTCTGGAACCCCTTCTCCCTAATGTTTAGCCCCACGAGTTTTGAGATTTTAAGACATTGGTTCCATTAGTTTGGGGATGCTATGACCTTTCGCCCCATTGCTTTGTCAATATTAGGACCCTTCGTGCCATTTAGATATCGAGTTTTTCCTGGAGAGCGATAGCAAGCCTTTGGCCGGGACATTTTTCTACCGAAATAGGTCTAGAGAGGAAACTAACAAAATATGTGAATAAATTAATATATAGACCAAACAAACAGCCACTGTCCCCTTAAGTGGATAAACAATAAACACTGTCTCATGGAACCCTCAAACTCCCACTCATCACTCCTAATCTGAATAAAATGGTATCATGCTAGCCATAATACAATATAGAAAGGTCAAGTGTAGGAGGTAATATCCATTCCTACTGTACAGTCAAGAGCATAAATGGCGAGGCACTCATTTGAATCAGTATCGAACGTAACCAAGACGATACAAGGGTGTATTGTAGCCCAAACGCTTTAGAATTTGGCTTTAAAGGTTCAAAGCTTCAAATCGTTATAACCTTATGCTGAGAACTGTACAGTACATAGAGAAGACCAGCTATAGTGTATACAATATGTATCTTAATATGTTCAATTTAATATGAGCAACTTCAAATAAATTTTCAAAACGAGTTCAAAGTTTATGAAAAATGTACATACTTCCTACCATTTAAGATGAAGGATACAGCTGTGTTGTCATACCTCACACAGTTTGCAGCGAGGGCGCTACACTATTAAGGGGAAGTTTCTATCATGTTCACTAGACCTCCATCAAACTTAAGGGCAGATCCTTCACTTTTTGGTCGAGTTTTTCATTTATTTATTATTTTTCTATTTTCCTCGTTAGACCTCCATCAAGCTTAAAAAGACGCCCCCTAGACCTCCTTTCAAGACAAATGTGTACATTTTTCGGTAGAAAAATGTCCCGGCCGAAGACCGGTTCCTCTTAAATTACAGGCTTGCTATCGCTCGCCAGGAAAAAATCGACCCCTAAAATGGCAAGAAAGGTCTTGAAATTGACAGAAATGGGGCGAAAGTTCATAAAAAAGAAACAATAATGGGGCTAAAGATGAGGGAGAAGGTGGTCTAGAAAAGTGCCATGTCTCCCCTTAACAAAATACCTCCAAGACCCCCTTCGAGATAAAGTTGTAAATTGTTTGGTAGAGAAATGTCCCGGTTGAAGTCCGGTTCCTTCTAAATTACAATAATGGGGCAAAAGGTTGTAAAATTGCCAAGCTAATTGGGCGACCGTCTTAAAGTCCTCCAAATTAATGAGGCTAAGCATGAGGGAGAAGAGGTCCGGGAAAACCACAAACCTCCCTCTTAAATCTCGCCATTGTTTCTCACCGAGTTCCTTCGCTACAATGGACCAATCTGTCTTTGAGGTAGCACAGTATCTAATGTTTAACAATAATGTGATAATGAATGGGAGCTGCAGGGTTTGGTAAATGAGTTTGGAACAGTGTGAAAACAACGGAATTTGAAGGTAAATGCGGGGAAGAGCAAGGTTATGGTATTCGAAAGGGGTGAAGTCACAGAGTGTGAGGTGAAGTTGAACGGTCAGGCTATGGAGATCGTCAGCTCTTTTAAGTATCTGGGCAGTGTGTTGAGTAAAGATGGGACTGTGAATGAGGAGGTGCGGGAGAGGGTGCAACAGGGGAAGAGGGTTGTAGGAACGTTGAAAGCAGTAACAAGAAATAGGGTGGTCAGTATGGAAGTGAAGAAGTCCTTGCATGACAGTGTGGTAATCCCGACACTAACTTACGGAAGCGAAGCATGGACGCTCGGGAAGAGACTTAGACCAAGAGTGAGAGCGATGGAAATGAGTTACTTGAGAAGTGCGTGCGGAGGTACATGGAGGGATAGACGGACGAATGAGGAAGTAAGAAGGAGGTGTGGTGTGGAGGTAGATGTGCTGGAAAGTGTGAAAAGGAACACCTTGAGATGGTTCGGCCATATGGAACGTATGGAAAGCGAGAGATTGACTAAGAGGGTGTACGAGAGCGAGGTGGAAGGACAGAGAGGGAGAGGTGCACCGAAGGAGAGGTGGAAGGTTGGAGTGAGGAAGTATATGAATGAAGGCGGTGCTGGTTGGGAGGAGGGGCGTCGACTGACTGGGGACAGAGGTGCATGGGGGCGGTTCGTTCGTGTCCACCCCTTCGGGGATTGCGGCGTCGGGCAATAGATAGATAGATAGATATGACCAAAAAACAAATGTAATAATAGCAAAGTGCGTATACAGTAAACTTTTGTTTTTCTTTGTCTTTTCTTCTTTTTTTTTGGGGGGGGGGGGGATGGCAGACCTATTAGTTCTTTTAATGGGAGTTATTTATATTAATTTATTTACTTCTTTCTTTCTTTTCTATATTTATATAAGTTAATATTATTTGTTTATATTATACATTTTCCTCCCTAGACCCCCATTAAGCTTTACAAAATACCCCCAAGACCTCCCTTCAAGATACATTTGTGCATTTTTCGGTAGTAAAAGTGCCCCGGTCGAAAGACGGTTTCTTCCAAATCGACACCTGAATGGCACGAAAGGTCTTAAAATGACTAAACTAATGGGACGAATGACTTATAATAAAAAAAATAAAAAAATAAAAATAAAATCTAACTGGGCTAAGCATGGGTGTGTGTGTGTGTGTGTGTGAAAATGTATCTGTGTGTGTGTGTGTTAAAATGTATGTGTTTTTTAATGGATGTGTGAAGGAAGAAATTAAATAAATCAAGCAAAAATTAACATACACAAACTATTCGACAAGAAAAACGACCAATTTGATCCAAAACAACAATCCAATAAAACACAGACACGAACAAAAACACAGACACGAACAAAAAAAACAGACACGAACAAACACACAGACACGAACAAAAACACAGACACGAACAAAAACACAGACACGATCAAAAACACAGACACGAACAAAAACACAGACACGAACAAAAACACAGACACGAAAAAAAAAAATCCTTTAAATTAAATTACTAAAATGTTGCATTGAGTCAAGTTTCTCTTGCGACTTGAAAGTTTGGGATACAAAAGAGGATACCAGAATTTGGAAAAATATTACTGTAGAAAAATTGAAATGTGAGAAAGAAGGAAACTAAACATTGAAATAAAAAAAAAATCGTTTGAGGAAAAGAAAGTTAGTAGGAAGTTAGTGGTTTCCTCAGTGCTTCTTCTCTCTTTCTCATTCTCTCACTCTCTCTCTCTCTCTCTCACACTCACACTCACTCTACCACTCTCTCTCTCTCTCTCACACACACTATCACTTTCTCTCTCTCTATCTAGCTATCTCTCTATCTCTCTAGACAGAGAGAGATAGCTAGAACCGGCTGAACAACGAACGCCAAAATGAGAAAGCGGACCTAGGAGAGAGAGAGAGAGAGAGAGAGACCTTTGGAAATGACCCAATTCTTTATTAATTTTATGTTTGGTCAAATTTCACGCTTTATATTTCAAATAATTATAATGTATTTCGTTATACTAAATTCTGAACGTATACAGCATGTATTCTCTTCACAGCGCAAGAACACAAGGCTGTACACTTTTATTTCTGGTGTGATGTTTTCTACTTTTATATAACATCGGGAACATTTTGCCCGGTTTCAGGTTTTAGAATACTAAAGACAAGTGTATGTGTGTGTACTATGGCTTTCTCATGCGCACACAAACACACGTGCATACATACGGTCACGGTGGCCAAGCGCGCTTAGTACACTGTATTGGAAGCGCTAGCTCTGGTGTCGGGGGCTCGATCCCGCGCGACGGCAGGGGAAGTTCTCTCAAATACTCTCCCTGACCGTGAAGGCAAGGTCTGGACGGACCGCCTCCGAGGACCCACAAAGTCTCCTGCCCACCTCCTACTCCCTCGGGAGTATGTAGGCGCTTCGTTAGCAGCCAGGATCAGTCTGTTGATACCTTAGGATAAGATCTAGGTTAAGCCCCATTGGCTGCCGGCTTGAAATAAACCGATTATTATTATTATTATTATTACATACGTACAACATATAAACAGTATAATTATATATATATATATATATATATATATATATATATATATATATATATATACGGTATATTCTGAAGGACAAATTATGAGTAGAATAAGCTCCGTAACTTGTCAACAGATTGCCCTAGTACCGGTAACATGAGACTGGTGGTATAATGTTCTACTAAAGCTGTAAAGGTGGCTTCTCTACACCACTACTATATTTTCAAGATATATTTATTTATGTTCATTATTTTTTGCCAGTAACAAGAGAGAAAATATGACTTAAGTTATATAGGTTTGAGAATGATATATGAATGCAACTGGAGAAAGAGGGAGCTGTTGGAGTGGCTTTGTTGTGTGTGTTATTAGTCTGTATACGTCGTCGAGTACAGTATGCTTGATCCTTCTCACGTTTTCTATATTGCCTGGTGTGAGTTGCCAGGTTGGTGTTATGGGGTTGGGTGCTATGTTGACCGTCTGGATATGGAAGAGGGCGTGGTTTCTGGTTTGGTAGGAAGGATATGGTGACGTTATATAATATTTGGCAGTGTTTACCTCGTCGGGGAAGAGGGAGGGTGTGCCATATTTTTCGCCTTCACAGTGCTTTCATCTGGTACGTAATATTTGTTTGACGGTGTATAATGTCTACATACGTCAGTGCTTGAATGTGAATATAAATGAATAGGGAATATATTTGAGGTTTGTACTATCTTTAGTTTATCCATTTTCCTCAGCTTAAGGGGGGGTCACCGGCTTTTTTTAAATCTTTCTCTCCTTTTCTCTCTTTCCCTGGCTTGTATCCATTCGGCCCCATTCAGTCAACTGTTATAAGACATTTATCCCCATCCAGGTGTCGATTTCTTCCTGGTGAGCGATAGCGAGCCAGCATTATATGGAGAAATCCGGCTTCGCCGGAGAATTTTTTCTATCGAAAAATGTAAAAATTTAGCTTGCTGTCAAAACTAATATATAATATCCTGGCTCGCTACCGCTCGCCACGAAAATATTGACACCTGGATGGGGGTAAACGTCTTAAAACAGTAGGCTGAATGGGGCCGAATGGATACAAGCTAAAGAGAGAGGGAGAGATAGAGAAAAAAAGCGAGGTGGGCTGCCTTAAGGATCAGTGGGAGCCAGAGCGTTGAGGTGCTTTGTATATTTTGATTCTCTTAAGGCATAAGCAAGAACATAATTTGGGACACACCTCATTTGAATCAGTATGGAACACAAACGAGACAATACAATTCATTATTATAGCCCAGATGCTTCATAACTCTGCTTCAATGGTTCACAGATTCGAACTGGTGTAGGCTAACCTTATAATATGCTGAGAACGGTTCAGTCAAGAGCGTAAATACAGACGAACCCATTTGAACCATTATCGACAAAAATATAATAGGATAGTTGGGCTATTTAGCTAGCAATAATCTTAAGACATAACTATCAAGAATAATATATATAAAATAACTGTATTTAGCTAGACCAAAAATACATGTTCAAAAATAATACTACAATATAAAATGTATAATGTAAGTCAAACTAATGTATTGTAAATAAAGCAAAGTGGTATGGGCTAACTGTTATGCCTCCCACACTTGCTTCATCTTTTCCCGCTTTGCCTCCCACATATAACCCTCTCCTCTCACCCACCTTTCCCTTGAAAAAAACAAAAAACAAAAACATAAATACAAAAATGTCACCTATCACCATGGGAGTATTAATAGACAAAATACCTAATTGTTTATTTAATAGGATAGATTGATTACAGTAATAGCTGAATACTGACAATACATTTGGAATATCTAGTAATAGAGTGGTTTGAACTAAGCACTCATTTTAATATGACAGCATGACGCAGGCACCGCATACTGGTAGATGTGCTTGTTTTAAATATTATATGTTGGAGAGGGTTAATATGACAACATGACGCAGGCACCGCATACTGGTAGATGTGCTTGTTTTAAATATTATATGTCGGAGAGGGTTAATATGACAACATGACGCAGGCACCGCATACTGGTAGATGTGCTTGTTGTAAATATTATTGTGGCGGGAGTTTATAGAAATATAACAGTCTTCTGAAATTAAGACAATGTTTTCTCTCATTTTTGGGCACTAATTGTACTCATTTTAACAGGTTGGTTCCGGAAGCCTGGCAGCCTCATCTACTGACAACTCAAGCCTCAGTACAACTATATTCGCCATCAGTTATGGTATGTGACGTGAATTTACTTGACCCATTAATTAAGCAATTATTATCTTGTCCTTAAATGATAGTCAAACCTAGGTTAAACAACCTATTGAAACAACGCTTGATTTGGAGGTTTTGTTCAAAGTGGTTAGTCATGCACGTCAAGTTCCTAAACCTTCAGAAGATTTGTTTTCTTAATCTTAAAACGCGAACCCAGTAAAATGTTCGTTACGAGTTGCGATTGAAGTCAAAGAATTAGTGAAACTGTTGGCAACGCTGTGTGATGTCATGTCACCATGCAAGAGAGAGATGAAGTCGATATCTCGCTAGTACCGTATGTCTCTGTCAGTCGAATATGTAGTTGTGCTACCCAATCCTTTTAAAGATGGAAAATTATCGTATTTCGACCGCGACAGTGCGTGTTACAAACATACATATATTTACTGACGCAGTGCTCCAAACAAAGTGTGGTTCTGGTCTCATGTCCTAAATTGCAGTGCTCCAAGCAGCCCTGTTTAGAGCTGCTGATCCCATGTCTTTCTTGGTCTGTCCCTTGGTGCAGCTCCATCTTTTCACCCAATTTAGTTTATCCATTCTCTCCACTTGTCCAAACCATCCAAGCCTGCTAGTATACATTTCATCACTGATTCTCTTTATGCCTAACTGTCTTCTCAGCTCGTCACTATATATAATATCTTGCAGCTTGGCCCCACACATCCATCTCACTATTCTCATCTCATTACGTTCCATTCTGTTGACATCATCTGCTTCAATAGGCCATGTTTCTGAAGCATATGTCATTGCGCTTCTAACAAATTTAATTTAGCAAACACCTTTCCCTTCAAGGCAGTGGGAGTCTTCTCATAGTAAGTATTGGCAGCAGTTCTCTGAACCTTTTCCCAGCCGCATCTAATTTTGGTGATAGTGGCAGCCTCGGCCCCACCACCAGCAGATATCCCATTTAGCAAAACTTGTCCACCATCTCCAGTGACTCATTGCCAAAGTTAATACTCTCGAGCCGGTCATTGAACACAAGTTCACCTCTGCATACTATGCATACAAATGTCTAAACTTCGAACTTCTTCTTTGGCAGGGGTCCCGTTATTCTAGTACAGCGCTTCTTACCATGGTGTACCCAGCAGTTGCAGACGTTACACAGAATTGGGTTTGTGCCCACTCCTTTCCTGCATACGCCACATGGATATACACCACTTTCTTCTATCTGTCCTAGCCCCAATCTACTCTGCAAAACCTTGGTTTGATTTATATCAATTCTTAATCCTTTACTTGCCATGACCTCTCTCCATCTTCTGAAATTGGCCTTGGCATCCTGCACACTATCTGCGATAAGTACTAGGTCATCTGAGTATAGCAGTTCTAAAATCTCCAGACAGTGCCTCCAGAACCATAACAAAGAGCAGAGGGCTTAACTCAGAGCCCTGATGGCCTCCAACGTGATCTGCAAACTCCTTACTCTGTTCACCTTTCACCCTCAATGCTGTTTGTGAGTCCGTGTACATCTTCATTATCACACACACCAACCACTCCTCTACACCTAGTTTTCTCATAGTCCATTACACATCATCCCTGGGCACCCTATCAAAGGCTTTCTCCAAGTCTACAAACACAAGGCACAGATCCCTATCTTTAAGTAAACATCTTTTCTGCAGCCACCCGACTATGAAGATAGCATCGATTGTACCACTTGCTGACATGAAACCGAATTGCATATCATCGATAGAAATGCCTCATCTGATAATACCTTTCAAGACTCTCTCACAGACCTTCATGACTTGGTCAAACATTTTCAGCCCTCTATAATCTCCACCCAGTCCCCCTTACCCATATATTTGCTTGTTATAACATTTATTTGCCATTCAACTGGGATGTACTCTCTTGGAGTTTATTACCTCAGTGCCCAATCTCACCCCTATGTCACTTGGACCGTTTATCATCTCAGCGACAATGCCAGAGCACCCTGCAGCTTTTCTGTCCTTCATTATATTTATTGCACTGCTTACAACAGCTGGCACACTTTTCTCCTACATTGCCTCTACTGTTATCCTTAATTCGCCGAACTAAGTTGATGATCCCATTGGAATTTTCTGTGTTACACACTTGGTCAACGACCAAGTCCTGTATAACTTTCTTTGCCATGTAAATATCTTTTATTGCAATTCGCTTAGCCGCCAGATATTCCTCCCTGCTACCTCCTTTCTGCCATGCCATTGCATTTTCAACCTCGTCATTCCACCACCAGGAAACCTTATGCCTGGGGTGACCCTTAGTTTTGCCACAGTCTTTGTCAGTGGCATCATTAAGGCTACGTTCAAGAAATTTCCATTGGCTATTTACATCACTTGGCTTAGTGTCTCTATTCTTATCCATTTCCTCCAGTTTGCTTCAAAACCTATCTATGTATTCTGATTTATTCAACAACCATACTTTCCTCTTCGGCATGTTTACTTCTTCCGTACAGGATCTAGCCTTAAGCTCATGCCACACACTAGGAGCTTATGCTGAGAGATACATTCTTTGCTCGGGATGATCTTTGTATACGGAGTGTTGCGGATTAGTAAAATACTGTATGATAGTGTTGGGTGTTGTACAAGTGATTCTTCTTCGTAAATATATTTAGTGTATTGTAATTATTGTGTATATTATAAACACTTTGAATTTTGTTAATAGTATTTGAAGAATGCGTATTCTAAATATTCGTAGAAAAAACTATTAGGCTTAGGAAGTTCGTTGTGAGCTATATTTAAAACTATAATTCATTACTATAAACCTCATAAGAGCTAAATATACTGAAAATTATATAAAACAAATAATGCATCGGTTTGCTATATTCCTATGAAAGACGTTTTGATGATAAACACATTGTGATTTCACCATTGGAAAGAACATGAAATGACTACCGGTATACAAAATCCTATAGTCATCCCTGAAATCTTGGAAATATGTCGTTGACGTCAGATCAAACAGGAAGAATGAATTTTTTTTTGTAATCAAAATCAATTTCAAACATGATCATTCAATGTTTTATGAGGTTTCGTATGGTAATAATGTAGCAATGGTAATAATTGACATTGCTTTATAGTAGATGCAATTATTATGGGTAAAAGCCGAGATTGATTTAACAGTTTCGGTCACAGCTCCATGTTTGATATAACGAGTATATGTTATGTTATCATATTCATATAAAATTAACGATTTATGATAAACAAATTCTGATTTCACCATTGCAAAGAACGTAAAACATGCATTTTAAGCCATTTACAAATCTAAAGTTGCTGAGCATAGAACGATAATATGACAACTGTATCTCCTAGGATAATATGACAACTGTATCTCCTAGGATAATATGACAACTGTAACTCCTAGGATAATATGACAACTGTAACTCTTAGGATAATATGACAACTGTAACTCCTAGGATAATATGACAACTGTAACTCCTAGGATAATATGACAACTGTAACTCCTAGGATAATATGACAACTGTAACTCCTAGGATAATATGACAACTGTAACTCCTAGGATAATTTTGTCTATTTTGAGTTTTTTGTTTTGTTTTGTTAATGTTATAGCATGGGCTTCCCTCTTTCTTTTAATGTATTATACAGTGCATGTAGATGCAATTATTGTGGGTTGAAACAGATAATGTACGTGTATTTCTTCACGGTACACTCAAAAAAGGGTTCGGAGGCAATTAGAGGCTTGGAGAATTTGTTAGTATAACTTATCCACAACTCAAAAAGCTAAATTACCCTAACTTTGTTCAAGTTAGCTTAATCTAGCCATATCAAATGACTCTACTGTAGTGTAATCTAGCCATATCAAATGACTCTACTGTAGTGTAATCTAGCCATATCAAATGACTCTACTGTAGTGTAATCTAGCCATATCAAATGACTCTACTGTAGTGTAATCTAGCCATATCAAATGACTCTACTGTAGTGTAATCTAGCCATATCAAATGACTCTACTGTAGTGTAATCTAGCCATATCAAATGACTCTACTGTAGTGTAATCTAGCCATATCAAATGACTCTACTGTAGTGTAATCTAGCCATATCAAATGACTCTACTGTAGTGTAATCTAGCCATATCAAATGACTCTACTGTAGTGTAATCTAGCCATATCAAATGACTCTACTGTAGTGTAATCTAGCCATATCAAATGACTCTACTGTAGTGTAATCTAGCCATATCAAATGACTCTACTGTAGTGTAATCTAGCCATATCAAATGACTCTACTGTAGTGTAATCTAGCCATATCAAATGACTCTACTGTAGTGTAATCTAACCAAACATAATTTACGTTAGCTCTGCTTAGTTTGAGTTCACCTGATAAAGATCAACTTCAGCTGATTTTACTTGAGTCATCTTTTAATGTATTCAAACCTAATCTCTGTACCTTTATTTAACCTGATCAAGTATATAGTTGTGAGGGGACTGAGTGTTTTGGGGTCGAGTAGAGAATGATATATATATCTAAGAAGGGGTTGGAATTGGTTGATTTCGAAGCAAGAGTCGAGGATGGTTTACTTTTTGGGCGATTTTTGCATGTATTGATTATTTTTCTAGTTTCCTCCCTAGACCTCCATCAAATTTAAAAAAAAATCGATTAGATCTCCCGTCTAGATTAATTTGTAAACAAATTTGGTAGAAAAATTTCCCGGCCGAAGGCCGGTTCTTCCAACATTACAGGCTCACTATCGTTCGCCAGGGAAAAAATCGACACCTAAATAGCACGAAAGGTCTAAATATTGACGAAGAAATGGGGCGAAAGGTCTTAAAATTGACTATCTAATGGGGCAAACATCTTAACATCTGAAAACTAATGGGGCTAATCATGAGGGAGAAAGTGGTCCAGAAAACCGGCCCAACATGTCCCATTAAGTATCACATGAGCGCTTTTGCACTCAACATTTATATTCAACACTGGGCTGGCAGCTTATGAGGTCAACATTTAATTGTTGCTGTTCCCTAAATTCATCTATCATCAGTCTAGTTTCCGATACCAGTGCAAAATACTAAAAAAAAATTGCCAGAACATGTTTGATCATCGAATGTTGACTATAAAAGCTCTCGTGTGATATCGGCTTCAGTCGGCTTCATTTAATGGGGGATGGAAGTTTTTTCTGGCCCCCCTTCTTCCTCATGTTTAGCTCCATTAGTTTTCAGATTATAAGACGTTCGGCCCATTAGTTTGGTGATTTTAAGACATTTCGTCCCATTTCTTTATCAATATTAAGGCTTTTCGTGTCATTTAGATGTCTTTTTTTTCCTGGCGAGCGATAGCGAGCCTGTAATTAAGAAGGGAGCGGCCTTTGGCCGACACATTTTTCTACCGAAAAAATGTACAAATATATCTAGAAGGTCTTGGGAATGTTATTCTTTAGTTTGCTGGATGTCTAGAAGGTCTTGGGAATGTTATTTTTTAGTTTGCTGGATGTCTAGAAGGTCTTGGGGATGTTATTCTTTAGTTTGCTGGATGTCTAGAAGGTCTTGGGAATGTTATTTTTTAGTTTGCTGGATGTCTAGAAGGTCTTGGGGATGTTATTCTTTAGTTTGCTGGATGTCTAGAAGGTCTTGGGGATGTTATTCTTTAGTTTGCTGGATGTCTAGAAGGTCTTGGGGATGTTATTCTTTAGTTTGCTGGATGTCTAGAAGGTCTTGGGGATGTTATTCTTTAGTTTGCTGGATGTCTAGAAGGTCTTGGGAATGTTATTCTTTAGTTTGCTGGATGTCTAGAAGGTCTTGGGGATGTTATTCTTTAGTTTGCTGGATGTCTAGAAGGTCTTGGGGATGTTATTCTTTAGTTTGCTGGATGTCTAGAAGGTCTTGGGGATGTTATTCTTTAGTTTGCTGGATGTCTAGAAGGTCTTGGGGATGTTATTCTTTAGTTTGCTGGATGTCTAGAAGGTCTTGGGGATGTTATTCTTTAGTTTGCTGGATGTCTAGAAGGTCTTGGGGATGTTATTCTTTAGTTTGCTGGATGTCTAGAAGGTCTTGGGGATGTTATTCTTTAGTTTGCTGGATGTCTAGAAGGTCTTGGGGATGTTATTCTTTAGTTTGCTGGATGTCTAGAAGGTCTTGGGGATGTTATTCTTTAGTTTGCTGGATGTCTAGAAGGTATTTGGGGATGTTATTCTTTAGTTTGGTGGATGTCTAGAAGGTCTTGGGGATGTTATTCTTTAGTTTGCTGGATGTCTAGAAGGTCTTGGGGATGTTATTCTTTAGTTTGCTGGATGTCTAGAAGGTCTTGGGGATGTTATTCTTTAGTTTGCTGGATGTCTAGAAGGTCTTGGGGATGTTATTC
Source organism: Paralithodes platypus (assembly GCA_032716605.1). Classification (NCBI taxonomy): domain Eukaryota; kingdom Metazoa; phylum Arthropoda; class Malacostraca; order Decapoda; family Lithodidae; genus Paralithodes; species Paralithodes platypus. The sequence goes on from CM064510.1 coordinate 42,899,089, forward strand.
TTTAGTTTGCTGGATGTCTAGAAGGTCTTGGGGATGTTATTCTTTAGTTTGCTGGATGTCTAGAAGGTCTTGGGGATGTTATTCTTTAGTTTGCTGGATGTCTAGAAGGTCTTGGGGATGTTATTCTTTAGTTTGCTGGATGTCTAGAAGGTCTTGGGGATGTTATTCTTTAGTTTGCTGGATGTCTAGAAGGTCTTGGGGATGTTATTCTTTAGTTTGCTGGATGTCTAGAAGGTCTTGGGGATGTTATTCTTTAGTTTGCTGGATGTCTAGAAGGTCTTGGGGATGTTATTCTTTAGTTTGCTGGATGTCTAGAAGGTCTTGGGGATGTTATTCTTTAGTTTGCTGGATGTCTAGAAGGTCTTGGGGAATGTTATTCTTTAGTTTGCTGGATGTCTAGAAGGTCTTGGGGATGTTATTCTTTAGTTTGCTGGATGTCTAGAAGGTCTTGGGGATGTTATTCTTTAGTTTGCAGGATCTCTACAACGTATTGGGGATGTTATTCTTTAGTTTGCTGGATGTCTAGAAGGTCTTGGGGATGTTATTCTTTAGTTTGCTGGATGTCTAGAAGGTCTTGGGGATGTTATTCTTTAGTTTGCTGGATGTCTAGAAGGTCTTGGGATGTTATTCTTTAGTTTGCTGGATGTCTAGAAGGTCTTGGGGATGTTATTCTTTAGTTTGCTGGATGTCTAGAAGGTCTTGGGGATGTTATTCTTTAGTTTGCTGGATGTCTAGAAGGTCTTGGGGATGTTATTCTTTAGTTTGCTGGATGTCTAGAAGGTCTTGGGGATGTTATTCTTTAGTTTGCTGGATGTCTAGAAGGTCTTGGGGATGTTATTCTTTAGTTTGCTGGATGTCTAGAAGGTCTTGGGGATGTTATTCTTTAGTTTGCTGGATGTCTAGAAGGTCTTGGGGATGTTATTCTTTAGTTTGCTGGATGTCTAGAAGGTCTTGGGGATGTTATTCTTTAGTTTGCTGGATGTCTAGAAGGTCTTGGGGATGTTATTCTTTAGTTTGCTGGATGTCTAGAAGGTCTTGGGGATGTTATTCTTTAGTTTGCTGGATGTCTAGAAGGTCTTGGGGATGTTATTCTTTAGTTTGCTGGATGTCTAGAAGGTCTTGGGGATGTTATTCTTTAGTTTGCTGGATGTCTAGAAGGTCTTGGGGATGTTATTCTTTAGTTTGCTGGATGTCTAGAAGGTCTTGGGGATGTTATTCTTTAGTTTGCTGGATGTCTAGAAGGTCTTGGGGATGTTATTCTTTAGTTTGCTGGATGTCTAGAAGGTCTTGGGGATGTTATTCTTTAGTTTGCTGGATGTCTAGAAGGTCTTGGGGATGTTATTCTTTAGTTTGCTGGATGTCTAGAAGGTCTTGGGGATGTTATTCTTTAGTTTGCTGGATGTCTAGAAGGTCTTGGGGATGTTATTCTTTAGTTTGCTGGATGTCTAGAAGGTCTTGGGGATGTTATTCTTTAGTTTGCTGGATGTCTAGAAGGTCTTGGGGATGTTATTCTTTAGTTTGCTGGATGTCTAGAAGGTCTTGGGGATGTTATTCTTTAGTTTGCTGGATGTCTAGAAGGTCTTGGGGATGTTATTCTTTAGTTTGCTGGATGTCTAGAAGGTCTTGGGGATGTTATTCTTTAGTTTGCTGGATGTCTAGAAGGTCTTGGGGATGTTATTCTTTAGTTTGCTGGATGTCTAGAAGGTCTTGGGGATGTTATTCTTTAGTTTGCTGGATGTCTAGAAGGTCTTGGGGATGTTATTCTTTAGTTTGCTGGATGTCTAGAAGGTCTTGGGGATGTTATTCTTTAGTTTGCTGGATGTCTAGAAGGCCTTGGGAATGTTATTCTTTAGTTTGCTGGATGTCTAGAAGGTCTTGGGGATGTTATTCTTTAGTTTGCTGGATGTCTAGAAGGTCTTGGGGATGTTATTCTTTAGTTTGCTGGATGTCTAGAAGGTCTTGGGGATGTTATTCTTTAGTTTGCTGGATGTCTAGAAGGTCTTGGGGATGTTATTCTTAGTTTGCTGGATGTCTAGAAGGTCTTGGGGATGTTATTCTTTAGTTTGCTGGATGTCTAGAAGGTCTTGGGGATGTTATTCTTTAGTTTGCTGGATGTCTAGAAGGTCTTGGGGATGTTATTCTTTAGTTTGCTGGATGTCTAGAAGGTCTTGGGGATGTTATTCTTTAGTTTGCTGGATGTCTAGAAGGTCTTGGGGATGTTATTCTTTAGTTTGCTGGATGTCTAGAAGGTCTTGGGGATGTTATTCTTTAGTTTGCTGGATGTCTAGAAGGTCTTGGGGATGTTATTCTTTAGTTTGCTGGATGTCTAGAAGGTCTTGGGGATGTTATTCTTTAGTTTGCTGGATGTCTAGAAGGTCTTGGGGATGTTATTCTTTAGTTTGCTGGATGTCTAGAAGGTCTTGGGGATGTTATTCTTTAGTTTGCTGGATGTCTAGAAGGTCTTGGGGATGTTATTCTTTAGTTTGCTGGATGTCTAGAAGGTCTTGGGGATGTTATTCTTTAGTTTGCTGGATGTCTAGAAGGTCTTGGGGATGTTATTCTTTAGTTTGCTGGATGTCTAGAAGGTCTTGGGGATGTTATTCTTTAGTTTGCTGGATGTCTAGAAGGTCTTGGGATGTTATTCTTTAGTTTGCTGGATGTCTAGAAGGTCTTGGGGATGTTATTCTTTAGTTTGCTGGATGTCTAGAAGGTCTTGGGATGTTATTCTTTAGTTTGCTGGATGTCTAGAAGGTCTTGGGGATGTTATTCTTTAGTTTGCTGGATGTCTAGAAGGTCTTGGGGATGTTATTCTTTAGTTTGCTGGATGTCTAGAAGGTCTTGGGATGTTATTCTTTAGTTTGCTGGATATCTAGAAGGTCTTGGGATGTTATTCTTTAGTTTGCTGGATGTCTAGAAGGTCTTGGGGATGTTATTCTTTAGTTTGCTGGATGTCTAGAAGGTCTTGGGATGTTATTCTTTAGTTTGCTGGATGTCTAGAAGGTCTTGGGGATGTTATTCTTTAGTTTGCTGGATGTCTAGAAGGTCTTGGGGATGTTATTCTTTAGTTTGCTGGATGTCTAGAAGGTCTTGGGGATGTTATTCTTTAGTTTGCTGGATGTCTAGAAGGTCTTGGGGATGTTATTCTTTAGTTTGCTGGATGTCTAGAAGGTCTTGGGAATGTTATTCTTTAGTTTTGCTGGATGTCTAGAAGGTCTTGGGGATGTTATTCTTTAGTTTGCTGGATGTCTAGAAGGTCTTGGGGATGTTATTCTTTAGTTTGCTGGATGTCTAGAAGGTCTTGGAGGTGTTATTCTTTAGTTTCCTGCATGTCTAGAAGGTCTTGGGGATGTTATTCTTTAGTTTGCTGGATGTCTAGAAGGTCTTGGGGATGTTATTCTTTAGTTTGCTGGATGTCTAGAAGGTCTTGGGGATGTTATTCTTTAGTTTGCTGGATGTCTAGAAGGTCTTGGGGATGTTATTCTTTAGTTTGCTGGATGTCTAGAAGGTCTTGGGGATGTTATTCTTTAGTTTGCTGGATGTCTAGAAGGTCTTGGGGATGTTATTCTTTAGTTTGCTGGATGTCTAGAAGGTCTTGGGGATGTTATTCTTTAGTTTGCTGGATGTCTAGAAGGTCTTGGGGATGTTATTCTTTAGTTTGCTGGATGTCTAGAAGGTCTTGGGGATGTTATTCTTTAGTTTGCTGGATGTCTAGAAGGTCTTGGGGATGTTATTCTTTAGTTTGCTGGATGTCTAGAAGGTCTTGGGGATGTTATTCTTTAGTTTGCTGGATGTCTAGAAGGTCTTGGGGATGTTATTCTTTAGTTTGCTGGATGTCTAGAAGGTCTTGGGATGTTATTCTTTAGTTTGCTGGATGTCTAGAAGGTCTTGGGGATGTTATTCTTTAGTTTGCTGGATGTCTAGAAGGTCTTGGGGATGTTATTCTTTAGTTTGCTGGATGTCTAGAAGGTCTTGGGGATGTTATTCTTTAGTTTGCTGATGTCTAGAAGGTCTTGGGGATGTTATTCTTTAGTTTGCTGGATGTCTAGAAGGTCTTGGGGATGTTATTCTTTAGTTTGCTGGATGTCTAGAAGGTCTTGGGGATGTTATTCTTTAGTTTGCTGGATGTCTAGAAGGTCTTGGGGATGTTATTCTTTAGTTTGCTGGATGTCTAGAAGGTCTTGGGGATGTTATTCTTTAGTTTGCTGGATGTCTAGAAGGTCTTGGGGATGTTATTCTTTAGTTTGCTGGATGTCTAGAAGGTCTTGGGGATGTTATTCTTTAGTTTGCTGGATGTCTAGAAGGTCTTGGGGATGTTATTCTTTAGTTTGCTGGATGTCTAGAAGGTCTTGGGGATGTTATTCTTTAGTTTGCTGGATGTCTAGAAGGTCTTGGGGATGTTATTCTTTAGTTTGCTGGATGTCTAGAAGGTCTTGGGGATGTTATTCTTTAGTTTGCTGGATGTCTAGAAGGTCTTGGGGATGTTATTCTTTAGTTTGCTGGATGTGTCTAGAAGGTCTTGGGGATGTTATTCTTTAGTTTGCTGGATGTCTAGAAGGTCTTGGGATGTTATTCTTTAGTTTGCTGGATGTCTAGAAGGTCTTGGGATGTTATTCTTTAGTTTGCTGGATGTCTAGAAGGTCTTGGGGATGTTATTCTTTAGTTTGCTGGATGTCTAGAAGGTCTTGGGGATGTTATTCTTTAGTTTGCTGGATGTCTAGAAGGTCTTGGGGATGTTATTCTTTAGTTTGCTGGATGTCTAGAAGGTCTTGGGATGTTATTCTTTAGTTTGCTGGATGTCTAGAAGGTCTTGGGGATGTTATTCTTTAGTTTGCTGGATGTCTAGAAGGTCTTGGGGATGTTATTCTTTAGTTTGCTGGATGTCTAGAAGGTCTTGGGGATGTTATTCTTTAGTTTGCTGGATGTCTAGAAGGTCTTGGGGATGTTATTCTTTAGTTTGCTGGATGTCTAGAAGGTCTTGGGGATGTTATTCTTTAGTTTGCTGGATGTCTAGAAGGTCTTGGGGATGTTATTCTTTAGTTTGCTGGATGTCTAGAAGGTCTTGGGGATGTTATTCTTTAGTTTGCTGGATGTCGAGAAGGTCTTGGGGATGTTATTCTTTAGTTTGCTGGATGTCTAGAAGTCTTGGGGATGTTATTCTTTAGTTTGCTGGATTCTAGAAGGTCTTGCTATGTCTAGAAGGTCTTGGGGATGTTATTCTTTAGTTTGCTGGATGTCTAGAAGGTCTTGGGGATGTTATTCTTTAGTTTGCTGGATGTCTAGAAGGTCTTGGGGATGTTATTCTTTAGTTTGCTGGATGTCTAGAAGGTCTTGGGGATGTTTATTCTTTAGTTTGCTGGATGTCTAGAAGGTCTTGGGATGTTATTCTTTAGTTTGCTGGATGTCAGAAGGTCTTGGGATGTTATTCTTTAGTTTGCTGGATGTCTAGAAGGTCTTGGGGATGTTATTCTTTAGTTTTGCTGGATGTCTAGAAGGTCTTGGGGATGTTATTCTTTAGTTTGCTGGATGTCTAGAAGGTCTTGGGGATGTTATTCTTTAGTTTGTGGATGTCTAGAAGGTCTTGGGGATGTTATTCTTTAGTTTGCTGGATGTCTAGAAGGTCTTGGGGATGTTATTCTTTAGTTTGCTGGATGTCTAGAAGGTCTTGGGGATGTTATTCTTTAGTTTGCTGGATGTCTAGAAGGTCTTGGGGATGTTATTCTTTAGTTTGCTGGATGTCTAGAAGGTCTTGGGGATGTTATTCTTTAGTTTGCTGGATGTCCAGAAGGTCTTGGGAATGTTATTCTTTAGTTTGCTGGATGTCTAGAAGGTCTTGGGGATGTTATTCTTTAGTTTGCTGGATGTCTAGAAGGTCTTGGGGATGTTATTCTTTAGTTTGCTGGATGTCTAGAAGGTCTTGGGGATGTTATTCTTTAGTTTGCTGGATGTCTAGAAGGTCTTGGGGATGTTATTCTTTAGTTTGCTGGATGTCTAGAAGGTCTTGGGGATGTTATTCTTTAGTTTGCTGGATGTCTAGAAGGTCTTGGGGATGTTATTCTTTAGTTTGCTGGATGTCTAGAAGGTCTTGGGGATGTTATTCTTTAGTTTGCTGGATGTCTAGAAGGTCTTGGGGATGTTATTCTTTAGTTTGCTGGATGTCTAGAAGGTCTTGGGGATGTTATTCTTTAGTTTGCTGGATGTCTAGAAGGTCTTGGGGATGTTATTCTTTAGTTTGCTGGATGTCTAGAAGGTCTTGGGGATGTTATTCTTTAGTTTGCTGGATGTCTAGAAGGTCTTGGGGATGTTATTCTTTAGTTTGCTGGATGTCTAGAAGGTCTTGGGGATGTTATTCTTTAGTTTGCTGGATGTCTAGAAGGTCTTGGGGATGTTATTCTTTAGTTTGCTGGATGTCTAGAAGGTCTTGGGGATGTTATTCTTTAGTTTGCTGGATGTCTAGAAGGTCTTGGGGATGTTATTCTTTAGTTTGCTGGATGTCTAGAAGGTCTTGGGGATGTTATTCTTTAGTTTGCTGGATGTCTAGAAGGTCTTGGGGATGTTATTCTTTAGTTTGCTGGATGTCTAGAAGGTCTTGGGGTTATTCTTTAGTTTGCTGGATGTCTAGAAGGTCTTGGGGATTATTCTTTAGTTTGGTGGATGTCTAGAAGGTCTTGGGGATGTTATTCTTTAGTTTGCTGGATGTCTAGAAGGTCTTGGGGATGTTATTCTTTAGTTTGCTGGATGTCTAGAAGGTCTTGGGGATGTTATTCTTTAGTTTGCTGGATGTCTAGAAGGTCTTGGGGATGTTATTCTTTAGTTTGCTGGATGTCTAGAAGGTCTTGGGGATGTTATTCTTTAGTTTGCTGGATGTCTAGAAGGTCTTGGGATGTTATTCTTTAGTTTGCTGGATGTCTAGAAGGTCTTGGGGATGTTATTCTTTAGTTTGCTGGATGTCTAGAAGGTCTTGGGGATGTTATTCTTTAGTTTGCTGGATGTCTAGAAGGTCTTGGGGATGTTATTCTTTAGTTTGCTGGATGTCTAGAAGGTCTTGGGGATGTTATTCTTTAGTTTGCTGGATGTCTAGAAGGTCTTGGGATGTTATTCTTTAGTTTGCTGGATGTCTAGAAGGTCTTGGGGATGTTATTCTTTAGTTTGCTGGATGTCTAGAAGGTCTTGGGGATGTTATTCTTTAGTTTGCTGGATGTCTAGAAGGTCTTGGGGATGTTATTCTTTAGTTTGCTGGATGTCTAGAAGGTCTTGGGATGTTATTCTTTAGTTTGCTGGATGTCTAGAAGGTCTTGGGATGTTATTCTTTAGTTTGCTGGATGTCTAGAAGGTCTTGGGGATGTTATTCTTTAGTTTGCTGGATGTCTAGAAGGTCTTGGGGATGTTATTCTTTAGTTTGCTGGATGTCTAGAAGGTCTTGGGGATGTTATTCTTTAGTTTGCTGGATGTCTAGAAGGTCTTGGGGATGTTATTCTTTAGTTTGCTGGATGTCTAGAAGGTCTTGGGAATGTTATTCTTTAGTTTGCTGGATGTCTAGAAGGTCTTGGGGATGTTATTCTTTAGTTTGCTGGATGTCTAGAAGGTCTTGGGGATGTTATTCTTTAGTTTGCTGGATGTCTAGAAGGTCTTGGGGATGTTATTCTTTAGTTTGCTGGATGTCTAGAAGGTCTTGGGGATGTTATTCTTTAGTTTGCTGGATGTCTAGAAGGTCTTGGGAATGTTATTCTTTAGTTTGCTGGATGTCTAGAAGGTCTTGGGGATGTTATTCTTTAGTTTGCTGGATGTCTAGAAGGTCTTGGGATGTTATTCTTTGTTTGTCTAGAAGGTCTGGATGGGGATGTTATTCTTTAGTTTGCTGGATGTCTAGAAGGTCTTGTTATTCTTTAGTTTGCTGGATGTCTAGAAGGTCTTGGGAATGTTATTCTTTAGTTTGCTGGATGTCTAGAAGGTCTTGGGATGTTATTCTTTAGTTTGCTGGATGTCTAGAAGGTCTTGGGGATGTTATTCTTTAGTTTGCTGGATGTCTAGAAGGTCTTGGGGATGTTATTCTTTAGTTTGCTGGATGTCTAGAAGGTCTTGGGGATGTTATTCTTTAGTTTGCTGGATGTCTAGAAGGTCTTGGGGATGTTATTCTTTAGTTTGCTGGATGTCTAGAAGGTCTTGGGGATGTTATTCTTTAGTTTGCTGGATGTCTAGAAGGTCTTGGGGATGTTATTCTTTAGTTTGCTGGATGTCTAGAAGGTCTTGGGGATGTTATTCTTTAGTTTGCTGGATGTCTAGAAGGTCTTGGGGATGTATTCTTTAGTTTGCTGGATGTCTAGAAGGTCTTGGGGATGTTATTCTTTAGTTTTGCTGGATGTCTAGAAGGTCTTGGGGATGTTATGGATGTCTAGAAGGTCTTGGGGATGTTATTCTTTAGTTTGCGTCTTGGGGATGTTATTCTTTAGTTTGCTGGATGTCTAGAAGGTCTTGGGGATGTTATTCTTTAGTTTGCTGGATGTCTAGAAGGTCTTGGGGATGTTATTCTTTAGTTTGCTGGATATCTAGAAGGTCTTGGGAATGTTATTTTTTAGTTTGCTGGATGTCTAGAAGGTCTTGGGGATGTTATTCTTTAGTTTGCTGGATATCTAGAAGGTCTTGGGGATGTTATTCTTTAGTTTGCTGGATGTCTAGAAGGTCTTGGGGATGTTATTCTTTAGTTTGCTGGATGTCTAGAAGGTCTTGGGGATGTTATTCTTTAGTTTGCTGGATGTCTAGAAGGTCTTGGGGATGTTATTCTTTAGTTTGCTGGATGTCTAGAAGGTCTTGGGAATGTTATTCTTTAGTTTGCTGGATGTCTAGAAGGTCTTGGGGATGTTATTCTTTAGTTTGCTGGATGTCAAGAAGGTCTTGGGAATGTTATTCTTTAGTTTGCTGGATGTCTAGAAGGTCTTGGGGATGTTATTCTTTAGTTTGCTGGATGTCTAGAAGGTCTTGGGGATGTTATTCTTTAGTTTGCTGGATGTCTAGAAGGTCTTGGGGATGTTATTCTTTAGTTTGCTGTATGTCTAGAAGGTCTTGGGAATGTTATTCTTTAGTTTGCTGGATGTCTAGAAGGTCTTGGGGATGTTATTCTTTAGTTTGCTGGATATCTAGAAGGTCTTGGGGATGTTATTCTTTAGTTTGCTGGATGTCTAGAAGGTCTTGGGGATGTTATTCTTTAGTTTGCTGGATGTCTAGAAGGTCTTGGGGATGTTATTCTTTAGTTTGCTGGATGTCTAGAAGGTCTTAGGAATGTTATTTTTTAGTTTGCTGGATGTCTAGAAGGTCTTGGGGATGTTATTCTTTAGTTTGCTGGATATCTAGAAGGTCTTGGGGATGTTATTCTTTAGTTTGCTGGATGTCTAGAAGGTCTTGGGGATGTTATTCTTTAGTTTGCTGGATGTCTAGAAGGTCTTGGGGATGTTATTCTTTAGTTTGCTGGATGTCTAGAAGGTCTTGGGGATGTTATTCTTTAGTTTGCTGGATGTCTAGAAGGTCTTGGGGATGTAATTCTTTAGTTTGCTGGATGTCTAGAAGGTCTTGGGGATGTTATTCTTTAGTTTGCTGGATGTCTAGAAGGTCTTGGGAATGTTATTCTTTAGTTTGCTGGATGTCTAGAAGGTCTTGGGGATGTTATTCTTTAGTTTGCTGGATGTCTAGAAGGTCTTGGGGATGTTATTCTTTAGTTTGCTGGATGTCTAGAAGGTCTTGGGATGTTATTCTTTAGTTTGCTGGATGTCTAGAAGGTCTTGGGGATGTTATTCTTTAGTTTGCTGGATGTCTAGAAGGTCTTGGGGATGTTATTCTTTAGTTTGCTGGATGTCTAGAAGGTCTTGGGGATGTTATTCTTTAGTTTGCTGGATGTCTAGAAGGTCTTGGGGATGTTATTCTTTAGTTTGCTGGATGTCTAGAAGGTCTTGGGGATGTTATTCTTTAGTTTGCTGGATGTCTAGAAGGTCTTGGGGATGTTATTCTTTAGTTTGCTGGATGTCTAGAAGGTCTTGGGGATGTTATTCTTTAGTTTGCTGGATGTCTAGAAGGTCTTGGGGATGTTATTCTTTAGTTTGCTGGATATCTAGAAGGTCTTAGGAATGTTATTTTTTAGTTTGCTGGATGTCTAGAAGGTCTTGGCGATGTTATTCTTTAGTTTGCTGGATATCTAGAAGGTCTTGGGGATGTTATTCTTTAGTTTGCTGGATGTCTAGAAGGTCTTGGGGATGTTATTCTTTAGTTTGCTGGATGTCTAGAAGGTCTTGGGGATGTTATTCTTTAGTTTGCTGGATGTCTAGAAGGTCTTGGGGATGTTATTCTTTAGTTTGCTGGATGTCTAGAAGGTCTTGGGGATGTTATTCTTTAGTTTGCTGGATGTCTAGAAGGTCTTGGGGATGTTATTCTTTAGTTTGCTGGATGTCTAGAAGGTCTTGGGGATGTTATTCTTTAGTTTGCTGGATGTCCAGAAGGTCTTGGGGATGTTATTCTTTAGTTTGCTGGATGTCTAGAAGGTCTTGGGGATGTTATTCTTTAGTTTGCTGGATGTCTAGAAGGTCTTGGGAATGTTATTCTTTAGTTTGCTGGATGTCTAGAAGGTCTTGGGGATGTTATTCTTTAGTTTGCTGGATGTCTAGGGAGGAAACTAAACAAATATTAAATACTTGCCAAAATAGACAAACAAATAAACCTTTCCTCTTAAGTGACGTGACCTGTTTTTGTTCTGCCCTTTTCTATCTTTCTCTGGCTTGTATCCATTTGGCCCCATTTAGCCTACTGTTTTAAGACGTTTATCCCCATCCAGGTGTCAATTTTTTTACTGGTGAGCGGTAGCGAGCCAGCATATTTTTTATTTTTGTTTGACAGCAAGCTAAATTTGTACATTTTTTAATAGAACAATTTCTCCGGCGAAGCCGGATTTCTTCATATAATGCTGGCTCGCTATCGCTCGCCAGGAAGAAATCGACACCTAGATGGAGATAAACGTCTTAAAATAGTTGACTTAATGGGGCCGATTGGATGCAAGCCAGAAAAAGAGAGAAAAGGACAGAAATAACAAAAAAGCAGGTGACCCCCCTTAAGTGACGTGTACAGTGTGTGGGCGGCCTCTAGCGTGACCTGTTAACCTTTAGAGGAACCTTGGAACTCATTAGCGACAGGTACGGATTTCGAATAATAGAAGGCAAAACTAAGAATTTTCCCCTTGTGTATTTTCACAATTGACGAAATAAAACGGGAATTATTATGTTTTTTCCACCAACCAACTTCACCTCTAAACTCAATTAATGAAATACAGAATACCGTAAAACTAAAGCGGTTTTTCGATTTAGACACACACATTAATTGGTGATGTGCGACTATAGCGTGGGATAAGTTTTGTTTAAGTTTATATAGATATATTTATGTATATATATATTATCTGTCTATGTGAATGCAGGAGAGATAATGCAAAGCTATCTGTAACAAGTGTCTCCCCCAAAGTTGAAAGAGTGGCAGAGACCCAAAATCATGGTACGTTATATGTCTGGACACACGGAGCTTGAAGCAGTTTAAGCCATATGAGGAGGGAAAAACAGATTGAGGGAGAGTTCCAAACCTTGCTTGTTAACCCCTTCAATACCGGCGACGTCTTTTGATTTTATTCTGGCTCCTACTAATCGATTGCATTCACTTTAGGAAGGATCTTTAGCAATTATAAGGTTTCGAAATATCTCAATCAACCCTTTTAACTACCACAGATCCTTTCTAAACTGCATAAAATCGTCTAAATATTGCTAGAATAAAATGTAACACGTCGCCGGTACAGAAAGGGTTAAGTAGAAGAACAACTGGACAAAATTAGGGAATTAGTGAGAGGAAGCGAGTTGATGAGACAAAATGCATTTGACTCTACCCTTCCGAGAAGTGCGGTATGGGTTGAACCTTCCCACACATGCGAACAATATTAGATAAATGGGCGCACTGTGCCCTTATACAGAGCAAGAAGCTGTGCGGGGGTGAAGAACACACAGAGACGATTGAGCACACCTAACATATGGGAAGCTGTGTTAACAAGAGTGGTAATATATCCTCCAAAAAAGACCACAAGAAAAAGGAACACCAAGAATATTGAGAGAAGATTAAGAGTTGATTTGTGTCTTGTTGAAGTATAAGGGATAGGCATGTGGAATTCTTAAGGGGAGATGGGCCGGGTTTTTTTATCCATTAATTAATTTATTCATTTATTTTTTAGTTTCCTCGCTAGACATCTATCAAACTTAGAAAAAACACCTAGACCTCCTTCAATATAAATTTGTACATTTTTCGGTAGAAAAATTTCCCGGCCGAAGGCCGGTTCCTCTTAAAATTACAGGCTCGCTTTCGCTCGCCAGGAAAAAATCGACACCTAAATGGAACGAAAGGTCTTAAAATTGACAACGAAATGGGGCGAAAGTTATTAAAATCGCCAAACTAATAGGGCGAACGTCATAAAATTTTAAAACTAATGGGGCTAAACGTGAGGGAGAAAGTGATCCAGAAAACCGGCCCATCCCCCTTAATGGGTATATAAATGGAGCAACAGGGTTTTGGAAGCATTGCAAGTAAATACATTTTGTTCTGCCCCAATCGGAAATGGTTGATATATAAAAAGATAAGTGTGATATGGCCTCATCATGTGAGGTTTTGAGTGATTACATGCTGGATCAATCTGGAGAACTAGTTAAATAGTATAAGGTAGATTCATCAGTATATAAATGGATTAGATTGGAGATACAGTTGAGAAGATCATTAATGAAATATTAGAAAGAGAACTGGAGACAGGACAGAACCCTTAGGAACACAAGAGTTGATAGGTTGAGGAAGTGAGCAATGACCGTCCACAACCGCTGCTATGGAAAGACCCGCAAGGAAATTAGAGACAAGACAAAGGCACCGAGGGATAAAAACCATAGAAGGGTAGTTTGGAGATTAAGAGGTGTGAGCCAGACTCTATCGAAGGCTTTTGATATGTCTAGGGCAATAACAAAAAAGTCTCACCGAAGTCTCGAAAAGAGGATTACCAAGAGTTAGTAAGATAAGAAAGAAGATCACCAGTAGAGCGGCCGTGGTGTAGTGGACTAAAGCATGGACACTCGTCCTGATTGTCGTGGGTTCGGGTCCGACTGGGAGTATATATAACTATATATATATATATATATATATATACCGGTATATATATATATATACCGGTATATAATATACTGTATATGAAAATATAATAGTGCTTGAGAGTACTGATTATATCAAATTATTTTTAAAGGAAGTTAAGATTATACTAAAGCTCCGTGTCGTTTTTTCCAACCTGACAATTCGATAAAAGATTGATGTGAGAAGTTGGGGGAAAATTTACGAGATCATCGATCGGTTTTAGAGTGGGGGAATTTAAGTTTGTAGATTTTTCTTTTTGAGTTTGGTTGTTAAATGTCAGATCAGAGAGGAAGACCTGTGGTAGATAAATGGATATTGTTTAGATTAATTCGTGTCCGTTAGTTGCCTCATAGCATGTATACGGTATCATGGATCACATATATGCTTTCATTAATTTCATTGGAGGTGTTTGGTGTTGTGGTGAAATTAATAAAATATAGATACATAATATGTAAATAGAAAATGATTGTGTATAGTGATTTGTGAAGGTTATGTATATATACATATATATATAAGGGTTTCTGCAATTGTCCTCATATCTCGTGTCACTTATTCACAACTTCAACATTATTATTTACTATGAATGTCCAAGAAAGACATGGGATCAAACCTTACGATCTGATCTAGAATAAAAAAAAAAAAAAAATTGACAAGTGAGGCAGCTCTGAATAGGGCTGCTTGGAGCGCCGCCTTTAGGACATGAGACAGGAACCTTAAGGGGAGACTGACCGTTTGTTTGGTCTATTAATTAATTTATTCATATATTTTTTTTAGTTTCCTCCCTAGACCTCCATCAAGCTTAGAAAAACACTCCCCAGACCCCCCTTCAAGATAAATTTGTACATTTTTCGGTAGAAAATTTTCCCGGCCGAAGGCCGGTTCCTCTAAAAATTGCAGGCTCGCTATCGCTCGCCAGGAAATAATCGACACCTAAATGGCACGAAAGGGCTTAACATTGACAACGAAATGGGGCGAAAGGTGTTAAAATCGCCAAACTAATGGGCCGAACGTCTTATAATCTCAAAACTAGTGGGGCTAAACATTAGGGAGAAGGGGGTCCAGAAAAACGGTCTGCCTCCCCTTAATCCATGTGCAGCACTCGGTCTTCAACCCTTTGAGTATCAGCGACGTGTGTTATGTTTTATTCTGGCTATCTTTAGACGATATTATGCAGCTTAGGAAGGATCTGTGGTAGTTTAAAGAGGTGGGTTGAGATAGTTTGAAGCCTTATTATCGCTAGAAGTCCTTCCTAACCTAAACCATATCGTCTAATAGTTACCAGAATATGATGGAAAGAACGTCCCTGGTACTGAATGGGTTAAATTTATGTATGTACGTATGTATATACTGTACATATATGTCTGTATGTATGTATGTATGTATGTATGTATGTGTAATGTCCAAGTAATTTTTGTTTTCCTCTGGGTGGGGCCATTTTTGTTTCCATTTGTATTTCATGTAAACAAAAATCCTAATCGAGTGTTAGATAGAAATTGAGCCTTTTGCTATAATATCTCTGTCCTCAACTTATGAAAAAGAACCGTTGTAGATTAAATTTAAAGGCGGACAACTAATCAAGACCGCAAGGTATGTGCAGTCTTTGTATCAATGTAACTTTGTGTGACATTGATTTTGAATATTGACAAAGATATGGGACGACAGTTTCTAAGATCGCCAAACTAATGGGCCGAACGTCTTAAAATCTGAAAACTAATGGGGCTAAGTAGGAGGAAGAAGGGGGGCGAGAAAAACCAACGTAATAATGTCGACAGCATGAGTACAATCAACAACTAATGCTAATGGAGTGCGTCTTATTCTTCCACCAACAACTAATGCTAATGGAGTGCGTCTTATTCTTCCACCAACAACTAATGCTAATGGAGTGCGTCTTATTCTTCCACCAACAACTAATGCTAATGGAGTGCGTCTTATTCTTCCACCAAAATATTTCGATGAATAACACGTCTTTGTAAATCTAATGGAAGAATTGTCTGTCACAGGCTTTTGTACAGTTGGCCTAATTAATTTGTGTACACTCCATGCTTATATGTAGGGAAGTCAAATTAGTGTGATGGCCTTACAGGAATAATTTGCAATAAATCCGTAATTTATTATATGAATTAATGGGGGAATACTGCTACCAACATTACAAAATATCGTTGATGGTATAATTAGAATATTAGTTGAGATAGTATTTACTCTTTTGACGCCTAGATTAGTCGAGATAGTATTTACTCTTTTGACGCCTAGATTAGTCGAGATAGTATTTACTCTTTTGACGCCTAGATTAGTCGAGATAGTATTTACTCTTTTGACGTCTAGAGATCCTTCCTAAACTACATGAAATATTTATTAACATCCAGAGTATACAGAAGAAGTGCATCTTTGTATCCTGAAAGGGTATACAGTATATACAACTTCTTATTTCACAGTTTATCTCGTCGTCTTATCTTTCTCTCGTTGTCTGTCTTATCTTTCTCTCGTCGTCTTATCTTTCTCTCGTCGTCTTATCTTTCTCTCGTCGTCTTATCTTTCTCTCGTCGTCATATCTTTCTCTCGTCGTCTTATCTTTCTCGTCGTCTTATCTTTCTCTCGTCGTCTTATCTCTCTCGTCGTCTTATCTTTCTCTCGTCGTCTTATCTTTCTCTCGTCGTCTTATCTTTCTCTCGTCGTCTTATCTTTCTCTCGTCGTCTTATCTTCCTCACGTCGTCTTATCTTTCTCTCATTATCTTATCTTCTTCTCATCGTCTTATCTTTCTCTGGTCGTCTTATCTATGCTCTCATTGTCTTATCTTTCTCTCGTAGTCTTATGCCCCTTTCCCACTGATGCGATTTCATACGATTTTCATCGCAGACACCAAGAAATGGGCACATTCGTGACATGTCGCAACAAAATTTTGAACCCTCGCGTGATAATCGTTTGACTCGCAAGGCATCGCAAGGGCCCTCGCGGGTCATCGTAAATTTTTGGATTGTTCAAAATTTGGGACGAGGACTTGCGAGGGGTCCGAACCCTGGCAAGCATAGTCGAACATTGCCGAGGGATCGGCGAGGCCCTCGGAGATCCTCGGCGACATCGGCGAGACATCGACGAGGGTGACGCACGAAATATAAACGTCTCCGAGAGTATACCCACCACGGGTATACTTCGCAGAGGCGTGCGAAGGGCTGTGCGACGTAGATGAATGCTCGGAAGACACCTCGCCGAGGCCAAAGAGCACCTTCGGCGAAGTGGGTAAAAAAAAAGATTAGGCCTATAGTGAACCTGTCAACCCTTTTTTCTATGCACCTCCCGTAAGGGGGTTCACCTGTTTTTTTCTCTTTCTCTGGCTTGTATCCATTCGGCCCCATTCAGCCAACTGTTTTAAGACGTTTATCCCCATCCAAGTATCGATATATTCCTGGCGAGCGATAGCGAGCCAACATTGTATGGAGAAATCCGGCTTCGCCGGAGACATTTTTCTATCGAAAAATTTACAAATTTAGCTTGCTCTCAAAACAAAAATATATATACAGTATGTTGGCTCGCTACCGCTCACCAGGAAAATATTGAAACCTGGATGGGGTTAAACATCTTAAAACAGTAGTTTGAATGGGGCCGAACGGATACAAGGCAAAGAAAGAGGGAGAGAAAGAGAAAACAAAAACGAGGTGGGCTCAATTAAGCCGTAATTCGTAAACATACGGCAAGGACATTGCCAATCTCCGAATTAAGGGGAGATGGGTCGTTTTTCTGGTCCCCTTTCTTCCTCATGTTAACCCCATTAATTTTTCATATGTTATGACGTTCGGCCCATCAGTTTGGCGATTTTAAGACATTTCATCCCATTTAGTTGTCAATATTAAGACTTTTCGTTTCATTTAGGCGTCGAGTTTTTCCTGGCTATCGATAGCGAGCCTGTACTTTTTGAGGAACCGGCCTTCGGCCAGGATATTTTTCTATCGAAAAATGTACAAATTGATCTTGAAGGTGGGTGTTTGGAGGGTGCTTTATATGCTTGATGGAGGTCTAGGGATGAAACTAAATAAATCATAAACAAATATATATATGAGCAAATATTACGGCCATCCCCCCTTAACGGGAGACGGACCGTTTGTTTGGTCATTCATTCCTTTATTTCTTACTTTCCTCACTAGACCTCCATCAAACTTTAAACAAAAAACTATTGACCCCCCTTCAAGATAAATTTGTACATTTTCGACGAGATGGGTTGGGTATGAGGGGGGATCTGCTTGGTGTGGGCCAATCGGCGCTCTGCAGACCCCTGTAATCTTGTGTTGACCTCTGACAGTTTTGGTGAGGTCAGTCCTCAAGGCATTAGTGAGTTGGGTCTATAATTGGGGTTGTTTGTGACAGGGATCTGCCTTGTGTGGGCCGATCGGCTTTCTGCAGACTCCCGTTTTCTTATGTTCAGATTCTAATGAACGGATTTACCTTCAGTTTTCGATTCCATTTATCTGGCAACATTTCTGGCAACATCTGCCAAACATTGGTATTTGGAATTATATTGAATTACAACCATATAAGGAGGCTGACATTTGTATACCTTTAATATTTCAAAATCTGCCATATTGGAAATATTTGCTTGGAAATGATCGACCTATCATTTAGGCTACTAGCCTCCTTCACACACATATCAATCGCATATTACTGTAGGTATCTTACGGGGATTTTTTTCTGGACCCCTTTCTCCCTAATATCTAGCCCCATTAGTTCTAAGAGTTTAAGGGGAGGTATTTAGTTTGCTCCCTACGTTTTCATCAAGCTAAAAATACACCCTCTAGACCCATTTCAAGATAAATTTGTACATTTTTCGGTAGAAAAATGTCCCGGCCGGAGGCCGGTTGCTCTTAAATTACAGGCTCGCTATCGCTCGCCAGGAAAAAATCGACACCTTAATGGCACGAAAGGTCTTGAAATTGACAGAAATGGGGCAAAATGTCTTAAAATGTCAAAACTACTAGGGCGAACGTCTTAAAATCTCAAAAGCAATGGGGCTAACCATGAGGGAGAAAGGGGTCCAGAAATATATATCTCAAGTGGATATCTCCCCTTAAGGCGTTCTAGAAACTCCACAACTTTAAGAAATCTTCTTGCTAATACCAAAACAGAAGAGACAAATCACTATCTGGATCGACGTCCTGCGTGTCATCATACCAAAACAGAAGAGACAAATCACTATCTGGATCGACGTCCTGCGTGTCATCATACCAAAACAGAAGAGACAAATCACTATCTGGATCGACGTCCTGCGTGTCATCATACCAAAACAGAAGAGACAAATCACTATCTGGATCGACGTCCTGCGTGTCATCATACCAAAACAGAAGAGACAATCACTATCTGGATCGACGTCCTGCGTGTCATCATATTTCATGGAATTATTATTGAGGGTTTTGCTTGTTTTTGCTATTGCTGAGCAATATATTTTAGTTTATCTTCTAGGCTATCAAAATCGCCTTCCCAGACTTCCTCTAAACCAAAACATGCCCACGCAGACCCTCTTCAAGGTAAATGTCCAGACCCTCTTCAAGGTAAATGTCCACATTTTACGATACAAAATATCTGGGCAGAAGGCCGGTTTATTCTAGGTTACAGGCTCGTTATCGCTCGCCAAAAAAATAATCTGAATGGGGTGAGCCGTCTTTGTATCGCCCAACTATTGGGATAAATATTCTTAAAATCGCCAAAGTAATGGAGCGAAACATGGGTGGTCGAAAAAGAAACATCTCTCTGACCAAATAAGGGTACTTGACAATATTAGCTTTTGCCCTCGACGATCTTTATTTTTTTATATATTTTATTATATAATGTTTAATTTTAAAATATTTTATAATCTGATTTTTTTTATTCTAACTTGGAATGTTCTGTGTGGTTTCCTCCTGCAACAGTTATTGCAACAGTTTTTCCTCCTTCTTCTGTATGCCAAACTCTATTCTTATACCTACCAGTTTCATACATACATACAAGGTTTTAATTTTATATCACATTGTAATGGCTCAAGCAGTTGTAGTGTAATACAATATAAACTCCTACCATAGCCCAAATCCAACCTGTGGCTGATGTTGGTATAGTGCTAACAGCGCCTCAGCAAGATCCAACAAAACCACGCTACATAATTTGCTCCTGCAGCATTTTTAACCACACCATCCTCTATAGTGTTATAAAGAGACAGCCCCATAGCAAGACTTTATATGTTTATTGTGTAGAATGACCGTTGATCCATACTTACACCATCCCCCCTTTTATTCGCCTTGTATGACACACAGTAGGCTACATGTGGCATATTATTTTCCATTAAATGTGAGTGAAGCTCCTTAACCCCAGGGGGCAATTTGTTATTGCTTAGCCCCACCTCTTACCCAGGTATCGATTTACCTGTGTATGTTTGCTACAGGATATTTATTTGAACACAAGGCCAGACAGACATTAAAGGTATTTCGTTATTGTAATCTATTAACGTGCTAGTATCGTGTATAATCTATTAACGTGCTGGTATCGTGTATAATCTATTACCGTGCTGGTATCGTGTATAATCTATTAACGTGCTGGTATCGTGTATAATCTATTAACGTGCTGGTATCGTGTATAATCTATTAACGTGCTGGTATCGTGTATAATCTATTAACGTGCTGGTATCGTGTATAATCTATTAACGTGCTGGTATCGTGTATAATGTATTAACGTGCTGGTATCGTTTATAATGTATTAACGTGCTGGTATCGTGTATAATCATCTGCACTTAAAGGAGAGACAGACCGTGTTTTTTTTGGTCTATTAATTCATATATTCCTTAGTTTTCTTGCTAGACCTCCATCAAGCTTAGAAAAACACCCCCTAGACAAGATAAATTTGTACATTTTTCGGTAGAAATTTTTTCCGGCCAAAGGCCGGTTCCTCTTTAAATTTCAGGATCGCTATCACTCGCCAGCAAATAATCAACACCTAAATGGTACGATAGGTCTTAAAATTGACAACGAAATGGGGTGAAAGGTGTTAACATCGCCAAACTAATGGGCCGAACGCCTTATAATCTAAAACAAAATGGGGCTAAACTTGAGGGAGAAGGAGGTCCAGAAAAACGGTCTGCCTCCCCTTAAAGGTCACTGGCTAATTTGATCCTCGTAAAATTAATCCAAGATATGACATGCATTTGTGTGAGTGACTGTGCATGACGCTATCGGTACCAGGTGGTTATTGGTCATGTCACTCGGCCCTTCAACAGAAACCATTACTCTCACTGGGCCATTATGATACCTGGGTGCCATGGGGAGGAGGGAGACACAGAAACAATGTATTATTATTGTTATTATTATCATTATTATTATAATTATCATTATTGTTGTATTTAATTCTAATCAAATCTAATACTGCTAGGTTTGGAATGATTGGACAGTTGTTCGGAGTTTGTAGGTTTATTAAATAAACTCAAAGGCAAGCAATATCTCTCTTAGTTAATGGTTCTCGATCCAAGTCGAGATATGTTCAAACTGGAAGAAGTTGAATACCTAATTACCTATGATAATACAGTATAACGTTGTCCTTTCGGAATTGTGAATTGGCATTACAAATCTGTTTACGATCGCTATTCAGAGTTTGACTTATTTCGACTTCGGTCTTAAGTTACAATAACTGTAGCCTATTTGTTTCCAGCTGATGGTAAATTGAATCCTTTAGCATCAGATTTCATGATTCTTACTGGGCAAATCTGATACTGCTATGTCTGTGCGTCATACTATTGCCAAGTTTTCATAATTAGCAACCTATTTCGCCACAAAATCATGATAATAAAGTAGTAATCAGAATGGAGAGATGGCAATTTAGTATCAGCTGGAAAAAAATGGAGTATAATGAACCCACATAACTTTAATTTCCTTGGCCACTGGAGGGACGTGGCTCCCACTGTGGTAGTCTCTGGACCAGGCAATATTTGGATATATTTGGGGCTCCTTCGTGGGCACCAACCTCCTAGTTGGTGCCTTGGGCCGCAATCATCCTCTAGGGTTGTGTAGATTCCACCATCCTCAACTCTTTTCTTCCCCATGCATCTTCTTCCTGCCGAGTGTCATAGTACATCGCTTCTCCTTCCCCTTCCATCCTTGTGGGCGTGTTGCTGCCCCCTTGGGTCCCCGACGTTTGGGCCTCCTTCCTGGGAGGCCACTTCTGCCTCACCTACGCTATAACAGTTGTTATTGGACCTGTCCACACAACCCTTAAATCAAGAATCGAGATAAAGTTCAAAATAAAGTAAGTTCTCGCAAACTTATGCTCCATCTTGACACTTGTACTCGTATCCCGTAATACGTCATTATCTGTATACTCTTCATCATTAACATAATGTTACTAATATTATATACTAATACTTCTTTCTCTATCACTGTATATCTTTCTAACTGCATCAACTGTTTGACTACTACATTTGAAAGACAAAATTGGCAATTTATGAAGATTGCACCCAGTGGCCTGAATTCAGGGAGGTAGTATGTATACTGTATATACAGCTAATCTGTTGACCCTTAATGATATCACTATTCACCCCCGAAAAACACAAAATTACAATATTTAATCATGTAAGGAATCAGCCTCCTAGTATTGCACATGAGGGTATAAGGAATATACAGAATACTCTACCTTAAACTATTCAACTAGTTTTTTCTACAATGTTCCACCATGCAATCACTCCAAAACTCAAGTGATGAGGCCATAGCACGTCTAGCTTCTGATCTATCAAATATTTCCGATTGTGGGAGCATAAAAGCTTTTTACTTTCAATGCTTCCAAAACCCAATTTCTCCATCTATCTACCTGTCAAAACCTACAACACGACTATCCCTTACTCTTCAAGAATACACAAATCTACCCTTTGTATTCTCTCAATATTCTTGTTGTATATTTTTCTTCTGATCTGTGTTGGAAAGACCATATCACCACTCCCACTCTTGCTAAAACAACTTCCCAAAATTTAGGTGTACTCAATCATCGTCGTCGGTTCTTTACCCTCGCACAGCTTCTTGCTCTGTATCTTGCGCCCATGTACCGTGCACTGTTCACATGAGTGGGGAGGTTCAACCCCTACCACACTTCTCGAAAGGGTAGAGTCAAAAGCTTTTTGTCTCATCAGTTAACTTCCCTTTTCTTGCTAATTTCCTACAATCTCTCGCTACACACCGCAATGTTGCATCTTTTTTCACTCTGCAACCGCTTTTTTACAATCTTCAGTGTCCATCAGAGCTTTCTCAGTGTATCTATTCTTCCTAACGGAGAGTGGGTTGCACCCACCTTTCAACACATTTCAGTGTTCATCAGAGCTCTCTCAGTGTATCTATTCTTCCTTACAGAGAGAGGGTTGCACCCACCTTTCAACACATACCCACCCCTATTTTGTCCAACACTCTAACCAGCACTTGTTATCCCGGCGGGTATTTTGCTATCGAAAAATGTACGAATTTACCTTAAAGGGGGCCTTGGTGGGCATCCTTTAGTTTGAAAGAGGTCTGGGAAGTGGTGTTTGTTACCCTACGGGATAAACTAAAATATATTCCTAGAAATTGGCTAGTCCAACTAAAATCCTCAATATTTATGAAACAAAATATAATGATCCACATGGCGTCGGATCAGATCGTGTTAAGGGAGCCCACCTCGTTTTTTTTTTCTCTTTCTCTCCCTCTCTCTTTGGCTTGTATCCAATCGGACCCATTCAACCTACTGTTTTAAGACGTTTACCCACATCCAGGTGTCAATATTTTCCTGGCGAGCGGTAGCAAGCCAGCATATATATATTTTTGTTTTGACAGAATGGTAACTTTGTACATTTTTCGACAGAAAAATTTCTCCGGCGAAGCCGGATTTCTCCATACATTACTGGCTTGCTATCGCTCGCCAGGGATAAATCGACACCTGGATGAGGATAACCGTCTTAAAACAGTTGGCTGAATGGGGCCGAATGGATACAAGCCAGGGAAAGAGAGAAAAGGAGAGAAAGATAACAAAAAAAACAGGTGACCCCCCTTAAGCATCAATTGAACATTTGTGTGTTTGTTCGCCATAAAGAAGAACGAGACCCTGGACGGATTATTGAGCTGCACCTCTCTAATAACAGATTCATTTAACCCCTTATGTACCGGCTACGTCTTTTTAACTTATGGCTACTATTAGAAGAGTTTTGTTAAGTTTAAAAAGGGTCTCCAGCAATAAAGATCTTCGAAGCATCTCACTTAACCCTTTTCATTACCACAGATCTTCTTAAACTGCACAAAATCGTCTAAATGAAGCTACAATAACATCGAAAAGACGTCGCCGGTAAAGAAGAGGTTAAGGGGACAGTGGTTATTTTGTGGGGTCTATTTATTTATATATTAATTTATTTTTTAGTTTCCTCAAGATTATAATCCCTCGAGTGGAAATCTCCCCTTAGGCTGGTATCGCTCGAGCGCTTTTTCATTCAACATTTATCGTCAACACTGGTCTGGCAGCTTATGTGGTCAACATATATACTATTTCTGTTGCCTAAACTCATCTATCATCAGTCTAGTTTCCGATACCGTTGCAAAATATTCCAGAAATGTTGCCAGAAAAAATGTTGATCATCGAATGTTGACTATAATAGCTCTCGTGTGATACCGGATTTAGTAAGTTGGGGATCAGTTTCAAGCCGGGACCACACGAGCGAGTGTTTCCATCAGCATTAACCCCTTCTGTACCGGCGATATCTCTTTAGTTGTATTCTAATTCCTACTACCAGACGATTATATTCAGTTTATAAAGAGCCTCCAGCAACTAACAGGCTTCCAAGCATATATGTGCCGATCTCAAATTATCGCTCGCCAGGAAAATACTCAACACCTATACTCAACACCTATACTCAACACCTATACTCAACACCTATACTCAACACCTATACTCAACACCTATAGGGCACGAAAGGTTTTAATATTGACAACAAAATGAGTCGAAAGGTCTCAAAATCGCCAAACTAACGGAACGAACGTCTAAAAACCTCAAAACTAATATGCTAAACATAAGGGAGAAGTGGGGCCTGAAAAAGCCAGTACTACCCTCTTAATATAATACAGAGGCATAGTAGTTTCATATATGTTCATTGAGTATCGAGACATCATCATCTGATAAAAAATAAAAATAAACAAAAAATGACTGAATTTACCGCCAGGTGATATAAAGCCGGCTATAGTCTCCGATACCAGTGCACAAGATCCCAGAAAAGTTGCCGGAAAAATATTGCTCCTATAATGTTGACGATAAAATATTTCGTGTGATATAGTCGCCCCTTGAGTCGCCCCTTCCTTCCTTCCGGCGGTGAATCTGGCTCCAGCAACTTTCCCAACCCATCATTTTCATTTAAGTTAACCCTCTTGCTCTTCTCTCTCTCTCTGTCTCTCTCTCTCTTTCACTTTCGCTCTCTCTCTCTTTCACTTTCGCTCTCTCTCTCTTTCGCTCTCTCAGCACATGAGTGACACCCTAAATCAAGCAACCTACATTGCCCATGAAAACAACGCCAGTCAGGACCGAGAGATAACTATGCTAATAGACTCCTTTGAGTATTGACATCGCTACCCCCGGAAAAGCCCTCCCACAACCCCACCCAATCAAACTCCACCCGCACAGTTAAGAGAAATAAATAACCCCGCCCAACCCTTCCAAGTCCATCACAACCATTTAAACGAAACCGTCAACCCCAATGGCTCACAAGTTGCGAAAATTTACCTACCTGAACCACAAAACAAACTAAGCAACCCCACCCAACCCCATCCAAGCCAACCCAACCAACTGAATGAATTTGACAACCCGCCGCGGCTTCAAGTCACAACCCCAAACCCATCCCCACCAATAAGAAAAACAAATCCAGCGCATGCTGAGAGAAATGATATAAAAATAATATCCATAAATGCCTGCTCAATAAGAAACAAAATAGACGAACTCAAATGTCTGTTATTAAATGAGAAAGTTGACGTTATTTGTATAACGGAAACACATCTGAACCTTAAAATAAAGATCTACTTCATGAATATCACATAGAGCCATATAAATGTGTTCATAAAGACCGTAACAATGAAAAACAAAGAGGGGGGGTTGCAATGTACGTTGCAACCTACTTAAACCCAGTTGAGGTGACTCTCCCCGAAAGTAATGCAGAAATAGTGTGCGTCAAAATAAATACAAAAAACATGAACTTAAATATCACTACAGCGTACCGACCACCGAGACTAACTGTTGCCGATGATACAATTTTTTATGAAATACTAGAGAAAACCCTTGATTCCGACGAAACAGTTTTACTAGGTGACTATAACCTCCCCCTAATTGACTGGAATACCCTGACCGGAAAAAATGCTGAGTCACGCCTAATGACAAGCTTCATCCAGGACAATTTTTTGACTCAACACGTAAAACAGCCGACGCGAGACAGGAATATATTAGACCTCGTAATCACTACCCAAGAAAATCTATTATCAAACCTGGATGTAGGTGAACATCTGGCAACGTCCGATCGTAAAATCTTAAGAATCAACGTTATAAGCAAATATTCCTCAGTAAAAACAACAGGAATGGTTTCAGACTTCAAAAACGCAAATTATGACGGACTTAAGGAATCGCTATCAAACATACACTCAAACCTAATAAATATAAACTAAGTAAATGAACTATGGGGACATTTTAAGTCTACAATTACAGAAGCGCATAAACAATTTGTACCCATGAAACCAAAACGTAATACGAAATCAAGTATGCCCCCTTGGTACAGTAGAGACATTGGCAAGGCAATAAGGAAAAGGAATCAACTCCACAAACTTGTAAAAAATAACACAAACACTGAAGTAATTAAAAACTTGTACAAAAATAGTAGAAGGGAAGTGAAAAAAATAATTAGGGCGAACAAACAAAATTACGAAATGACTATTGCCAGAGAAAGTGCCACAAACCCCCAAAAATTCTACAGTTACGTAAATAAAAATAAACAGATCAAAAGCGGAATCGGACCGCTAATAGAAGATGGCCAGACAATAACAGGTGACACAACACGGCAAATCTGCTCAACACATATTTTGGCTCAGTTTTCACAGAAGAAATTATCGATCATACCCTTGAAAATAACACCTCAACTCATGTGATAGGAGATTTCACCATCAGTGTTAGCGAAGTACAAAGCAAATTGAGTAATTTAAATGTAAATAAGACCCCGGGACCCGACATGCTCCACCCGAAAATAATTAAGAATGTTAAGGACGAAATAGCAAAACCCCTGACACAACTATTTAACTTATCATTGCTACAGGGGATTGTACCGAGTGATTGGAAAGATGCGAACATTACGCCGATATACAAGAAGGGTAGCAAGGCCAAAGCGAGTAATTACAGACCAATTAGTCTAACTTCAATTGTAGGAAAAATCATGGGAAAAATCCTTAGAGATAAGATAGTAGATTACCTCGAATCAAACAACCTAATCAAAAATAGTCGACACGGCTTTAGATCAAATAAGTCATGCCTAACAAATTTGATTGAATTTTATAACAAACTATTCACATATAACGACATGACGAAATCACTAGATATAATCTTCTTGGACTTTCAAAAAGCTTTCGACAAGGTGCCTCACCGAAAACTATTGGCTAAACTGGAGAGGATAGGTATCAAAGGTGAAATTCATTCTTGGATAAAAAATTGGCTTACAGACAGAAGACAGAGAGTGGTGATAAATGGATTGGAATCGTAGTGGGAGCCTGTCACTAGTGGAGTTCCACAGGGTTCAGTCCTTGGACCGGTCCTGTTTCTCATTTACATTAACGATATTGATGTAGGGGTAAACAACACCATTTCCAAATTCGCCGACGATACAAAAATAGGAAATACAGTCCTGAATGAAGATGATAGAAATGCGTTGCAATCTGATTTAAACAAGATATCAGAGTGGTCGAAAAAATGGCAGATGCCCTTCAATGTCGATAAATGTCAGGTGCTGCAGGTTGGTAGCAGAAATATGAAATACAAATACGAAATGAATGGCAAACAAATAAAAACCGCAACGGTAGTAAAAGACCTAGGGGTACTAATATCTGAAAACCTAAACACTTCCGACCAATGTATATCAGCTGCAAATAAGGCAAACATAGCATTGGGCTTTATTAAACGAAAATTTACATATAAACATGAAAACGTAATAGTGCCACTGTTCAAAAGTATGGTGAGGCCCCACCTTGAATATGGTGTGCAGTTCTGGTCACCTTATCTGATCAAGGACATTGTAAGACTAGAGTCAGTACAGCGTAGAGCGACGAAGATGATACCCTCATTAAGAAATAAACCATATGAAGAAAGACTTAAACGATTGAACCTGTTCTCATTAAAAAAGAGGAGGTTGAGGGGTCAGCTTATTGAGTGCTTTAAGATACTAAAAGGTTTCAACAAAGTCGATGTAAATGCACTATTCACATTAAACAATACTAATCAAACTCGCGGAAATGGAATGAAATTAAAAACCAAAAAGGCAAACCTAGATGTCACAAAGAGTTTCTTCACCTACAGTGTGGCGACAGAGTGGAATAAACTACCAGCGAGAGTGGTGGAGAGCGACACAATAAACGCTTTCAAGGGAAGGCTTGACCTCTATCTGCAGAGGGCTGGGGTGATATGATTTTTGTTTTTTTATGTATGTGTATGTGTGTGCACTGTACAGTATGTATATATACTGTATATACAGTATATGTATGTATGTGTGTATGTATGTGTGTGTGTGTGTGTGTGTGTGTGTGTGTGTGTGTATGTGTATGTGTGTATATGTATGTACCGGTGTATATATATATATATATATATATATATATATATATATATATATATATATATATATATATACTGTATATACATATATAGTTTGTAAGGCCAGACTGCCTAGTAAGGACCTTGAGATCTGTGTGGTCTGTGTATCTATGTAGCTCTATGTAGCTCTCTCTTTCACTTTCGCTCTCTCTTTCACTTTCGCTCTCTTTCACTTTCGCTCTCTCTCTTTCACTTTCGCTCTCTTTCGCTCTCTCTCTTTCACTTTCGCTCTCTCTCTCTCTCTTTCGCTCTCTCTCTCTCTTTCGCTCTCTCTCTCTCTTTCGCTCTCTTTCACTTTCGCTCTCTTTCACTTTCGCTCTCTTTCACTTTCGCTCTCTTTCACTTTCGCTCTCTCTTTCACTTTCGCTCTCTCTCTCTCTCTCTCTCTCTCTCTCTCTCTCTCTCTCTCTCTCTCTCTCTCTCTCTCTCTCTCTCTCTCTCTCTCTCTCCTTCCTTTGTTCGTCCATGTGCTTTCTTTTAGTTGGCTGTATTTCGCCTATGTTGTTTTTATAATTTATATACTATGGTTTTGTATCCGTCGTCAATCAGATTATTATAGCTTATAGGGTGCCATGTGATATTCTGGTTTTCGATCAATCATTCAATCACCATCAATCACTCGGACAATCAGTAGCCAATCCCTAAACCCCCCAGAAGGGTCCAAGGGAACCAGCAGCAGCCCATGGGATATACAATAAATATATTAAGGGGGTCACCGGCTTTTTTATCTTTTTCTTCTTCTCTCTCTTTCCCTGGCTTGTATCCATTCGGCCCCATTCAGCCAACTGTTTTAAGACGTTTATCCCCATTCAGGTGTCGATTTTTTCCTGGCGAGCCAGTATTGTATGGAGAAATCCGGCTTCGCCGGAGACATTTTTCTATCGAAAAATGTACAAATTTAGCTTTATGTCAAACCAAAAACATATATTTGCTGGCTCGCTCCTGCTCGCCAGGAAAATATTGACACCTGGATGGTGGTAAGCGTCTTAAAACAGTAGGCTGAATGGGGCCGAATGGATACAAGCCAAAGAGGGAGGGAGAGAAAGAGAAAAAAAGCGAGCTGGGCTAGTGGGCTCCCTCAAGTTTTTTTTCTTCTGGATCCCCTACTCTCATGTTTAGCCTCATTAGTTTTCAGATTTTAAGACACTTACCCCATTAGTTTTGCCATTTTTAGACCTTTCACCCCATTTATTTGGCTATAATCAGACCTTTCATGCTTTTACGTGCCAATTTCTTTCCTGGCGAGCGAAAGCGACCTAACCGAAATCTGGGCTATCCTGTATTGCCTGTTTTATTAGGTATACATTGGGAGAGCTCTGAGGAACATTGATTATTATAGTAGCGATAGAATAGCGAGAGAGATGCAACATTGCAGCGGACAGAGAGAGATTGCAGAGAGTTGGTGAGTGGGTGGGAGTTAATGATACAAAAGGCCTTCCTTTCTACTTTGTCTAGGAGTGCGGTGTGAGAGGATCCTCACCGCACATGTGAACAATACTCAATACAAGGACGCACCGTGCCCCTGTACCGAGCATGAAGCAGTGCAGGGGTAAAGAATCCTTTGAGGCGGTTGAACACACCCAGCTTCTGGGAGGCTGCTTTAGCAAAACTGATAATATGGTCCTTCCAAGTGAGAGCAGAAGAAAAAGAGACACCAAGAATATTGAGAGAAGATGAAGGATTGATTTTTGTATTGTTGAAGTATAAGGAAAAGTTCTCTAAAATGTAGTAGACGGGTAGTAAAATGGAGAAATTGGATTTTGGAAGCATTAAAGGCAACAAGGTTTTCTCTGCCCCAATTGGAAATAGTAGTTAGATCAGTGGATAAGTGTTCTAGCTTCATTAATAGTAGTTAGATCAGTGGATAAGTGTTCTCTAGCTTCATTAATAGTAGTTAGATCAGTGGATAAGTGTTCTATAGCTTCATTAATAGTAGTTAGATCAGTGGATAAGTGTTCTATAGCTTCATTAATAGTAGTTAGATCAGTGGATAAGTGTTCTCTAGCTTCATTAATAGTAGTTAGATCAGTGGATAAGTGTTCTCTAGCTTCATTAATAGTAGTTAGATCAGTGGATAAGTGTTCTCTAGCTTCATTAATAGTAGTTAGATCAGTGGATAAGTGTTCTCTAGCTTCATTAATAGTAGTTAGATCAGTGGATAAGTGTTCTCTAGCTTCATTAATAGTAGTTAGATCAGTGGATAAGTGTTCTCTAGCTTCATTAATAGTAGTTAGATCAGTGGATAAGTGTTCTAGCTTCATTAATAGTAGTTAGATCAGTGGATAAGTGTTCTATAGCTTCATTAATAGTAGTTAGATCAGTGGATAAGTGTTCTATAGTAGTTAGATCAGTGGATAAGTGTTCTATAGCTTCATTAATAGTAGTTAGATCAGTGGATAAGTGTTCTATAGTAGTTAGATCAGTGGATAAGTGTTCTATAGTAGTTAGATCAGTGGATAAGTGTTCTCTAGCTTCATTAATAGTAGTTAGATCAGTGGATAAGTGTTCTATAGTAGTTAGATCAGTGGATAAGTGTTCTAGCTTCATTAATAGTAGTTAGATCAGTGGATAAGTGTTCTCTAGCTTCATTAATAGTAGTTAGATCAGTGGATAAGTGTTCTAGCTTCATTAATAGTAGTTAGATCAGTGGATAAGTGTTCTATAGTAGTTAGATCAGTGGATAAGTGTTCTATAGTAGTTAGATCAGTGGATAAGTGTTCTCTAGCTTCATTAATAGTAGTTAGATCAGTGGATAAGTGTTCTAGCTTCATTAATAGTAGTTAGATCAGTGGATAAGTGTTCTAGCTTCATTAATAGTAGTTAGATCAGTGGATAAGTGTTCTATAGCTTCATTAATAGTAGTTAGATCAGTGGATAAGTGTTCTATAGCTTCATTAATAGTAGTTAGATCAGTGGATAAGTGTTCTAGCTTCATTAATAGTAGTTAGATCAGTGGATAAGTGTTCTAGCTTCATTAATAGTAGTTAGATCAGTGGATAAGTGTTCTATAGTAGTTAGATCAGTGGATAAGTGTTCTATAGCTTCATTAAGTTTGTTTTTGAGGGATTCCTAGTTGGGGCGTTCTGGAAAACCAATTGAGTAGTGTAAGGTAGAGTCGTCTGGCGTATGAATGGATGGGACTGGAGGTACAGTTGAGAAGATTATTTATGAAAATTAGAAAGAGAATGGGAGATAGGACAGAACCCTGAGGAACACCGGAGTTGTAGGGTGAGGAATTGAGCAATGGCCGTCCACAACCGCAGCTTGGCATTTCATTCAATGGCCAAGTGAAACTGCTATTACACTGAACTGAGATTGTTCCCCAGTCACCTGTTCCATGATTATTATATGTGTGTATTTATAGATTGTCCCACCCCCATATTCTTCCCAATCCACCTTTCGTGTATGTGGCATTACAATTATCTATTTTATGAAACTCTTTTAATTATTGTATTTTTATTGTATTAATTATTAATTTTGTTTAACTTTTGGTTCACTTTTTGGGCGATTTTTGCAGGTATTCATTATTTTTCTAGTTTCCTCCCTTGACCTCCATTAAATAAAAAAAAAAACAACAACATTCATTAGATCCCCCTTCTAGATTAATTTGTACATTTTTCGGTAGAAAAATTTCCCGGCCGAAGGCCGGTTCTTCCAACATTACAGGCTCACTATCGTTCGCCAGGGAAAAAATCGACACCTAAATAGCACGAAAGGTCTAAATATTGACGAAGAAATGGGGCGAAAGATCTTAAAATCGACTAACTAATGGGGTAAACATCTTAACATCTGAAAACTAATGGGGCTAAACATGAGGGAGAAAGTGGTCCCGAAAACCGGCCCATCCGCCCTTAAGCTATAGCCTCCACTCACAGCAGTCGAGTTTCCGTTTTCGTCCGGTAATAAATGTCCTTTCTATATCGGTCTATAAACATGGCACTTTGAATCTTGACTCACAATATATGTTTATATAATATATATATACTATATATGTGTGTTTTGATCTGTAACTACCATATACAGTATATTGTCATTTGCGCATGGTGTACAGTATATTAAAGGGGAGACTGGCCGTTTGTTTGGTCTATTAATTCATTTATTCATATATTTGTTTAGTTTCCTCGCTAGACCTCCATCAAGCTTAGAAAAACACCCCCTAGACCCCCCTTCAAGATAAATGTGTACATTTATCGGTAGAAAAATGTCCCAGCCAAAGGCCGGTTCCTCTTAAAATTGCAGGCTCGCTATCGCTCGCCAGAAAAAAAATCGACATCTAAATGGCACGAAAGGTCTTAAAATTGACAACGAAATGGGACGAAAGGTGTTAAAATCGCCAAACTATTGGGCCGAACTTCTTATAATCTCAAAACTAGTGGGGCTAAACATTAGGGAGAAGGGGGTCCAGAAAAACGGTCTGCCTCCCCTTAACCCAACTGATATTGTAACAACTACAATGTACCGCAACCCGCACACAACTATGGCTATTGTATAGGATTCCAAACTGCATAATAAATCGTAGGCTTGTCCATATTTCTTAACTGTCTTGATAGCGTAATGCATAAGTGCGCGGAATTTCGATGTGAGTATCCTGGGTTCGAGTCCTCGGAATGCCACATGAATTTGTTGATTTCATTAATTGAGTTTAGAGGTGAAGTTGGTTGGTGGAAAAAACATAATAATTCCTCATCCTCTCTATTTCTCTTTACCTCTCTCTCTCTCTCTCTCTCTCTCTCTCTCTCTCTCTCTCTCTCTCTCTCTCTCTCTCTCTCTCTCTCTCTCTCTCTCTCTCTCTCTCTCTCTCTCTCTCTCTCTCTCTCTCTCTCCCTCTCCCTCCCCTTCTCTCTCTCTCTCCCCTTCTCCCTTCCCTCTATTCACAAGTTAGTTCAGCCGGAGAACAATAATTCTCAATTACCTATTCTCATTGCTTTCAAACTTCGTTCCCTTCCTCTCTCTCTCTCTCTCTCTCTCTCTCTCTCTCTCTCTCTCTCTCTCTCTCTCTCTCTCTCTCTCAAGAACAAGATTTGAAATACTGATCATTGTAAGGTCACATCACTACATCAATTCCTTCATCACTGCAGAGGAAACATCTTCACAACAGTAATTGACCACTTGCGAGTTTCGTTCTATAAGGAAGTTGGAGCAGAGAACATCGATATTCAACAGAAATGCAATAATAATAATGTAGGTTTCTGATGGATAAATAGTATGTTGAATTGTGTTTTATATATATTTATGAATGTACTACGATCGCATTTTAGCTGGTAATTCTGCTAAATATTGATGGCCACAGCTCCAACCTCCTTATAGACCAAAACTCGCAAGTGGTCAATTACGCATCGACCTCTACTATACCCACACAATCAGTTCACTGTGGGAAAATGTGACCTAAATCAATTAAGCTATTGCAATTTCAAGCTCAGTCACGATATTGGAATTCATCACTCGGTTAAGGGGGTCACCGGCTTTTTTTTTTATCTTTCTTTCCTTTTCTCTCTTTCTCTGGCTTGTATCCCTTTGGCCCCATTCCGCCAACTGTGCAAGACGTTTATCCCCATCCAGGTGTCGATGTCTTCCGTGAGCCAGTATTGTAAGGAGAAAACCGGCTACGCCGGAGAAATTTTTCTATCGAAAAATTTACAAATTTAGACATTTGGGATGGGGGGGGGGGGGGCGACTCAAGACAGAGCCAGAATAGGGACGACACCACAGAAAACAATGAACACACACAAACAAAACACAACTTCACACACATCTATAAGTCATCCAGGATAAATAGTTGCTTGGGGGAAATTTGTGTAGGAGTAAATGCACAGCTGAATTGTGTAGGAGTAAATGCACAGCTGAATTGATTACGTTATGTTTAAGGGGAGATGAGCCGTTTTTTTGGTCTATTAATTAATTTATTCTTATATTTCTTAGTTTCCTCGCTAGACCTCCATCAAGCTTAAAAAAACACCACCTAGACCCCCTTTCAAGATAAATTTGTACAGTTTTCGGTAGAAAAATGTCCCGGCCGAAGGCCGCTTCCTCTTAAAATTTCAGGCTCGCTATCGCTCGCCAGGAAAAAATCGACACCTAAACGGCACAAAGGGTCTTAAAATTGACAACGAAATTATTATTATTATTATTATATGAGATGCCGAAGTCTCCAACCAGGGTGCAGAAACACCATCAAGATGAATCCACACAAAACACCCGGAGGCACTGGAGAGAGACTACGGCAACTTAGGAAAAAATAAAAAACATTTTTTTTTTTTTTTTTTTTTTTTTTTTTTTTTTTCTATGTGATTGAGGGAGGCAAAAGGCATAACTGCCTATAGCGAGTGCCTCCCCCATAGTTGAAAGAGTGACAGGGCCAAAATCAAGGGACGTTCGAGCCAAAATGCCTGGACACACGGAGTTTGAAGCAATTTAAGTCATAGGAAGAGGGAAAGACTGATTCTGGGAGAGAGTTCCAGAGCTCAGATGTTGAGTAGAAGAAAGTTTGAGAGTAACGTTTCACTCTTGGGTTGGAGAGTTGCACAGAGTAGGGGTGGGATTGAGTTGCAAGACGGGTACCACGTGCCCTACGTAAAGGAGGTGGTATGCACTGGGATAGCTCTGAGGAACACTGATTATTATAGTAGCGATAGAATAGCGAGAGAGATGCAACATTGCGGCGGAGAGAGAGAGATTGCAGAGAGTTGGTGAGTGGACGGGAGTTAATGATACGAAAGGCCTTTCTTTCAACCTTGTCTAGGAGAGCGGTGTGAGAGGAACCTCCCCACACATGTGAACAATACTCAATACAAGGGCGCACTATGCCCCTGTACAGAGCAAGAAGCTGTGCAGGGGAAAAGAACCCCCTAAGGCGGTTGAGCACACCCAGCTTCTGGGAGGCTGCCTTAGCAAGACTGGT
The DNA here is from genome assembly GCA_032716605.1 of Paralithodes platypus. Lineage (NCBI taxonomy): Eukaryota > Metazoa > Arthropoda > Malacostraca > Decapoda > Lithodidae > Paralithodes > Paralithodes platypus. Next base: position 42,933,997 of record CM064510.1, read on the forward strand.
AATATGGTCCTTCCAAATGAGAGCAGAAGAAAAAGAGACACCAAGAATATTGAGAGAAGATGAAGGGTTGATTTTTGTATTGTTGAAGAAGAATAAGGGATAGTCCGCTGGGAGATCCTGACGGGTAGATAGATGGAGAAATTGGGTTTTGGAAGCATTAAAGTTAACAAGGTTTTCTCTGCCCCAATTGGAAATAGTATTTAGATCAGAATTTAAGAGTTCTATGGCTTCATTACGTTTGTCGTTGAGGGATTGCTGGCTGGGGCGTTCTGAAAAACTAATGGAGTAGTGTAAAGTTGAGTCGTCTGCATATGAATGGATGGGAATTAAGGTACAGTTAAGGAGATCATTTATAAAAATTAGAAAGAGAATAGGAGATAGGACAGAGCCCTGAGGCTCTGTATATACTGTATATACTGTATAATGTACTGTACATATACACATATACTGTATACTGTACATATACACATATACTGTATACTGTACTGTACATATACACATATTAAACACAGATAACATATTATGCAGTGGAGGATATCAAGCATAAATATAATACAATAAAATAGAATAAAATAAGTTTAAAAAATAGAATTAATGCTGCAAAAAAGCATTAACTCTAGACTTAAAAATGGAGATATTAGCTGAATTGACTAGCTCATTTGGCAACTTATTCCACAAGTCAACTATGGCCGGCACAAAACACCGTGAAAACTGTGTAGTAGAATCATTAACACGGCTCATGGCAAGATCATTAAGATTGCTTGTGAATCTAGTTGCACGAGCCCGGACATAGGGCCCAGGCCGAACCCCATGTAAGGGATGCTGAGGGTTGTTAAAAACTTTAAATAAAAGACTAAGGGCACCAACTTTACGTCGATGACACAGATCAAGAGACAAATGAGGTAGAATAAAACTGATGGAATTTAGCGACCTGTCAAGCAACTTGAGATGGCAGTCAGCTGCTGACAACCAGACAGGTGAGCAGTACTCGAAATGTGGCAAAATAAAAGCATAAAAAGACTTGATAACTGTGGCGTCACAAGCAAATGTTTTATAAACCTTGCGAAGCAGACCAATTTTTTGGGAAATGGAAGAGGAGAAAGAACGAATATGCTTTTCAAAAGTAAGTTTGGGATCAAGAGTAACTCCTAACAAACGCAGAGTATCCACATTCTCAATTTGCTCGCCAGAAACTTGTAGATAAGGATGGGGAGGATCCAAGGTACGAGATCTGCTGATGATAATGGAGTGTGTTTTACTAGCATTAAGTTTCATGCTCCAAAGCTCACACCATGATGTAATTTTAGCTAAATCCCTATTCAGAGCAGTAGCAATTACGTGTCGATCTATTGGTGATGCAATTGACGCATATAAAGTTGTATCATCAGCATAGGAGATTAGTTTATTTTCAAGCTCGGAACACAGGTCAGCAGTAAAAATAATAAAAAGCAAAGGCCCAAGGACACTGCCTTGTGGAACACCAGAAACAACAGTAACAGAAGGGGAATGACACCCATCAATGACCACAGACTGAGATCTTTTCGTCAAAAAATCTTCAAAGATCCTTAAAAAATTGCCACCAATACCAATGAGCTGTAACTTAAACAGAAGTGCTTTATGGTAGACTAAATCAAAAGCAGAACTAAAGTCAATAGCCACGACACGAGACTCATGTCCCTGGTCCAATGAAGATTGCAAGTCATGGGTGAGTGTCAGAAGTGCATCACATGTACCCAGTCCCTTACGAAAACCAAACTGTGAGTAATAAGAGGAAAGGCGTCTGGACAAAAGCCTCTCATAGAGCTTGGATAGGATAGGTGTAATGGAGATAGGGCGATAGTCATTAGGAGATGATGAGGCAGTATTTCCCTTTGGAATAGGAGTGATAATAGCCTTACGCCAGCAAAGAGGAAAACTACCTGATTTCAAAAGCAACCTAAACACCACAGCCAATTTAGGTGCCAAGACCACTGCAACCTTTTTAAAAAAGAGTGGGAAAAACCCATCCAGGTCTGTGCCACCATAGGTATCAAGATCCAGCAAGTACCTTTTCAGTTCAGCTGATTTGAATGACATTGAATTGAGGTTGTGTCTATGGAAACATGTCAATGGCAAAGACAATTCCTGATTACTCTGCTTATTAATAAAAATATTAGATAGAATATTGGCCTTCGATAATGGATCAAAAGAGATGGAGCCATCAGAATCACAAAGAGGAGGCATGGAGGAATCTATTCCAAATAAAGAGGATTTCAAAGCGGACCACCATTTATGAGGCTGTGTAGCTCCTGCCAGAACATCCTGAAGATGGGAGTTATAATCCCTCTCAGCACCATCATAAACTCTCTGCGCAGCTGCCCTTTTAAAAACATAATTTTCCCAATGCAAGGGGGTTTGATTACGCCTCCATAGACGATATGCAGCCTGTTTGTCATCAAATGCACGCTTGCAGTCATCATTAAACCATGCTTTATCCCTGATACGAGACTTAATTGTCTTTGATGGAACTCTTTTGCGAAGGATACCAAGAAGGGAATTGTTGAGAGCTGAAACAGGGTCATGAGATCTTAGTATGTGATTCCACTCAATATAACAAACATCATTACAAACGTTGTCCCAGTTAACCCGGGATTTAAGGTAGACTTTACGTGAGAGAGTAATATCAGGAACAGAAAAATCAAGATTAATTTTACACATGATGGCATTGTGGTCGGAAGTGCCAACAGGTACAAGAACGGAGGTTTCTACAACGCCAGGAATATCTGTTAGTACTAGATCAAGACAATTTCCAGACATATGAGTAGGTCCTTGGATTAGCTGTTCACAACCAGATAAATTTGCAAAATCCAATGCAGCAAGACCATTCTATTAGTTGGAGAGACCGAGTTCAACCACTCTTGATGATGCGCATTGACATCACCAACAAAAATAAAAGATTATTTGACATCTACAGACTGTATTGAAGCCATGGCTGTTAAAAGGCAGTCATATATGTCATTGTTAACATCAGGATTTCTGTACAGGCTAAAAATGTAATGATTATGATACTTGCTGGAAACTATAACTAACTGCATCTCATGGCATTTACAAATATGCTTAGTTAAGTGCTGAGCATTATACCCAGATCTAATATACAAGCTCATTCCACGAGCACGAGGAATAGAATCACGCCGAATAAGAACTGGTTTACCGAAGTTAGGTATAAGAAGTTCAGAATAATCTCTATAACCAGAGACAAGGGTTTCAGAACAAAAGACAATATCATAATCAACAGATGCCAATGTAAGATCCTTGATGTTCTTATAGAGACCACGAATATTTGAATAAAATACACGACAACTTGTAGCAAGTTGTCTGTGAGGACCAGGATTAACTTCTATATCACCGGACAAAAGTAGAAACAAAAACAGAAAAAGTTGAAAGCAATCCATATACAAATACATAAAGATGGATATAAACAGGTCGACCCAGACGGAGCCATCACATCTGGGTAAGGTATAAAACAAGCCCCAAAGACACCATATCCAGGGGGGAGCAGTAGCGGTGGATTTTATTTGTTTAGAAAAGACTAGAAACAGAAAAAGAATGCCAAATCTCCTGAAAATCCACCAGACTCAAAAGTCTTCCTCATTGGCCTGCTAACCACCGTGGGGGAAAAAACAGGAGATTGCAGGAAAAGGAAGGAAAGTTGCTGTATAGCACCAAACAGCAGGGATGGATGTAAACGGACAATGGAAGACCTTGGTGCAGGCTATGGCAACATCCTAAACATCCATCATGGTAAACTACCATAAGTTTACTAGATGGCCGTTGACTAATATATACAGTAGTTCATCCGCCCTTTGACAGGTATTGCTTTTAGTCCTGCAGGGTGTCTAGCCACCCACCCTCCAAGTGAGGACCCGGAGGGGGAGCCGGTTTAGTCGCCGACAATCCGACCATGAAACAGGTAGTATCAGATTACACGTTACTGATAGCAGGAATACCTGACCTGACACCAACGAAAGGTATTAAAATCGCCAAACTATTGGACCGAACGTGTTATAATTATTATGTTACCTCCACCAACCGACTTTACTCCTAAACTCAATTAATGAAATCAACAAATACATGTGGCAGTCCAGGGATTCGAACCTAGGATGCTCACACCGAAATCTCAAAACAAATGGGGCACAACACAAGGAGAAAGGGGACCAGAAAACCGGGCCATCTCCCCTTAATAGTGACGCATTCAGAGGCTAATGGGGTTTTGACTTGTAGCGATGTAAACATATCCTTTTATTGCTCTCTTAAGGGGGTAGTACTCGCTTTTTATGGACCCCCTTCCCCCTCATGTTTATCTTATTAGTTTTGAGGTTTTAAGACGTTCGTTCCGTTAGTTCGGCGATTTTGAGACCTTTCGCCTCATTTTGTTGTCAATATTAAAACCTTTCGTGCCCTTTAGGTGTCGATTTTTTCCTGGCGAGCGATAGCGAGCCTCTTATTTTAGAAAGAACCGGCCATGGGCCGGGAAATTTTTCTACCGAAAAATTTACAAATTTATCTTGAAAGGGGATCTAAGTGGTGTTTGTCTAAGCTTGATGGAGGTCTAGCTAGGAAACTCAGAAAATAAATTAATAACTATATATATTCGTATACAGTATATAATAGTATACCAACAAACAAACACTACCCCCTTAAGGGGAGATGGTTCACTTTGTTCATGGTTCACTTTTTTGGCGATATTTTCATGTATTCATTATTTTTCTTAGTTTCCTCCCTAGACCTCCATCAAATTTAAAAAAACGTCCATTAGATCCCCCTTCTAGATTAATTTGTACATATTTCGGTAGAAAAATGTCCCAACCGAAGACCGTTTCTTCCAACATAACAGGCTCACTATCGTTCGCCAGGGGAAACTTCGACACCTAAATAGCACGAAAGGTCTAAATATTGACGAATAAATGGGGCAAAAAGTCTTAAGATCGCCAAACTAATGGGGCAAACATCTTAACATCTGAAAAGTAATGGGGCTAAACATGAGGGAGAAAGTGGTCCAGAAAACCGGCCCATCTCCCCTTAAAGGCCCGAGAGTTATTTGGAGACCACCAGGTGGCAACACAAGCACACAATACATGACACCAATTGGCTAGGGTCGATATCTGAATTCCATTGTATATATTATTGGTATAACTTATGCCGGTATCACACGAGAGCTTTCTCCCTCAACATTTATGCTCAACACTGGTCTGGCAGCTTATGAGGTCAACATATGAAGTATTTCGGTTACCTTAATTCATCCACCATCAGTCTAGTTTCCGATACCAGTGCAAAATATTCCAGAAATGTTGCCATAAAAATGTTGCTTGTCGAATGTTGACTAGAAAAAACTCGTGTGATACTGGCTTTATGCCGTACCAGCATTTTAAACAGGGCAAGATTGTTTTAGGTCTTATCGTAAGTTTGCTGAAACAAATGACAGCACACATTTAACCCTTTGAGTACCAGCGACGCGTGTTTTATTTTATTCTGGCTATACTTAGACGATATTATGCAGCTTAGGAAGGATGTGTGGTGGTTGAGATAGTTTGAAGCCTTATTATTGCCAGAGGTCCTTCCTAAGATAAATAAAATCGTCTAATAGTTGCCAGAATATGATGAAAAGGACGTCCCTGATACCGAAAGGGTTAATTCAATATAATTTTCTTAAGGGGGGATGGGCCGGTTTTCTGGACCACTTTCTCCCTCATGTTTAGCCCCATTACTTTTAAGATGTTTGCCCCATTAGTTAGTCGATTTTAAGACCTTTCGCCCCATTTCTTCAATATTTAGAGCTTTCGTGCTATTTAGGTGTCGATTTTTTCCCTGACTAACGATAGTGAGCCTTTAATGGTGGAAGAACCGGCCTTCGGCCGGGAGATTTTTCTACCGAAAAATTTACAAATTAATCTAGAAGGGGGATCTAATGGATGTTATTTTTTTTAATTTGATGGAGGTCTAGGGAGGAAACTAGAAAAATAATGAATACATGCAAAAATCGCCCTAAAAGGGAACCACTGTCCCCTTAAGATCTACCGAAGTTCAAATCCGCATTATCAGAGAAACTAGTTCAGTAGTACAACAATTCCTTCACGCCTCTTCCAGTTCAGGGGAGACGGACCGTTTTTCTGGACACCCTTCTCCCTAATGTTTAGCCACACTAGTTTTGAGATTTTAAGACGTTGGTTCCATTAGTTTGGGGATTTTATTACCTTTCACCCCATTTCTTTGTCAATATTAGGACCTTTTGTGCCATTTAGGTGTCTATTTTTTTCCTGGCGAGCGTAAGCGAGCCTGTAATTTTAGGAGGAATCGGCCTTTGGCTGGGAATTTTTTCTATCGAAAAATGTACAAATCTATCTTGAAGGGGGGTCTAGGGGGTGTTTTTCTAATCTTGATGGAGGTCTAGGGAGGAAACAAAAAAAATATATGAATAAATGAATTAACCACCTGCAAGTTTCGTTCTATAAGGAAGTTGGAGCTGTAGACAACGATATTTTGCAGAATTACCGGCTAAAATACGGTTGGAGTACATTAATATATACACAAATCCCAATTCAACATACTTTTTATCCATCAGAAAGCTACATTATTATTGCAATTTTGTTTATTATCGATGTTTACGGCTCCAACTTCCTCATAGTCTGAAATTCGCAAGTGGTCAATTAATAGACCAAACAAACAGCCACTGTGCCCTTAAGATGGCGTGAATGATATAACCACCAGTGTAGGAATACAGTTTGATGACTTTATTGCGTAAATAATGGCGTACTGGATTATGGACGCTGCAATAAGGTCATCAAACTGTATGCGTACACTCAGCACTGGTGGTTACATCATTCACGCCATCTGTAGGGCACAGTGGCTGTTTGTTTGGTCTATTAATTCATTTATTCATATAGTTTTGTTTAGTTTCCTCCCTAGACCTCCATCAAGCTTAGAAAAACACCCCCTAGACCCCTCTTCAAGATAGATTTGTACATTTTTCGGTAGAAAAATTTCCTGGCCAAAGACCGATTCCTCTTAAAATTACAAGCTCGCTATCGCTCGCCAGGAACAAATCGACATCTAAATGGCCCGATGGGTCCTAATATTGACAAAGAAATGGGATGAAAGATCATAAAATCCCCAAACTAATGGAACCAACGTCTTAAAATCTCACAACTAGTGGGGCTAAACATTAGGGAGAAGGGGGTCTAGAAAAAAGGACTGTCACCCCTTCCTGGGTATAATCATGATGTACAGGGAACCCACCTCGTTTTTCTTTTCTCTTTCTCTCCCTCTCTCCTTGGCTTGTATCCATTCGGCCCCATTCAGCCTACTGTTTTAAGACGTTTATCCCCATCCAGGTGTCAATATTTTCCTGGTGGGTGGTAGTGAGCCAGCATTTATATATTTTTGTTTTGAGAGCAAGCTAAATTTGTAAATTTTTCGATAGAAAAATGTCTGTTTCCGGCGAAGACGGATTTCTCCATACAATGCTGACTCGCTATCGCTCGACAGGAAGATATCGACACCTGGATGGGGCCAAATGGATACAAGCCAGAAAAAAGAGAGAAAATGAGAGAAAGAGAAAAAAAAAGCAGGTGACCCTCCTTAAATAGGTCATATAATAGGTTCATATAAGATCTTTGAAATACTATTGCATTTAACTCCGTATCTATCCCAGACCACAGTCACACTCAATAATTATAATAAATACTATTGCATTTAACTCCGTATCTATCCCAGACCACAGTCACACTCAATAATTATAATAAATACTATTGCATTTAACTCCGTATCTATCCCAGACCACAGTCACACTCAATAATTATAATAAATACTATTGCATTTAACTCCGTATAAATCCCAGACCACAGTCACACTCAATAATTATAATAAATACTATTGCATTTAACTCCGTATCTATCCCAGACCACAGTCACACTCAATAATTATAATAAATACTATTGCATTTAACTCCGTATCTATCCCAGACCACAGTCACACTCAATAATTATAATAAATACTATTGCATTTAACTCGTATCTATCCCAGACCACAGTCACACTCAATAATTATAATAAATACTATTGCATTTAACTCCGTATAAATCCCAGACCACAGTCACACTCAATAAATACTATTGCATTTAACTCCGTATCAATCCCAGACCACAGTCACACTCAATAATTATAATAAATACTATTGCATTTAACTCCGTATCTATCCCAGACCACAGTCACACTCAATAATTATAATAAATACTATTGCATTTAACTCCGTATAAATCCCAGACCACAGTCACACTCAATAAATACTATTGCATTTAACTCCGTATCAATCCCAGACCACAGTCACACTCAATAATTATAATAAATACTATTGCATTTAACTCCGTATCTATCCCAGACCACAGTCACACTCAATAATTATAATAAATACTATTGCATTTAACTCCGTATCTATCCCAGACCACAGTCACACTCAATAATTATAATAAATACTATTGCATTTAACTCCGTATCTATCCCAGACCACAGTCACACTCAATAATTTCCCGGCAATTATTATCCTAGAATGTACATTTTTGTATATATAATTTAAGGGGAGACTGGCCGTTTGTTTGGTCTATTAATTTATGTATTCATATATATTTTTTAGTTTCCTCCCTAGACCTCCATTAAGCTTAGAAAAACACACCCTAGACCCCCCTTCAAGATAAATTTGTAAATATTTCGGTAAAATAAATTCCCGGCCGAAGGCCGGTCCCTCTTAAAACTGCAGGCTCGCTATCGCTCGCCAGGAAATAATCGACACTTAAATGGCACGAAAGGTCTTAGAATTGACAATGAAATGGGGTGAAAGGTGTTAAAATTGCCAAACTAATGGGCCGAACGTCTTATAATCTCAAAACTAGTGGGGCTAAACATTAGGGAGAAGGGGGTTTTGAAAAACGGTCTGCCTCCCCTTCAGTAGACAAAGGGTAAATCTGTCTGCAACAAGTGTCTTCCCCAAAGTGGAAAGGGTGACAGAGAGCCATAGTCAAGGTACGTTAGAGTCGAAATGTCTGGACACACGGAGCTTGAAGCAATTTAAGTTATAGGATGGGGGAAAGAAAAATTGAGGGGGAGAGTTCCAGAGCTTATTTGTTGAGTAGAAGAAAGACTGGGAATATTGGTTCACTCTTATATTAGAGATTTTGACAGAATAGAAGTGGGAGTGTGTTGACAGATAGGTGGCCCCCACTCTCAGTAAGAGAGGAGGTATACACTGAGAAAGCTCTGAAGAACACGGGATATTGTAATAGCGGTAGAAGAATGAAAGAGATGCAACCTTGCAGCGGGTAGAGCTATATTGTAGGGAAACAGTAAGAGGAAGTGAGTTGATGAGACGAAATGCTTTTGACTCTACCCATTAGAGAAGTGTGGTATGGGTGGAAACTCCCCACACATGGTAACAATACTCTACCCATTAGAGAAGTGTGGTATGGGTGGAAACTCCCCACACATGGTAACAATACTCTACCCATTAGAGAAGTGTGGTATGGGTGGAAACTCCCCACACATGGTAGCAATACTTGATACATGGACGCACAAAGCAAGAAACTGTGCGGGGCTGAAGAACCCATGGAGACTGTTGAGCACATGTAACTTCTGGGAAGCTATTTTAGCAAGGGTGGCAATCGAGCAGGTTAGTACCCAGGGGAGGCCACATAGACATATGATAAGGAGTTGCTGGAACTCCTGTTGCATTTGCCTGGCTTCCCCAACTGTTTCTTTTTGTGTCTCACCTACACAGAGAGGAATCCAGCCAACTCCCACAAGCACCTCCTCCTCCTTAAAAATTTCACTACACTTAAGAAGCACACCACATTTCTTTCCAACACAACTAAATTACCTCTAACATACCTTGTTTTGGGCTTTCTATTACTCTTTCAACCTTGTGGGGGAGGGGGGGGGGGCACATTTGTTACAGGTAGTTTTGCCATTTATCTCCTTCATGCACATACACAAATAACAAAATATATATATGATCTTTCCAAGAAAAGTCAAAAGAATAAGAAGCAGCAAGAATATTGAGAGAATATGGAGGGTTGATTAACTTGATTTGTGTACTGTTGAAGTATAAGGGATAGACGTGTGGAACATCGTGACGGCTAGATAAATCCAGAAATTGGATTTTGCAAGCATTGGAAGTAACAAGATTTGATCTATCTCAATCATAAATAGTTGATAGATCAAAAGATAGCTGTGCTATGCCCTCATCATATGAGTTTTGGAGTTATCGTATGCTGGGATGATGAGGAAAACTAGTTGAATAGTGTAAGGTAGAGTCATCAGCATTTGAGAACATCAATAATGAATATTAGTAAGAGAACTGGAGACAGGACAAAACCTTGAGGAACACCGGAGTAGATAGGTTGAGGAAGTGATCGATGGCTGTTCACAACCGCAGCTGTAGAACAGTCAGAAAATATATTTTAGACGAAGGCACAGCTGGAGGGATAGAAACCAAAGGAAGGTAGCTTATAAATGAGACATTTGTGCCAGACTCTATCGAAAGCTTTCGATGTGTCTAGCACAACAGATAGGTCTCACCGAATTCCTGATAGCAGGATGAGCAAGAATTTGTAATATATGAAAGAAGATCACCAGTAGAGCGACCCCTAAGGAATCCATACTAGTGATCTGAATTTAGATCATGGGAAGATAAATGCTTGAGACATTTTGAATTCAGAATAGTTTAAAAACTTAAGATATGCAAGAAGTAAGAGCAATTGGACGATAGTTGGAGGGTTGAGAGCGTTCACCCTTCTTTAAGACAGGTTGAATGAGAGCAAACTTTCAGCAAGAAGGAAACACGTTACAAGAAAGACCGAGACGAAAATGTTTGCCTAGGCAGGAAGTCGGCATAAAAGAACATTTTTCGTTACTATTTCTATACCTTGGCAGTCTGACTCACATCGTTGAAATGTCGAGTTGATGTTTCTCTCTGTAGATTTCACATAATTCATCTTTAAAAAGATAGTCAAAGTATGTTGACTGCACTGTGACTTTGCTTAAGACGGTATCACACGAGCGCTTTTCCCTCAACATTTATCCTCAACACTGGTCTGGCAGCTTATGTGGTCAACATTTATAATATTTCGGTTACCTAAATTCGTCTACCATCAGTCTAGTTTCCGATACCAGTGCAGAATATTCCAGAAATGTTGCCAGAAAAATGTTGATCATCGAATGTTGACTATAAAAGCTCTCGTGTGATACCGGGTTTAGTGTATGGACAAATACATTCCTACACTCGCCAACTTAGAGACACCACTGCGAGTTTATTAAGGTACATAAGATACACGACATTTTATGAGATAATATGAATATAGTAGGAGGAAGGAGAACGACTGTGGTGGTGTATGAGATAATATGAATATAGTAGGAGGAAGGAGAACGACTGTGGTGGTGTAGGAGATATTAGGTGGCATGTGACATTTTCAGAACGATAGTGGGCTAAGTTGTGGGACGTCAATATCTAATGAGGGGAGTGTGGAGTACGAGGAATCAATGTGTGTGTGTGTGTGTGCGTGTGTGCGTGTGTGCGTGTGCGTGTGTGTGTGTTAGAATCCGTTCGTACCGTACTCATCATTAAGGTGGGTCACCTGTTTTTTTCTTCTTTCACTTTTTTATCTTTCTCTGGCTTGTATCCATTCGGCCCCATTCAGCCTACTGTTTTAAGACGTTTACCCCCATCCAGGTGTTAATATTTTCCTGGCGAGCGGTAGCGAGCCAGCGGCCCAGCATATATATATATATTTTTTACAGCAAGCTAAATTTGTAAATTTTTCGATAGAAAAATTTCTTCAGCAAAGCCGGATTTCTCCATACAATGCTGGCTGGCTATCGCTCGCCAGGAAGAAATCGACACCTGGATGGGGATAAACGTCTTAAAACAGTTGGCTGATGGGGCCGAATGGATACAAACCGGAGAAAGAGAGGAAAGGAGAACAAAAGATAAAAATCAGGTGACCCTCCTTAATTTATACAGATGTTAAATTTTGTAATTTTCTTTTGCATAAATACAAAACCAGATAATTATTATAATTTATACATTTTGTTTTCGAATTTATATACTATGAACCTAATACGTTCCATACAACATTTATTTAAAGTTGTGGAACCTAATTACAGAAAGATGTTTTATTCTTGGAACTTCTGAGAATATATATTATACAAACTCCGAGAATATGTTAACATAATTATTTATTTATGGATGGAGTCCTGAAAGAAATACTATCAAGAGCAGTGGATGTTGGTGTATCGCTGAAAAGGGAGGGAATTGAGCGGAAGCTACCTAACTGCTGTTTGCGGATGATACAGTTCTGATGAGTGATAATGAATGGGAGTTGCAGGGTCTGGTAAATGAGTTTGGAACAGTGTGCGAAAAACGGAATTTGAAGGTAAATGCGGGGAAGAGCAAGGTTATGGTCTTCGAAAGGGGTGAAGTCACAGAGTGTGAGGTGAAGCTGAACGGTCAGGCTATGGAGATCGTCAACTCTTTTAAGTATCTGGGCAGTGTGTTGAGTAAAGATGGGACTATGGATGAAGAAGTGCGAGAGAGGGTACAACAGGGGAGGAGGGTTGTAGGAACGCTAAAAGCAGTAACAAGAAATAGGGTGGCCAGTATGGAAGTGAAGAAGTCCTTGCATGACAGTGTGGTAATCCTGACACTGACTTACGGAAGCGAAGCATGGACGTTGGTTGAGAGACTCAGACCAAGAGTGAGAGCAGTGGAAATGAATTACTTAAGGAGTGCGTGCGGAGTTACATGGAGGGATAGACAGACTAATGAGGAAGTAAGAAGGACGTGTGGTGTGGAGGTAGATATGCTGGAAAGTGTGAGAAGGAACAACTTGAGATGGTTCGGTCATATGGAACGTATGGAAAGCGAGAGAATGACTAAGAGGGTGTACGAGAGCGAGGTGGAGGGACAGAGAGGGAGAGGTAAACCGAATGAGAGGTGGAAGGATGGAGTGAGGAAGTATATGGATGAAGGCGGTGCTGGTTGGGGGGAGGGGTGTCGACTGACTGGGGACAGAGGTGCATGGGGGCGGTTCGTTCGTGGCCACCCCTTCGGGGATCACGGCGTCAGGCAATAGATAGATAGATAGATAGAATTATTTATAAACATTGATATGTTGATGACAACATGATTATAATAATTATACTAATTATTATAAGTATTAAATATCCACATGCATAAATCCCTATTGATGTGAAAAATATTTAAGATAAATATTACTTGAATGCCGAGGATCTCGGTATTAATTAACTAATGTCTAAATCAGAGCAGGCTGTTGATTGTATTTCTTTAATTTTGTCAATAATGATGCACGTAATATATATTTGTTTAGCGTGTTTCCACTTTTGTTACAGTTGAACGTATATTTGTACCCTGTATATTTGTACCCTGTATATTTGTACCCTGTATATTTGTACCCTGTATATTTGTACCCTGTATATGTGTACCCTGTATATTTGTACCCTGTATATGTGTACCCTGTATATTTGTACCCTGTATATTTGTACCCTGTATATTTGTACCCTTTATATGTGTACCCTGTATATTTGTACCCTGTATATGTGTACCCTGTATATGTGTACCCTGTATATTTGTACCCTGTATATGTGTACCCTGTATATTTGTACCCTGTATATGTGTACCCTGTATATGTGTACCCTGTATATGTGTACCCTGTATATTTGTACTACCTGTATATTTGTACTACCTGTATATTTGTACTACCTGTATATTTGTACTACCTGTATATTTGTACTACCTGTATATTTGTACGCTGTATATTTGTACCCTGTATATGTGTACCCTGTATATTTGTACCCTGTATATGTGTACCCTGTATATTTGTACCCTGTATATTTGTACCTGTATATTTGTACCCTGTATATTTGTACCCTGTATATTTGTACGCTGTATATTTGTACCCTGTATATGTGTACCCTGTATATTTGTACCCTGTATATGTGTACCCTGTATATTTGTACCCTGTATATTTGTACCCTGTATATTTGTACCCTTATATGTGTACCCTGTATATTTGTACCCTGTATATTTGTACCCTTATATGTGTACCTGTATATTTACCCTGTATATTTGTACCCTGTATATTTGTACCCTGTATATGTGTACCCTGTATATTTGTACCCTGTATATGTGTACCCTGTATATTTGTACCCTGTATATTTGTACCCTGTATATTTGTACCCTGTATATTTGTACCCTGTATATTTGTACCCTGTATATTTGTACCCTGTATATTTGTACCCTGTATATTTGTACCCTGTATATTTGTACCCTGTATATTTGTACCCTGTATATGTGTACCCTGTATATTTGTACCCTGTATATGTGTACCCTGTATATTTGTACCCTGTATATTTGTACCCTGTATATGTGTACCCTGTATATTTGTACCCTGTATATTTGTACACTGTATATGTGTACCCTGTATATTTGTACCCTGTATTTTGTACCGTGTATTTTGTACCGTGTGTTTTGTACTGTGTATTTTGTACCGTGTATTTTGTACCGTGTATTTTGTACCGTGTATTTTGTACCGTGTGTTTTGTACTGTGTATATTTGTACCCTGTATATTTGTACCCTGTATATTTGTACCTGTATATTTGTACTACCTGTATATTTGTACTACCTGTATATTTGTACTACCTGTATATTTGTACTACCTGTATATTTGTACTACCTGTATATTTGTACTACCTGTATATTTGTACTACCTGTATATGTGTACACTATATGTGTACCCTGTATATTTGTACCCTGTATATTTTGTACCCTGTATATGTGTACCCTGTATATTTGTACCCTGTATATTTGTACCTGTATATGTGTACCGTGTATTTTGTACCGTGTATTTTGTACCCTGTATATTGTACCGTGTATTTTGTACCTTGTGTTTTGTACCGTGTATTTTGTACCGTGTATTTTTTTTAACCCTGTATATTTGTACCCTGTATATTTGTACCCTGTATATTTGTACCCTGTATATTTGTACCCTGTATATTTGTACCCTTTATATGTGTACCCTGTATATGTGTACCCTGTATATGTGTACCCTGTATATTTGTACCCTGTATATTTGTACCCTGTATATTTGTACCCTGTATATTTGTACGCTGTATATTTGTACCCTTTATATGTGTACCCTGTATATGTGTACCCTGTATATTTGTACCCTGTATATGTATATCCTGTATATGTGTACCCTGTATATTTGTACCCTGTATATGTATACCCTGTATATTTGTACCCTGCATATGTGTACCCTGTATATTTGTACCCTGTATATGTATACCCTGTATATTTGTACCCTGTATATTTGTACCCTGTATATTTGTACCCTGTATATGTGTACCCTGTATATTTGTACCCTGTATATTTGTACCCTGTATATTTGTACCCTGTATATGTGTACCCTGTATATTTGTACCCTGTATATGTGTACCCTGTATATGTATACCCTGTATATTTGTACCCTGCATATGTGTACCCTGTATATTTGTACCCTGTATATTTGTACCCTGTATATTTGTACGCTGTATATTTGTACCCTTTATATGTGTACCCTGTATATTTGTACCCTGTATATGTGTACCCTGTATATGTGTACCCTGTATATGTGTACCCTGTATATTTGTACGCTGTATATTTGTACCCTGTATATTTGTACCCTGTATATGTGTACCCTGTATATTTGTACCCTGTATATTTGTACCCTGTATATTTGTACCCTGTATATGTGTACCCTGTATATTTGTACCCTGTATATTTGTACCCTGTATATTTGTACCCTGTATATGTGTACCCTGTATATTTGTACCCTGTATATTTGTACCTGTATATTTGTACCCTGTATATTTGTACCCTGTATATTTGTACGCTGTATATTTGTACCCTGTATATTTGTACCCTGTATATTTGTACCCTGTATATTTGTACCCTGTATATTTGTACCCTGTATATGTGTACCCTGTATATGTGTACCCTGTATATGTGTACCCTGTATATTTGTACCCTGTATATTTGTACCTGTATATTTGTACCCTGTATATTTGTACCCTGTATATTTGTACGCTGTATATTTGTACCCTGTATATTTGTATCCTGTATATTTGTACCCTGTATATTTGTACCCTGTATATATGTACCCTGTATATGTGTACCCTGTATATTTGTACCCTGTATATTTGTACCCTGTATATATGTACCCTGTATATGTGTACCCTGTATATTTGTACCCTGTATATTTGTACGCTGTATATTTGTACGCTGTATATTTGTACCCTTTATATGTGTACCCTGTATATGTGTACCCTGTATATATGTACCCTGTATATGTGTACCCTGTATATTTGTACCCTGTATATTTGTACCCTGTATATTTGCACCCTGTACCGTACATCTAAGCTTTATAATATAAAATGGTGAAATTCACATTTGGAAAATCATTAAGATGTACCGGTATTTAAAGTTTCATCAGCTCACATAATTAACCTCCAAAGGTAAATACTGTTGTTTTATTTTCTAACATCCAGTTGAGAAATCTCTCTCTCTCTCCCTCTCTGTCTGTCTCTGTCTCTGTCTCTGTCTCTGTCTCTCTCTCTCTCTCTCTCTCTCTCTCTCTCTTTTCATCACTACTACCGAGGATAGTGTCGATATTGCATTCTTACTTGTATTCTAATCTCGCCTGAATTAAAAATGTGGTGGTGAGAGAGAAAGAGAGAGAGTATGTTTGTGTGTAATTATTGTTTTCTGTTGTAATGGTTTAGCCATGAAATAGATTAGTCTGTAATTGATCATTCTTATTGCACTCTTCTATAGGCCTACTGTATGTTATCCAACTGTCTTGATGCCACCTTTCAACATTGGAATGCGTACCAATAGGTGTGTGTGTGTGTTTATCTGTCCGTCTGTATGTTCATGTGTGCTTGTGTATGCGTCCTGGCTTGCCTCTCTCAGTACAGTATATACGTTCAAGCACTAGCATGACTTAATCAATAGCTAATACAGCCTGTGTAGGAGTGATAGCTGGGGCATAAGAGGAATTAAATGGGTCGATCCACTTATGTTGCCTTGTGATCGTAACACACACACACACACACACACACACACACACACACACACACACACACACACACAGAGCCATATATTCAGCACGTGTATCATATTAAAATCGCCAAAGTAATGGGCCGAACGTCTTAATATCTCAAAAACTAGTGGGGCTAAACATGAGGGAAAAGAAAATTCAGAAAAACGGCCTGTCTCCCCTTAAGAAAAATATATGGAAGTCAGATGGTTGGTTGGGCCCGTTTTGCCCTGTTAAATCCATCCTCAACTGTACAAAATCGTCTATTGATAAGCAGAATAAACTATGAAACTGCGTCATAATCCACAAAGGGTTAAGGGACCCCATCTCGTTTTTTTGCTCTTTCTCTCCTCTCTTTGGCTTGTATCCATTCGGCCCCATTCAGCCTACTGTTTTAAGACGTTTACCCCCAGCCAGGTGTGTATATTTTCCTGGCGAGCGTTAGCGAGCCAGCATATATATATTTTGCTTTTACAGCAAGCTAAATTTGTACACTTTTCGATAGAAAAATTTCTCAGGCGAAGCCGGATTTCTCCATACAATGCTGGCTCGCTATCGCTCGCCAGGAAGAAATGGACACCTGGATGGGGATAAACGTCTTAAAACATTTGGATAAATGGGGCTGAATGGATAGAAGCCAGAGAAGGAGAGAAAAGGAGAGAAAGAGAACAAAAGCAGGTGACCCCTCTTAAATATGATATGATGGCCAGAGGGGAATTCAAATGTGTATTGCAAACATTGGCTTATATCCTACGGGCATTATGCGAAACACACATGCCGACAAAACAGCGAAATTCGCCGTACTGTAAAATGCGGATTGGGTTAAATAAATAAGCAATTCAGTGTTCTCTATTGCCGATCAATATTGAGGTATACAAGAGCGTGTAGTGAATTAATTGAATAAATACAAGTTTGTGTAGGAGTGTGTTATATTGTACAAATGATCGTGTCTCATATTATTTTTTATCTGTTTATGCTTTTAAGCTACTTGGTCTGTAGTAGCGAAACTAAACTCACATTAAATATATAAACTTTATTCACATCCGAATCAGACCCCAACAACCCACAACACCACCACCACCACCACCACCACTACCACTACCAACAACAACACCACCACCACCAACAACACCACCACCACCACCAACAACACTACCACCACCAACAACACTACCACCACCAACAACACTACCACCACCAACAACACTACCACCACCAACAACACTACCACCACCAACAACACTACCACCACCAACAACACTACCACCACCAACAACACTACCACCACCAACAACACTACCACCACCAACAACAACACTACCACCACCAACAACAACACTACCACCACCACCACCTTTACCTTTTGATACCTTTTGATGTGTTCGCCACTCTTCTAGCGGCACCGAGGAGCGCGACGCCCCTCGTTATGGGTGGTGATTTGGTGCAGCAGACTGTTTGAAGCGACAGCTCGCTCCCTTGCGAAGATGGGCTCGTCTGGCACTTCGACATCGAGGGCTCTCTTGAAGTTGTCTAACGAGATGTCCCTCATGTCTCTTACTCGCCGTGGGAGTTTGTTGAAGAGACGTGGGCCTCTGTGTGGTAACCAGCCCTCTCGCAGAGAGCCCATAGCACCCCTGTTATTCATCCGGGGGATATCGCATTCCCAGCCTCTCCTATCACTGAATTTCATGACTATCGGAGTATGTAGGTTTGGTACTAAACCCTCTGCGATTTTCCACGTGTATATTATTAGGTAACGTTCTCTTCTACGTTCCAGCGAGTACAGTTGCAGTGCTCTTAAACGCTCCCAATAGTGTCAATGCCACCAACAACAACGCCATCAACAACACCACCACCACCAACAACAACAACACCACCACCAACAACAATAACAACAACAACAACACCACCACCAACACAAACAACACCAACACCAACAACAACAAGCGTCTTCGGTGATGTATGCCTGTGAGAGACATACTGTAATCTATCTATCTACAGTATTTATATACTGTATATTATAGCCTATTCAGGCCCAATCCCCACTTTTCCTTTTTTTTTGTTTTTTTTTGGGGGGGAGGGACTCAAGACAGAGCCCAAATAAAAACAACACACCAGAATACAATGAACACACAAACAAAACAAAATGCACAATCACCGTTGACAATATAGAGGCACGGAATAATTTTTGCGCGTGACTATACACACACATAGATCAAAGTGTTTTTGGGTTGTGCACTATAGTCTATTCGCTGTATGTAGGCGAACACTTGTGACCTTTATCCTCTGTAACTCAAAATGGGCTAGAACAAATTGGCTGTAAATTTCCACATCTATTCCTTGACTGACTCTTCTCAAATGGTAGAAATATTAGCTCGATTACTCTAGTGGTTTTTGAGTTACAGAGGTTAGAGGTCATGATTTCTCGCCTACTTGCAGCGAATAGACTATAGTTGGATATTTTGCTCCTTGGTGAAACATATAAGTAGACAAATATATGCTATTATAATATACGTTGCCGAGAATTTGTCTGGATACTAATTCATAAACTAATTACCATGCGTTTGTTGATGTGAGCATATGTTATTATTATTATTATTCTGTAACTATGCATGTACAGTATACTCATGACCTACTGTACTTATATATCAATGTTTACATTCTTAACCAAGTTTGTTTCTCTCTCTCTCTCTCTCTCTCTCTCTCTCTCTCTCTCTCTCTCTCTCTCTCTCTCTCTCTCTCTCTCTCTGTGCTATCCTTTTCTTCTACTATTCTATATTTGGGGTTCTCCTATCTCTATTAAAATTAAGTCCAGACCACCTCTCTTGTGTGGTCAGTGTAGTTATGTAAATCTAGGTAAATGTATATAAATGTCTTTCTCGCCAATATATGAGCAGCACCAATGTTCACTGTGAGTGCGGATTACAATACTTAATCATTCATATATGCACATCAGATCACCACAGGCAAATTCCCGATACCCAGCAGATTAGTGAAAGTGAGGAGAGGAGAGAAGCATGAAATGATAATGAACAGAAAAAAGTGAAGATTGATAGTCAGGGATGGCCCGAGGGGTATGTGATTGGGGGGGGGGGGGGGGGGGGGTAAGCAATTTTGACCAACTTGATCCGTTCGGCATTGAAGTTTCAGAAAGTTGTAAAAAATAAGCTCATCACTCATTTAGAAGGAGCAAACGCTTTTAACGAGGGCCAACATGGTTTGAGACAATGTCGTTCGTGTCTCTCGCAGCTGTTGTGCCACTATGAAACTATATTGGAGGACGTACAACATGGCATACAGATGCTATCTACCTCGATTTTGCCAAAGCCTTCGATAAGGTAGAACATGGTATTTTCCTCCACAAACAAAGGGAACATGGCATCTGCAAGAGGTTGGGAGAATTGCTGCACAGTTTTCTCTCTGATCGGACCCAGCAAGTAACTGTGCATGGAAGCCTGTCTGAACAGAGCCAAGTTATCAACGGTGTCCCTAAAGGCTCAATACTGGGCCCCCTACTGTTCCTGATAATGATAGAGGACATCAACAAGGATCTACAGCACTCTCGCGCCACATCCTT
Organism: Paralithodes platypus; assembly: GCA_032716605.1. Taxonomy (NCBI): domain Eukaryota; kingdom Metazoa; phylum Arthropoda; class Malacostraca; order Decapoda; family Lithodidae; genus Paralithodes; species Paralithodes platypus. The sequence continues at coordinate 42,954,751 of CM064510.1, forward strand.
TGTCGATTATACCAGAATTACCAGGACAATCCAAGCAGAAGAGGAGGTAGCCCTATTACTAGAGGACCTAAACAGGGAGTTTGATTGGGCAGCAGATAATAACATGTTTCAGTTGCTCAGGTATGGCCCTCTACAAGATATAAAGCAAACAACAGAGTACAAATGCCAAAACCAACTCATAATGGCCACAGACCATGTGAAAGACCTAGGAGTTCACATGAGCACTGACTTGACCTTCTCCCATCACATCAATGAAACAACTAACACTGCCCGGAAACTAACTGGATGAATTCTGAGAACCTTCCAAACATGGGAGAAGGACTGTATGCTGTCTCTCTGTCTCTGGTGCTTCCAAGACTAGAGTACTGCTGCCAACTTTGGTCTCCTCACAAAGTGGGGGACATAGTTAAACTAGAAGCAGCCCAGAGGACCTTCACCAGCAAAATAGAATGCAATTTCTCTATCTATCTAACCATCACAATCTTCCATACCACTATCCATGTTCTCTTAAAAATACACACATCAACCCTTCTTTTTTTCTCTCAATATGTTTGGTCTCTTATGTCTCTTTTTCTCTCTTTATCTTCTTACTAAACTCTCTATTTCTCCTGTTAGTTCTGTATCCAATGTTTCCTATCTGTTTAGCTGTACTGTATTCTGTGTTTCTTTCCTCGTCTATATTAATGACTGCTTGACACACACACCCACACACACCCACACCCACACACACACACACACACACACACACACACACACTCATCACCGTCTTGTATACGTGCAGCGTATGAGTTGATTAAGGGGAGGTATTTACTTTGTTCCCTAGACCTCCATCAAGCTTAAAATGATACCCCCTTGAGTCCCTTTCAAGATAAATGTGTAAATTTTTCGGTAGAAAAATTTCCCGGCCGAAGGCCGGTTCCTCTTAAATTACAGGCTCGCTGTCGCTCGCCAGGATAAAATCGACACCTGAATGGCACGGAAGGTCTTAATATGGGGTGAAAGTTCTTAAAATCGCTAAACTAATGGGGCAAACGTTTCATAATCTCAAAAGCAATGGGGCTAAACATGAGGGAGAAAGGGGTCCAGAAAAATATCCCTCAAGTGTACTTGTGAGCCGGTTACAAAGTAAGAGAGATTGATAGATAGATAGACAGATAGATAGACAGACAGAGATATGGATAGTTACAAGAAAAATATTCAATGAGGACGAGGAGACAATTATACATATGAAAGTACATAATAGATAAATTAATAGCGTGGTAATTGTACAACGCAGATACAAAGAGAGAGAGAGAGAGAAAGGTGGGGGGGGGGGGAGGGGGGGGGGAGAGTGAGAGTGAGTGAGAAAGATAAATGATAGATATATTGAAAGTAAGGAGGGACAGCGTGAAGGAATAGAGATGAGGGATGATCACCTGCAGATATGTAAACATTGAGAGAGTTTGGAGAGTTGGACTATCTCTCTCTCTCTCTCTCTCTCTCTCTCTCTCTCTCTCTCTCTCTCCTCTCTCTCTCTCTCTCTCTCTCTCTCTCTCTCTCCTCTCTCTCTCTCTCTCTCTCTCTCTCTCTCTCTCTCTCTCTCTCTCTCTCTCTCTCTCTCCCCCTTGTGTATTGTCTTCTGAAATTAAGAAACACAAGTAACATTAATAAATTAATATACACCATATACTGTGTGTGTATATACAGTATATATATATATATATATATATATATATATATATATATATATATATATATATATATATATACAGTATATATATATATATATATATATATATATATATATATATATATATATATATATATATATATATATATATATTATGCTGTATATCTTAAGTGGATCTAAAATAGATGAAATTATAATAATAGAAACAAAACAAATAATTACCTGTGGATATTAAATTTAAAACAGTAAGGCTCAGATGAATATGAACCGTTTAGCGCTAAAAGTAATTAAAACGATATATTAAGAGAAGAGCGTTAAGGAAAAATAAAACATTTAAACAATAGAAAGAGTATACAATAGGGTACACAAAGAAACTGGAAGGATAGTTACTGAGTAAAAAGCGGTGTCGCAGTGGCTGTATTGTTCAGGCTGGGCTTAAGTTTATTTATCTCTATCTATCTATTGCCGGACGCCGTGATCCACGAAGGAAATGCCCCCATGCACCTCTGTCCCCAGTCAGTCGACATCCCTCCTCCAATCCAGCACAGCTTTCACGCATATACTGCTCAACTCCATTCTTCCACCTCTCGCTCGGTCTACCTCTCCCTCTCTCTTTCCACCTCACTCTTGTACACTCTTTTAGTCATTCTCTGGCTTCCTATATGTTCCACATGGCCGAACTATCTTAAGGTGTTCCTTTTCACACTTTCCAGCACATCTACATCCACACCACACTTCTCTCGTAGTTCCTCGTGCATCTGTCTATCCCTCTATGTAACTCCGCATGCACTTCTCAAGAAACTAATTTCCACCCCTCTCACTCTTGGTTTGAGTCTCTTCACCAACATCCATGCTTCGCTCCCATAAGTCAATGTCAAGATTACCACACTGTCATGCAAGGACTTCTTTACTTTCATGCTGACCACCTTATTTCTTGTTAATGCTTTCAGCATTCCTACAACCCTCTTCCCCTGTTTCACCCTCTCCCGCAATTCTTCATCCATACTCCCATCTTTACTCAACACACTGCCCAAATACTTAAATGAGCTGACATTCTCCATAGCCTGATCATTCAACCTCACCTCACACTCTGTGGCTGCACCCCTTTCAAAGACCATAATCTTGCTCTTCCCAGCATTTACCTTCAGATTCCATTTTTCACACACGTGTTATAAACATAGTTACCAGACCCTGCAACTCCCATTCACTATCGCTCATCAGAACTGTATCATCGGCAAACAGCAGTACAGGCAACTTCCACTCGTTTCCCTCCCTTATCAACGGTACACCAACATCCACTGCTCTTCCTTGTATTTCTTTCATGACTCCATCCGTATATATATATTGAACAACCATAGGGACATTGCACACCCTTGTTTTAACCCAGGGCATGTTTCCTCCTTATTATGGACAGCAGTAGAACAAGCGTGAGTAAACTAAGATTTGTTTGCATTAGACTGAGAGAAAGAAAATGGAATGTATGCCTCCATGCCTGAGAGGATTATCTCGATTATGCGCTCGGCACACTCCGAGGGTCACCGGCTACAGAAGCAAAATTCATTCCATAGGAATTATCTATCTATCTATCTATCTATCTATCTATTTTGTGTATTATATGTATGTACTTGCTCTAATACAGGACATTACTGTGGGACTTCGACCAACTGACTGTGATAGTGTTCACCCTTTTTAGCAATGCTGTTAAGTAGAACAATTGTGCACTTGTTGATGAAATCATCAAACTTGACACCCAATCAGGAGACCGCTGCGAAGAAAACTAGGTTTGGAACCATCCTAGGATTGACATTCTTCAGCTTTGGCAGCTCCAATAAAAACAAATCCATTATTGTTCTTAACACCTTAAGAGCGGCCTAGGCGGTAATTTCTATGTACCGCCCAGCGTTTTTTTTTTTACCCTAAATAGGGTTGTTTCCGTGCTCATTTTCATGCATAAACAAGACCCAGAGCGTAAAACAAGTATCTATCCCTGAAATGGCATAAACAGAGCTTTCCAATGACACCCAAACCATCCTTGTACGACCACTGGTTCTCTTGCAACGATCGTGCAACACGAGTGCAAAAAACCTAAAATAAGGTAATTTCCGTACATAATTCCCTGTGTAGCGAGTGAGAAAGGGGGGAGAAGGGTGGGATACAGTTCAGTAGGTCCACGGTGGTCGTGGGGAGCGGTCATAAGGTTACTACACTCGTCCCACCACTCAGCTCTCTCTCTCAGCAACATTACGTGCTGAAAATGGCACTCGACAGCTGTCGTGCACCGCCACATAGTCCAAATTTATTTAACTCGACATATGTTGCGCGCCGCCAGTTATGGTTTAAACGCTGATTTTTGCCTCAAACTGTATATCATGGTAAATAGTACCTAACTTGTCGCAAATGACTCGCCTAGACAAAGGAAAGGAAGCAATTTATATCCAGACTATGTTTGGTTAATGTCGACAGTTTGGTTTGTACATGCTCTGTTAATGTCGACAGTTTGGTTTGTACATGCTCTGTTAATGTCGACAGTTTGGTTTGTACATGCTCTGTTAATGTCGACAGTTTGGTTTGTACATGCTCTGTTAATGTCCACAGTTTGGTTTGTACATGCTCTGTTAATGTCCACAGTTTGGTTTGTACATGCTCTGTTAATGTCGACAGTTTGGTTTGTACATGCTCTGTTAATGTCCACAGTTTGGTTTGTACATGCTCTGTTAATGTCCACAGTTTGGTTTGTACATGCTCTGTTAATGTCGACAGTTTGGTTTGTACATGCTCTGTTAATGTCCACAGTTTGGTTTGTACATGCTCTGTTAATGTCCACAGTTTGGTTTGTACATGCTCTGTTAATGTCCACAGTTTGGTTTGTACATGCTCTGTTAATGTCCACAGTTTGGTTTGTACATGCTCTGTTAATTCAGTAAATTAGTTGCAGCTGGTAACTTTTCCTACTAATTTGTGACATGAAGCTTAGCTATAGGAGCCTGTACAAGTCAAGCTCGCAACATTAACCAATAATAATCTGCATATAAAAGGCTAACCTAATCCAGGCGAGTAATTTGCTACCAGTTAAACATTTCTACCACGATGCAAAGCTTAATGTAAAAATCAGTGTTTAAGGGGAGACTGGCCGTTTGTTTGGTCTATTAATTAATTTATTCATATATTGTTTTAGTTTCCTCCCAATACTTCCATCAAGCTTAGAAAAACACCCCCTAGACCCCCCCTCAAGATAGATTTGTAAATTTTTCGGTAGAAAAATTTCCCGGCCGAAGGCCGGTTCTTCTTAAAATTGCATGCTCACTATTGGTCGCCAGGACATAATTGACACCTTAAATGGCACGAAGGGTCTTAACATTGAAAACGAAATGGGGCGAAAGGTGTTAAAATCGCCAAACTAATGAGCCGAACGTCTTATAATCTCAAAACTAGTTGGGCTAGACATTAGGGAGAAGGGGGTCCAGAAAAACGGTCTGCCTCCCCTTAAGAATTGTAATGAAAAATCATTAAAATGGAGTTGCCAAAGCTGACGTATGCCACACCTAGGATGGTTCCACATCTATGTTCATTCACAGTGGCCTCCAGTTTATGTGTGGCGAGTTTGATGTATTTATCAACAAGTGCACGATTTCCACGAATTCTGTCGTTTATCAGCGCACTCACTGGTATCGGTAACTAGGTTGAAGGTAGATTATGTTAGGCGGCTGAATTCTGATAAACTGTCATTTTTTAAGTTTCCAGACCATAATTGCCCGTAAAAACTGCTGGGAAAAAGGGCTGGTGTGACACCGGCTTTACATCATTTTGACAGCACCACTAATAATAATAATACCACCACTACTACAATGACTAACAATACCACCATTACCAACCACCACTAAAGGCACCTTCACCAGTAGAAACACATTTGGCAGTCATTATAATTACTATAATCACAACATATACAACAAACACCTCAAACACCTCAACCATCACAACTACCACAACAATGGAAATTACATTGCATAAATTTAACATTTAACCCTTTCTGTAGCGGTTACGTCTTTTCAACTTTATTCTGGCTAGTATTAGACGATTGTTGTGCAGTTTAAAAGGGGGCCTCCAGCAATTAACAGGTTTGAAGTATCTCTCTTAACCATTTTTACTACCACAGATCCTTCTTAAACTGCACACAATCGTCTAAACACAGCTACAATAAAATTGAAAAGATGTCGCCGGTAAAGAAGGAGTTAATTATAATAACATTGATTCACAAAATAAGTATTTCCATTGTTTACATATTCAAATTAGCAAACAAACGATGAAACACTTGTCCATGTGTGGCAGTTGTTATAGGGTTAAGGGCAGGTTTTTAGTTGATTCCCTAGACTTCCATCAAACTTAAAATTACGCCCCCTAGACCCCCTTTCAAGATAAATTTGTACATTTTTCGGTAGAAAAATGTCACGGCCGAAGGCCGATTCCCATTAAATTACAGGCTCGCTATCGCTCGCCAGGAATAAATCGACACCTAAATGTCACGAATGGTCTTAAAATTGACAGAAATGGGGCGAGGGTTCTTAAAATCGCCAAACTAATGGGGCGAACGTCTTAAAATCTCAAAAGCAATGGGGCTAAACATGAGGGAGAAAGAGATCCAGAAAAAAATCCTCCAGGTGGAAATCTCCCCTTAAGTGTTCAATTTGCTTTACAGAGTATAAAACCAATACCATGACTACCATAACCACCGCCACCAATACCATGACTACCATATGATACTCATATGACATTCAAACAGCACACCACAAACATTAAAAAGAAACTGACACCCAGACTTAACGCCCTCAGGTCACTTGCTCACACAAAATTTGGACACAACAAAGAAACTACCACCACAGTATATAAACAATACATAAGATCAGTGATGGAATACGCAAGCCCAGCCTGGGCTTCTAACCTAGCTGAAACACATCATAAGTCTTTACAGACTATTCAAAACAAAGCCCTGAAGATCATTACAGGCTGCACAGCTACTGCACCCACAGATCACCTACATCAAGAAACCAAAATCCTCAAAGTCAAAGACCATCTGGACATGAGAGGAACTCAATTCCTGGCAGCAGCCTCCACGAACCAAGACCACCCACTAAACTACATGGCAACACACCCACAGACACCAATAAATATCAAAACAACACCCAGCACACGGTATCACACACAATTATTGTCCTCTCTCCCTCCCTGCCCACCCCGAACCAACTTCCAGAAGCACATCCATACTCATATCTCTCACCGATCCATCCACTCACTCACAGACAACACGCAACTGCATGCACGACCTCCCGAAATCCATCCTTCCGAATCCTCCCTTCCTCGCGAGGACAGAGTCCACCTGGCCATGCTGAGATGCGGACACCATCCAGCTCTCCTGAGCTATCAGAAGAGACTGGATGACTCCGTTGTCGACTCCTGCCCGGGATGTAACACAGCACCCCATACCATTAAACACATCATAGAAGACTGCATTTCACACAACCACTTACACCAACAACACAATCTACACTCAATGAGAGCTCTGTGGGAAAGCCCGATCGTGGCCATGGCCTTCCTCAGGGACTCTGGGCTGTTCGGCCAGGCAGATTAGGGAACAACAACAACAACAACATACCATGACTACCATAACCACCGCCACCAATACCATGACTACCATAACCACCGCCACCAATACCATGACTACCATAACCACCGCCACCAATACCATGACTACCATAACCACCGCCACCAATACCATGACTACCATAACCACCGCCACCAATACCATGACTACCATAACCACCGCCACCAATACCATGACTACCATAACCACCGCCACCAATACCATGACTACCATAACCACCGCCACCAATACCATGACTACCATAACCACCGCCACCAATACCATGACTACCATAACCACCGCCACCAATACCATGACTACCATAACCACCGCCACCAATACCATGACTACCATAACCACTGCCACCAATACCATGACTACCATAACCACCGCCACCAATACCATGACTACCATAACCACCGCCACCAATACCATGACTACCATAACCACCGCCACCAATACCATGACTACCATAACCACTGCCACCAATACCATGACTACCATAACCACCGCCACCAATACCATGACTACCATAACCACCGCCACCAATACCATGACTACCATAACCACCGCCACCAATACCATGACTACCATAACCACCGCCACCAATACCATGACTACCATAACCACCGCCACCAATACCATGACTACCATAACCACCGCCACAAACTACCAAGCCTACCATAACCACCGCCACCAATACCATGACTACCATAACCACCGCCACAACAGTCTATCATCATAAATTATAGCTCTAAAATATCATTCAACAAAATGAACTGAGAATAATGTCGCTACTGTATACAAGTGCGAGTCTGAAGACCGAGATCGTATATTTTTGTGCTAATATATTCATATTGAAAACAAAAATATTGATGATAGACAAAATTCTGATTACATTTTTGGAAAGTGTGTGGAAATCACTTGTCCTTTCATGTATACAAAGCTATTGGCGTCACTGAAAATGTTGATTTATAATGGTGCTAATATTTTTTAGTCCACTTAACTTTTATCGATGTTCCTATATTTTTATGTGGCTTTTGCTACTGTAAAATTGTAGATTGGCTTTTCCTCTTTCTATTGAGATACAATAGATTGCACTAAATGTTATTCGTGCTGAAAATCTATGTAGAATAAATGTTTTGGGTATGCATGCATAATTCGTATTCGCCAAGTACGGATAGATATTTTATTCATATAATAACAAATATTGATGATAAATATATTCTGATACATATGGAATGAGCGTGAACAATACTTCTAGTTATACATCTTACACAATTATTGCTCAGTTTATAACGATGATGAAGTTGAAAACTTGGAAAAACTATTACATTTGTCATATACAGGATATTGATATTCAGTGTGATAATTTGCTCGTATGGGATTATATTTCAGGTTTTATAATAATATGAGTCTTAAAGTTTCCAAGAAACATAAACGAGAGTAAGGTGTATTGTAGATGCATCTTAAACTGCTTATGTAACATTTGAAATTTATCTGCATCTAGTCATCAACAAAGCAAAATTAGATCTTGTGACTCACATATTGAGGGAATATGGTATATATATATATATTTTCACATTCAACATGTTTGCCATATCTAGTTGAGTTTGAAATATATGACTAAAATATTTAGATAGTACATATGTTGTGAATGACAGCTTTAATTTCTACGTTGATTTAACTCATTATTGGAGGTGGTTTATGAACTTTCCCGTTTGTAATACTGTATAAATGATATAAATGACTTGGTTAATTCATCCAAACTAAGTGTATCAGTATTTGGACGACTCCCTTTTAGTCTGGATATTATTAGACAATTTATTTCAGCATAGGAAAAATTTATGGGTGTCAGAAGGGTAAAGACTGTCTCAAATAACTCTGACTTCCACATATTCCTCTTAAGCTGACAAGTGTTTAACATTAGCCTAAATAATATGAAGAAGGGTGTCCTCGAGTATGGAAAGGGTTAATATTCTTTCTTATCCAGCCGACTGGGAGGCTCTTCGGCAGTACTTCTTTGATTTCCCATGGAATGATTTCTGCTTCCATGGCCGAGGACCCTCGGAGAGTGCCGAGCGCATTACCAAGGTAATCCTATCGGGCATGGAAGCATACATTCCATTCTCTTTCTCTCAGACTAATGCTAAAAAATCTTGGTTTACTCACGCCTGTTCTACTGCTGTCCGCAATAAGGAGGAAGCATTCAAACGGTACCGACGCCTTAAAACTCAAGACTCTCATTCTTCATATGTTTCTGCCCGGAATCAAGCCAAATCTGTTCTTCGACTTGCCAAACACTCTTTCATCAATAATAAATGCACTGAATATCCAACTCTAGCTCTTCCCAAGCTTTCTGGCATCTAGCCAAAAACCTCTCCAACAATTTATCTTCCTCGTCTTTCCCTCCCCTTTCCCACTCTGATGGCACAACCATCACTTCTTCCTCTGACAAAGCTAAACTCTTCGCTCAAACTTTTGCTAGAAACTCCACCTTGGATGATTCCGGTGCTATTCCTCCCTCTCCGCCCTCCTCTCTCGTACTTATGCCTAATATCCTAATCTCTTCTAAAGATGTACTTTCTACCCTCTCTGGGCTTAACACTAATAAGGCGTACGGTCCGGACGGTGTTCCTCCTGTTGTTCTCAAAAACTGTGCTTCCGTGCTGACTCCCTGCCTAGGCAAACTCTTTCGCCTCTGTCTATCCTCTAACGTCTTCCCTTCATGCTGGAAGTTTGCTCACATTCAACCTGTCCCAAAGAAGGGTGACCGCTCTCAACCCTCCAACTATCGTCCAATTGTTCTTATCTCTTGTCATTCTAAAGTTTTTGAAACTATTCTTGCTTCCAAATTTCTTAAGCATTTCTCTTCTCATAATCTGCTTTCAGATCGCCAGTATGGCTTCCTTAAGGGTCGCTCTACTGGTGATCTTCTTTCATATCTTACTAACTCTTGGTCATCCTCCTTTCGGGACTTCGGTGAGACTTTTTCTATTGCACTAGACATATCGAAAGCCTTCGATAGAGTCTGGCAGAAATCTTTTAATTTCTAAACTACCCTCCTTCGGTTTCTATCCCTCCATCTGTGCCTTTGTCTCTAATTTCCTTTCCGGCCGTTCCATAGCCGCGGTTGTGGACGGCCATTGTTCACTTCCTCACCCTATAAACTCCGGTGTTCCTCAGGGCTCTGTCCTATCTCCTATTCTCTTTCTAATTTTTATAAATGATCTCCTTAACTGTACCTTAATTCCCATCCATTCATACGCAGACGACTCAACCTTACACTACTCCATTAGTTTTTCAGAATGCCCCAGCCAGTAATCCCTCAACGACAAACGTAATGAAGCAATAGAACTCTTAAATTATGATCTAAATACTATTTCCAATTGGGGCAGAGAAAACCTTGTTAACTTTAATGCTTCCAAAACCCAATTTCTCCATCTATCTACCCGTCAGGATCTCCCAGCGGACTATCCCTTATTCTTCAACAATACAAAAATCAACCCTTCATCTTCTCTCAATATTCTTGGTGTCTCTTTTTCTTCTGCTCTCATTTGGAAGGACCATATTACCAGTCTTGCTAAGGCAGCCTCCCAGAAGCTGGGTGTGCTCAACCGCCTTAGGGGGTTCTTTTCCCCTGCTCAGCTTCTTGCTCTGTACAGGGGCATAGTGCGCCCTTGTATTGAGTATTGTTCTCATGTTTGGGGAGTTTCCTCTCACACCGCTCTCCTAGACAAAGTTGAAAGGAAGGCCTTTCGTATCATTAACTCTCGTCCACTCACCAACTCTCTGCAATCTCTCTCTCTCCGCCGCAATGTTGCATCTCTCTCGCTATTCTATCGCTACTATAATAATCAGTGTTCCTCAGAGCTATCCCAGTGCATACCACCTCCTTTACGTAGGGCACGTGGTACCCGTCTTGCAACTCAATCCCACCCCTACTCTGTGCAACTCTCCAACCCAAGAGTGAAACGTTACTCTCAAACTTTCTTCTACTCAACAGCTGAGCTCTGGAACTCTCTCCCAGAATCAGTCTTTCCCTCTTCCTATGACTTAAATTGCTTCAAACTCCGTGTGTCCAGGCATTTTGGCTCAAACGTCCCTTGATTTTGGCCCTGTCACTCTTTCAACTATGGGGGAGGCACTCGCTATAGGCAGTTATGCCTTTTGCCTCCCTCAATCACATAGAAAAAAAAAAATAGTGGCCAATTACTGTCACCCATTCATAACCCCCTTTCCTATCAACTATTCCTCTTTTGTTTTCGTAATGTGTACAAACTCTATGATCCGCGCTTGTTTTGAGGGTTCTATTGTTTGTGAGTCTTTAAGAATAGGCACCCCAGAGCTACTGGATGTCGGAGATATTGGAATGGTGTTGAGTTTGGTGGCATTATCAGGTGCGCCTGTGTTGAGGGTTAGGAGGGCATGTGTTGAGGGTTAGGAGGGCATGCTGAATGGGGAAAGTGGGTGCGAGATTCATTTTTATTGCCCTAACCGTCACAGAAGTAGTTCCTCTGCATGCAGGTTTCATGCTGGTGGTTGACGTTCCTTTAGACAATGGTTTTATTCTCCATGATCATGAGGGGGAACTTTTGAGGCATAACCTTGCCTTCTTTTGTGTTAAAGCCTCGACTTCGAGGTGGGCACTTATAGAATGCTTATTCATGTGTATTTATTGATGGTGTTATGTTGGAGAGTTCATTCCATCGTCCTTCAGGTAGGTCTTTTATGAAGGTCAATGCCAGGATGCAGTGTGACTTTGTGTCTTGATTTGCCGTTGGTCTTAACCCTCTCGCTATCCTGTGGACTCGGGGGTTGCCATATAGCATTCAGAAATAGAGTCCTCTCAATCTCATAATTACCTCTCCAAAATTAGTTTTCTGCCCACATCTCGCTCAAAGACAACTGAAGAGGTTGAAGTAACTAACTAAAGGTTTTTAAACACCCCTGATGTTCACAAAGGCTAATAAGTAACTCAGAAAGGGCACAAATCGCGTCCTGTGCGTGAAAGGGTTAATGTGTGCATATTTAGTGTTTCTTTGATTGTTAATATGAGCAAGTTGTATGGGATGTTCAATGTTGTTCTCTGCATCTTCTTTCTGCTTGGCTGAAGGGGTTGTAGATGGTGAAGGCGGGTTGGGTGCCAGAGGTGAAGAAGGCAGACTGGGTGTGTCGGAGAGGAGAAGTGTTACTCAGGCCATGCAGTGAAAAGGAAAATAGAGGTTGACCTGACCTGACTTGCTAAGTTGCAAGAATGCGAACGCAAAGATGCTATTCAGATCATTGTGATGTGGTGGTGTGGAGAATTGGCCTGACTAAGTTTTCCTTATTTGGATGAACTAGAGCAGGTTGTGGAAGTTTGATGTGGACGAGTGGTTGGTGCAGAAGTTGATCGTGTGATGAGTGGTTGTACTTAGTGGTGAGGTTGTTGAGGATTGTATCTCATACTTTGGTGAGGTGGAGATACTGGTGTTGGTGTGAATGGTGCCAAATAGAGGAATATCAGTTGTGGCTCTTGTTTGATATATGGTCTTGGTCAGTAGTCTTGATCATGATATTGGTGTTGGTCTTGTTAGCATTGGGGTGTAGGACAATGTTCAGTAACATCGTCCACTTGTAACTGTATTTTACAAACATGTCTGTTGAGCAAGGTTCTCGTTTCTCCATTATCGTAGATCTTGACATGGATGGGTTGGGAGTAACAATGGCACTGTACACCGACTCTGAAATTGGGTTTGAGTTTATCCTTACAGGGTAGATTTGCAATGACTAAGCGGTCACCAACTTGAAGGCTGATCTATGTTGTGCTTGTGCCAGTTTGTTTTTAGATGTTGCAGAGGCTATTTCTGGTAAGCTAGGGCTGACGGTGGTGTCCTGTACAGTTTGCTGCACATATTCTATTCCGTTGGGGTCGTGATTTGGCAGCGCTTCACCCACCTCCCCATCCCCTCTCTCTCACTCCACCTCTTACCAATAGGAGGTCGAATGAGGGAGGGGGGTTGGGGAAGTGGGTGCAGTTCTGCCTAATCACGACCCCAACGGAATAGCATAATATGTGCGGCAAACTGTACATTATAGACGCTTTGGTAATAGAAGGGACAGTCGCTTTAGCTAATTCGCGCCACACAAGACCAAAAAACTCAGGAGAGAGAGAGAGAATGAGAGTGAGAGAGAGAGAAGAGTATAACATGACAGGTATACAGTGATAGATTTTAATCTTTATTGTTTTCACTGCTGCCTATACTTGTTTTGTTTTCTTTCAACACAAGCCAATTATTTCTTTTCCTTTGCTCAGGTTCTTGTCATATTTCTGGTGTATATCTTGAGCTTCCATATATTTCCTTTCTCTGTATTGATTATATATGTGTTTTACCTCAAATATGTTCGTGTCTCTGTTCAAGCCTACATTTGTTATATTATCCTCTCTTGCTGGGTTTAATTCTATCTTTGTTCTCTCTGTTCTTGGTTCTCTATAATCTACACATACACATTTAAACTCTTACATACAAAATTGTATATTTGTAATCGTCAGCCGTTAACTTTCATGTAATATTTTTCCTTGCAACAAAATGATATATGTTGTTGTTGTTGTTGTTTTTCCCCAAGCTGCCTGGCCGAACAGCCCCAAGGCCCCGAGCAAGGCCAAGGCCACAACCGAGCGCCCCCACAGAACCCTCCCCGCCGACCACAATAAAGCCTGGGTGACCGAAGCCACTCCACGGCGGGGAGCTGAGGAGGGTGCGGAAACGCCCGGGAAACCAAAGCCCCACCCAGGGCCCTGTGCCCCTCAGCAATTATGAAGAGAAAGTTGAGGGGCAAAGGAAAAATGTGACGCTTTGGCTTCCAATCTTGGTAGATAAGGAGGTCAATCCACGCAAGACACGCCGTCACTTAATATCTAGAAAATATATATTTTTTTTTTTTTTTTTAAGAGACAATGAACGGAGGAAGGAAAAACACAGATAAAACAAAAAGGTCCATGTGCCTAAAGGCATCCTCCATTCATAAAATGTTTGTAACAACTGGATTTAAACATTTGTTGATTGTAAGTTTGTGGAAAGCAATTCGAGGGAAGTGAATTCCAAAGAGTAGTAGCTCTGGGGATAAATGAATTCTGATAAGCAGAAGTTCTGCATTTTGGAGGAGAAAGTGTAAATTCATGGGTGCTCACAGCTGCCCTAGTTCTACGCGGAAAGATGTGGAGAGGCGGCACAATTGAAGCAAGTTCCTCGGAACAATTGCTGTGAAAATATCTGTAGAATAATGCAAGGGATGCAACGTTTCTTCGTATGGCTAATGTAGGAAGGTCCTGTGTGATTGCAGGGTGGTTATTGATTAATCTACTAGCTTTATTTTGAATTTTGTCCAACTGCCTCAATGCAACCACTCCACTTCCACCCCACAGAGGTGAACAGTAATCCATCTGAGAGCGCACATGACTTTTATATATTACGGCCAACTGCTCGTCAGTGAAGAATTCTCGAACTCTGTACAGGAGTCCCAGTTTTTTTAGAGGCATTCTTAGCAATCCTTCTAACATAATGTGTCCAGCTCAAGTTAGTAGTTAATGTTACACCGAGAATGTCAATACTAGGGGAAGTGAGAATATTTACATCATTAAAAAATATATGGGAGTCAGTGAGATTCTGTCGGTTAGAAAATTGAATGTACTTGGTTTTCTGTGCATTAAAGGAAACTAGATTCTTTTGTCCCCATTCTTTAATTCTAGAAAGGTCCTGGTTCAGAGAAATTGGAGTGCTTATTTTTGAAGTTATAAGATCGGGTTGGGTGAAAGAATTGGTAAATGTGAAGGAACTGTGGAGTGTTGAGTCATCTGCGTAGGAAGGTATTGGATTATGAGTGGTAGATATGAGATCATTGATATGAATGAGGAACAGAGTTGGGGCCAAAACTGATCCCTGGGGAACACCAGCATTTATTGAGTGAAATTGAGAATAAAGGCCATCTACCATTACACATATTTTTCTGTTATGAAGATAAGAAGAAATTAGTGGAACTAATGATGCAAGGCCGTAGTGTGACATCTTCGACAATAAGGATTGATGCCAGACTCTATCAAATGCCTTTGATATATCCAGTGCTATTGTATGTGTTTCACCATGTTGGTCTGTAGCTTGGTTGATTTGATGCGTAAGAAGGCAAAGAATGTCTGCAGTTGATCGACATCGTCTAAAA